>JAGFNQ010000447.1:405446-489404 GCA_024364735.1 Boesenbergia rotunda
CTAAAATAAATCTAACTAATTTCAAGGACTTTAAGAACTTAAAGTGGAAATTTTGGGGTGTTACAGAATTGGCGATCCATTTTGGACACCAATAAACTGACTGGGCCAAGCTTCATGGACTGGCTTCGAAAACCTGAGGATAGTCCTCAAGGTAGAAAAGCTTGCTTATGTCCTTGAAGATCAACTTCCCAACCATCCTTTTGAAAATGCAACTCTAGACCTGTTTCCTGAGTTGCTCAACCTGCTGAAGACTGTAGAGCCTTCTGTGAAGCAGGATCAAAAGACGGTACTGTTAGTAGGTTCCTCGAAGAAAGGTTCTAAGAGGAAGGCCAAAGAACAGAATAAGGGAAAGAAGAAAAAGGCCAAAAAGACTGAAAATACCCTAAAAGGCACTTGCCATCACTATAGCAAGGAGGGTCACTGGCAAAGAAACTGCAAGATTTATCTTGAGTCCTTGAAAGAGAAGGCATCCGATGCCCCAACCTCTTCAAGTATCTTCGTTATTGAATGTCACTCTATTTCCTCAAACACCTGGGTACTTGATACTGAGTGTAGCTCACATATATATAATATAATGACATACAGAGGCTAAGGAATAGAAGAAGACTCGTCAAGGGAGAAGCGAATTTGCGAGTTGGAAACGGAGCAAAGATTGCTGCTGTTGCCATCGGAACATATTTGCTAAAGCTCCCTACAGGACGTGTCTTAGAATTGGATAATTGTTATTTTGTTCCTTCGTTAATAAAGAACATTGTATCTATTACATGTTTGAATGAAAAGGGTTATCATTTAACTTTTAGTAACAATTGTTGTTACATAACTTTAAATGACATTCTTTATGGGAATGGAACTTTGTGCAATGGTATCTACACGTTAGATTTATCCGGTGACGTTTTCAATATCGAAGTTAGCAACAAACGTGCTCGAATAGATAATCGAATAGACTCCTACACGTGGCATTGTCGTCTTGGCCATGTAAGTAAGAAACGCATGACCAAATTACACCGATGTGGAATCTTGGAATCATTTGAACCCGGTTCATTTGTGACATGCGAATCATGTTTAAAAGGCAAGATGACCAAATTACCCTTTTCCGGAAAAGGTAATCCAGTGGGAGAATTGCTTGGTCTAATACATACTGATGTATGTGGACCAATGTCAACTCTTGCACAAGGAGGCTATAGCTACTTCATCACCTTTATCGATGATCACTCACGATTCGGGTACGTGTTCTTGATGAAACACAAATCTGAAGCTTTTGAGAAATTCAAAGAGTTCAGAAATGAAGTAGAGAAACAGCTTGGCAAAAGTATTAAAATACTTCGATCCGATCGGGGTGGTGAATACTTAAGTCAAGAGTTTCAAGATTATCTTAGGGACAATGAGATATTGTCCCAATGGACTCCGCCGTATACACCACAGCATAATGGTGTATCTGAGAGGCGCAACCGAACCTTGATGGACATGGTTAGGTCAATGATGAATCATGCAACTCTTCCAAAATCCTTTTGGGGCTATGCACTTAAGACAGCTGTTTACTTGCTAAACAGAGTCCCGACCAAGGTAGTCTCTACTACTCCATATGAGACATGGAATAGTAAGAAACCCCACTTAACTCACCTTAAGATATGGGGTTGTCCTGCTTATGTGAAGCGGATTGTATCAGACAAATTGGATGCTAAGTCTGATAAATGTCTATTTATTGGATACCCTAAGGAAACGAAGGGTTACCAATTCTATCATCCCTTGGAACAAAAGGTGTTTGTTTCAAGGCATGCTGTATTTCTGGAAAAAGAATTTCTTTTACAAGAAAATAGTGGGAGTGGCATTGAACTTGATGAAGTTCAAGAAACTCCAATAGACATTATAGAGACACCTAGTCTTGACCCACAACCAATAACTCATAATGATGAGCTATCAGTTGAACCTAAAACTACACCACCTCTTCGTAGATCTGATAGGACACGCAATATTCCAGAGAGATACGGATTTCTCGTAAGTGAATCGAACGACGTGTTACTCATAAGCGATGACGAACCTATCAGTTATGAAGATGTTCTGAAAAGTTCAGAAAGGGACAAATGGCTTGAGGCCATGAAGTCGAAAATGGATTCCATGTATGAAAACCAAGTATGGGACTTGGTTAACCCACCTGAAGGGATTAAGACCATAGGGTGCAAGTGGGTTTTCAAGAAGAAAACCGACATGGAAGGTAATGTAGTTACCTTTAAGGCTAGATTAGTGGCAAAGGGATATCGTCAGAAACAAGGAATTGATTATGACGAAACCTATTCGCCAGTAGCTATGCTTAAATCCATTCGGATGCTCCTAGCCATAGCAGCTCATTATGATTATGAGATATGGCAAATGGATGTGAAAACAACTTTCCTTAATGGAAACCTACTTGAGGATGTATACATGATACAACCTGAAGGTTTCACATCGGTTGACAAAACCAAGGTATGCAAGCTTCGACGATCCATATATGGACTGAAGCAAGCATCTAGGAGCTGGAACATCCGTTTTGATGAGACAATCAAAGAGTTTGATTTCTCACAAAATCCTGACGAACCTTGTGTGTACAAGAAGGTTAGTGGGAGTGCAGTCGTATTTCTAGTATTATATGTCGATGACATATTACTTATAGGAAACGATATATCAGTCTTACAGACAGTTAAAATTTGGTTGTCCAAAACTTTCTCCATGAAAGACCTGGGAGAAGTAACCTATATCCTTGGGATTAGAATCTATAGAGATAGATCAAAACGGTTGCTTGGTCTTTCGCAGTCTACATATATAGACCGAGTGCTAAAATGGTTTAGCATGTCGGAATCCAAGAAAGGTTACCTTCCCATCAGGCATGGGATCAACCTTTCAAAGTCTATGTGTCCGCGCACAGAAGATGAGAGGATTTGCATGAATAAGATTCTTTATGCATCCGCGATAGGATCTATCATGTATGCTATGTTATGTACTAGACCCGATGTATCGTATGCTCTGAGCGTCACAAGCAGATACCATTCGGATCCAGGAATGGATCATTGGGCGGCTGTTAAAACAATTCTTAAGTACTTAAGAAGAACTAAGGATGTGTTCCTAATATATGGAGAAGGAGATATGGTAATACGTGGGTATACAGATGCTAGTTTCCAGACAGATAAGGATGACTCCAAATCTCAGTCTGGATACGTATTTACTTTGAATGGAGGCGCAGTAAGTTGGAAAAGTTCCAAACAAGACACCGTAGCGGATTCTACCACGGAAGTGGAATATATCGCAGCTTCATAAGCAGCAAAGGAAGCAGTCTGGATCAAGAAGTTCGTCTCTGAACTTGGCGTGGTTCCAACCATTGATGAAGCAGTGCCGGTTTACTGCGACAACAATGGAGCTATTGCACAAGCAAAGGAACCAAGGTCTCATCAGCGATCCAAACACGTGCTTCGCCGCTATCATCTGATCAGATAGATTATAAGTAGGAATGATATACAAATTGAGAAAATTCCCACTGAAAGGAATTTAACGGATCATTTAACTAAGGCCTTGCCTCAAAACAAGTTTGAGGGTCATGTTAGAGCCTGTGGTATTGGATACCGTAGCGATTGGCATTAGGCCAAGTGGGAGTTTGTTAGTGATATGAGAGAAGTGTCCTAAGGCAATCGCCTTATGATTGTAAACATTTATTTTAATAAATAATAATTCACTATTTGAGTATACATGTTTGTGTATTTGATTGGGATCTTAAACTCATCTACTGAATGTCCGCAATATAATTCACAGCATAAGAGAATTTGTGATGGGATCACAACTAGTGATTATCTCTACATGTGCAATTGTGAAGTATTGAAAATATCCCTAGTCGATGAATTGATAAAAACGGACACTATCAATTCTGTTGAGACTAGCATGGGTTATTCTCTAATTAGCTGATTCTCACTGGCTGGTGACATTGGGATGTCCGGAGATAAACATGGATGCTAGTTAAGGGAACTAGTTCATTGGAGTGACTAGCCGTAAAACTTCATATGGTTATCTATAAAGATATGTCAATGAAGTCATTACTGCAGCTTAAGTGCGATGTTCCTTTGACTTGCGGTGTTCAAGTCATCTTGGTCATGGAGACTTATACTTTAACATCTTAAGCAAGCATCTCCAAGGAGGTGTGGACCCAGGATGATTGGGTATAAGCCGAAGTGCCCGAAGATGTTTGAACAGCCTACAAAGGATTCACCACTCCTTGCGAAGAGATGTATACCCAGGCCTATCGTCGGATTGTTACTCAAAGCCTCTGGCCAGAGCATATCATGTTTAGAGTATGAGTCTCTTAAATACATGAGAGTAATTAGAAATCCAAAGGACGAGAAAGACATTACTTGGGCTAGGTGTGACGTAGTCAGTCTAGTGGGGACTGACACAATCAGACATGTCCTGAACCAAGTGGGTATAAGGTGGTGAAGGGAATGGGGCACGATTCATTAGAGCTGCTGAAGGGTTTCGGAATTCTTTCTGAGGTCAACCGTTGATCTTTCGATTAATTGGGGGTCATGATGTACTACTAGGTGCCACTCATGATCGTTCTATAATTAGTTGATTATAGACGGCCAACATAAATCGAAAGCCTATTTAGTCACACGCACTACGAGTAATCCGAGTGATTTAAAACGAGTTGAAAATTAAATTTTCTGATCAAGAGAAATAAGTCGAATCTGAATTTATCAGAGGCGCAATGGAAGCTAAAAATGGCTAAGTCTTTTGAAGGCTTATTGGGCGAATTAAATGAGTTTAATTCGCGATGGAAGCGGCTTGGTTTGGCCGGCCATTAAAAGGGGAATAAACCAATTTAATTGGTTTAATTAATAAAATAAATCTAGCGTGATTTGTTTTATAAATTGTGGATAAATAAATTGATATATATAAAGAAATTTATATAAAGAGATTTATAAAGAATTTGTAGAAATTTATTCTTTTTATGGAAATTAAAATGAACCATGAATTGGTTTAATTTTAATTTATAAAATCAATTATGAATTGATTTATCCATGATAAGAAAATTTTATACAAATTTTATTCCATAATTAAAAGAGAGAAGTATTTGTTTTATTATAAAATTAGTTATAATAAAACTTGGTTTAAATGGAATAATTTATAAGAGAATTTATAGGATAAATTTGTTATGAAAATTCCGTTAAGAGGGAGACTTGGCAAGGGAGATGCTACTATATAAAGGAACCAAAGGCAAGCCCTTAATCCCGATTGAGTAATCAAGAGATTAGTAGCTTCCTCTCTCTCTCTCTTTTATTCTCTTCTCTCTCTCTTCCCCTTAGGGCCGGCGCCCTTCTTGAGTGCTAGGGCCGGCGCCCTTCTTGAGAGCTAGGGCCGGCGCACCTCACACAACCCAAGGGTTGGCGTGAGTCGACTCCACCAAGTAGAAGCCAAAGAAGAAGAAGAAGAAGAAGAAGCGGATCGCATCTCCTTCCTTCCCGGAATTTGGATTCCGATTCTTGTTGGTTAGTTTCCATTCTTTTCTCTTGTTCTTCTAGTTGTGCCTTTAGAGAATCTAGTTTTTCTCGTCGGCACAAAACTCGTGACTTTGCGAAGTCATCCCGAAGAGAACTCGGCGTGGACGCGAATAGAGGCGGAGCTTCCAAGGGACGCTACGGTTGGATCTCGTCCCTTTCTTCGAGTTACGCGTGGTACTTAGTAAATTAGTTTACTTTTCCGCAAAGTTTTATTTTATGATCATGTCCACACACCATAAGATTGCATGCTAGATACGTGGTTAATGTGTTTTGTTGTGAGAAGTGGGCTTCTGAGAAGTCGGCTTGTGAGAAGTTTATGATCTCGTCCCTTTCTTCGAGTTTTGGTGATGTTAATGTGTTTTGTTGTGAGAAGTGGGCTTGTGATAGGTTAAATAAATACTGAGAGTGAGATAAAGTTTGAACTTTACAGTTGGTTTTTGTGAAAGTTATAGCATTTGTGGAGAGCTGTAGCTAGTGTTGCTACTGCTAATTGATGTGGTGTGTTTTTGTAGTATAGCACTATTTTCTTTATTGTCAGGCTTATTGTTTGTGTCGATATTATTTCTGTGGTATTGCTTGGTGTACGATCTGAGATTTTTAATGAGAGTAGTGGTGAATATAGCGTGATCTATTTAATAGTTAAGCAGTTGAGATGTTGTCATATTGAGTTATAGTATTCTGATATTAGTTAGAGCTGATTTTTCTTTGTGAGAGCTTATTATCTAGTTTAGTGCTCTGATACATACAATGAGGATAGACTAGTTGGTTGTTGGAATGTGTTTGGTGTGTGGATTTATGTCGTGAGCTATCATTAGGGTTTGGTTTAAGTTGTTTAACAATTAAATAGTTGATTTCTGTTTTTGGATTGGGTTATGAGTTGATTAAATAAGCATTATAGTTAGGATTTATTCTATCTGTGTTTGATTATTTATTTAGCTAATTTATTTAATTGTATAAATAGCTTGATTCTAGTTATTTAACAGGACCTTGATCTTGGACTCACGTCATCGATCGTGGGAGGTTCATCTCGTTACATTCTACAATAAAGGCGGGTATTTTTCCTTTGTACTCGAGTAGTTTTTTTTACCTTAAAAGCATGGCTAGATTATGTCTGATAGGTTGCTTGACCTTGTTCTTGTCATTTGTTATTTTAACATCGCCGTTGATACTTACTCTTCGTTGATCTTCGAGTATTCCAAATTCATTTTTGTACAGTCCTCTGTTGGTTTTTTATTCTGTAAAGTATCGCTTGTACGCGAGTACTTAGAAGTCTATTAAACATAGATAGGTTTATTTGGCATTAGAAATATCCTACCTAGTAGTGTAGGCGCATAACCGTTGGTTTTCGATTTCCGGTTGGTTATATCGATGCATGTTTTACTCGTTGGATTTTATTGCATCGTTGTTTCTCTGGTTATTCGTGCATTGTATAGCATGCACTATACTTGCACATTGCATACTAACGACTGTTGGGCTTACATTTGGTTAAGCCGTCGTTAGTCATATTGTTGCTCGATTCACTCAACCACATGTTGTCGTGGTAGTTATTAGAGTGCGAGCATCTGTCCTGTTATTCCAAACAATGACACCCTCACCGTTATTTTTAGAGGGATCAGCTGTTGGTGGCTCACCCTCACCATTGTTTTTCAAGGGATATTGTAGCTGTAGTAGCTCCCCCGATGTACTGGGGTTTGGAGTGTAGGCTCCCCAGCATCCTGTCCACTCAACCACGCCTTATGTGGTATTTGTTGTTTGGAGTGCGTACAGTTGTCACAGCTCTACCCACTCGGTCACACAGATGGGATGTGTTGACGGCTTGACTGGCGTCAGGGGTGGCACATGTCATTGCATCATGTGCATACGTATTTCGTTTATGCATTTTTCCTGTGATTGTTGCATTGATATGAGCTATGGTTGTTGCACTTGATTGACATGCATGTATATCTTGGTTTTACTATTGTTGTATTGTTTTATACATGCTTAGTGTTTATCCGGATTTTTATGCTATGTCGTTTTACTATATGTTATGCATGTTTATGTGAATCTATATTTCTTATGGACTGTACTCTTTTGATTCTCTACTAGTTGTTCTTTATTATGCCATGCATATTGTCTACTCATATACCCGCAGAGTCTGCCCGGACTCACCACCCCTGCTTTCTCTTTTTGTTTCAGATAGCAGGTAGACGTATCTCTTGGAGCCCAAAGAGGATCCAGTTGCCAGTCCCCAGTGTCGAGTTGAGTTAGTCTACCATATTTGGTTTAGTTATTTGTTTCAGTACATGGAGTTTCATTTTATTCGTTATTGGGTTTTGTTGTTATCAGAGACTTTTGTGTTCTCTTTGGATTGTAGTTCTTTTCTGTTTAAGGTGGCTGAGCCACACGTTATCTTTTGTGTTAATATAAACTACGTGGTGATGTTTTATTTTCTGTTATGATGACTGAGCCATCTTTTATGTTGAGATATATGTATTATTGCCCCATATTGTCCGCCGTACAGAGGAGATGCTGCCCGATTTTCGAGGAAGCATGTGCCTCTGGGTGCGTGACAATTTTTGGTATCAAAGCCAGGTTTTGCGATGTTTTGGTTTCTGTGGGTTTATAGAGTTGTTTTACGAGGTCAATCTGTATGTCACAGATTTAGTTATTTTTGCGGAGTCTATTTCTTGAGGGTTGACGAAGTTGTTTTGTTTTACGAGGTCTATATGTATTTTACAAATTTATTGTCCGGAGTCATTTTCTGATTATAGTTGTAATGAGACTTGGCAACGATGAGATCTCTCCCGGCAAACAAGAAGTAAGTTGGTTTTATATTTGGTTAAATTTCTATATAAATAATGTATGTTGGTTTTGTTAACAGATATGCCTCGTCATATTGAGTTATCTCCACCCCGTGCTCGTGGTCGTGGACGATGATCACGGGGGAGGCCTGAGGAGGCCGAGGGAGATACAAATCAGGAGGGTGATAGGCCCACCAGAGTGGAGCCGACTGGTCAGGGATTAGCTCACCAGGACCCTTCGGGTGAGCTGAGATCTCCACCACGGAGTGTATCTTCTCCTGTATATCCGACAGTAGTCCTAGTTGTACCATCAGAGGCAGGTTCATCAGTACCACTAATGGCAGTTCCTGGAGTGCCATTAGGGGTACCCCCTGCCCACGCGAGTTGGCTTCTGGACAGAGCTAGGATTCCGTTGCTAGCAGCGTCTGTGAAGGGTCGCTTCACACTATTCCATGGGGAACCAGATCCCTATGCAGCTCGTGCCTGGTTGGAGACATTGGAGGACACCTTCAGCTATATGACCCTGACAGACATAGAGAAGGTGGAGTTAGCTATGTATCATCTTCAAAATCAGGTCGTCACTTGGTGGAATATGCAGAAGACTCTTTTTGGTGGACGACGAAATTCTTGGGTTTCTTTTCGCGAGGCTTTCGAGGGCAAGTATTATCCTGCTGCGTTTCGTACGGTACGACGGTAAAAGTTTCTTGCTCTTCATCAGGGAGACCGCTCAGTTATGGAATATGAGGCGGAATTTAATCACCTGGCAGAGTTTTGTCCTCAGTTGGTTGCTACGGAGGCGGAGCGGATGACACAGTTTATGATGGGCTTAGCTGGATATATCCAAATGCGATTGTTTGGATGGATTCCTACTTCATATCGAGAGGCTTTGGATCGGGCTTTACTTGCCGAGATGATTCAGCATCAGTTGCATGGTGATAAGAACAAAGGGAAGCAGACAACTCAGGGTTCAACAGCGACACAGAGACAACAGATAGTTGGACAGAAACGCAGTAGCAGGAGTCAGAGTACGTAGGAGACTTATGTGCCTCAGTCTCGACCTCAGAAGTTTAGACAGTTTTTAGCAGGATCGTCGCAGAGTTCTCAGCAGACTCGGAGGTTTAATACTGGTGTGACTCACAGTGTGGTTCTAATGACCACCTCAAATCAGATTGTCCCCTGGAGCACCCTGTCTGTTATTATTGTAAACTTCCAGGTCATGAGAGTCGAGGCTGTCATTTGAAGGCTCAGCATAAGTCTGTCGCATTTACTCATCGGGGTGGCCAATTAGGACCGCAGAGGCCATATCGAGGCGGCCGTCAGACTCATACGTCATTCCGACCGCAACAGACAGGTTGTTATTAGGCAGTTCCACCACCAATTCAGATGTATGGTATGCATGGGCATGAGTACTCCTCACCAGTGGGGTCTCAATATTCTGGGACAGGATCATACTATCAGCAGCCACGTCCAGCATACCAGCCTGTAGTTTATCAGCATCAGTTGTCGACTGGAGCTTTGGGTTATCAGTCTCAGCAGTCGGTTGGGCCTTCTGGATATCAACCCCATCAGACTGCTGGACCTTCATCTTCTCAGCCGCAACCGATTTTAGCGTTGCCGCCTTCAGCTACTGAGAGAGGCCAAGTTTATGCAGTCACCGGAGAGGAGGCACAGCGGGTCGATGGATCGGTCTTTCGTGGTATGATTTCGGTTTATGCATTTCTTGCTGAATTACTTGTTGATACTGGTAGTTCTAATTCTTTCATATCACAACTGTTTATGGGAAAAATTAGTAGATTGTCTACCCATATATCACAACGTTTATCAGTGTCTCTACCATCCGGTGATGTAACGCCCCAAAATTTCCATCTCAAGTCCTTAAAGTCCTTGAAATTAGTTAAAAAAAAATACTTTAGAAATATTCTTTAGATTTTTAGAAATTTTTAGAATATTTTTGTGGATTTTTCTGAGTCCGTTTAGTATTTTAAAAAAAGGAAAAACGTTAAAGGGCAGCAGGGGGTTCGAACCCGCGACCACCGGAAGAGCAAGCGCGCGCGTGACCAGCTGGGCTAGGGTATCAAGCACAACAAAAGGTGGAGAGAAATATAATTATAGAGTAGTTACGCTTTTTCATAAAGATAGTATAAATAGATAAGTTAAGAGAGGAAATTGGATTTTTGGTTTTCTCTCTTCCTCACCCTAGCCGCGCGACGCACGAAACTTTTCCCCTCTCTTGTGCGCACACCAAGCACCAAGCTCTTCCCTCCTCTCTTCCAAGGGGCGCCGGCCAAGGAGGGATCAAGGAGAGCGGAGCGTTGTGTTCGTCTCGACGAGGAGAACGCGTAGGCGCGAAGAAATCTCCGAGACTCCGAGTTTCTCCGGAACACCCAACGCCAATTTCGGTCGTAAGTCCAAGATATCAAGGTAAGTACTGCTCACCTGCAGTAAGAGGCGGTTTTTCCGCAAGAATTTCCTTTAAAAGTTTTAAAAGAGACATTTACCTTTAGTTTGAGATTTTTCATGTGATCTTAGTTCATTATATGCTTGTATAAGTTTGATTAAGCACCCTATATGAGATTAGGGGCTAAGAAAGTTATGAGAAAAGAAAAGAGAAGATAAAGATAAGAAAAGAAAAGGCCAAGGCCTTAAGAAATCCCCAAAAGTCAAGACTTAGGGATTTTAGCACGCAAGGTGCTCGAGAAAATGCCAAGGCATTTACAGATAAGAAAGAAAAGAAAGAAAAGCTATTTTATTTTCCAAGGCCAGTACCCGGCGTCCAAGGGCGTCGTTAAAGAAATCCAGGTGTCCAATTCCAAGGTCTTGGCCCTGGTAGACCAAGGTCTGCTCTATTAGGATTGGTGGCTCGCTACCCCAACCTTTTAGGGAACGCGCATGAGATGGTACTTACGTCTTCAGTGGATCCAAGTGATTATTATTTTCAAGTATATGCTTTAGCAAAGTTTTCTAAAGTTTAAGAAAGTTTTCAAAGAGTTAAAGAAAGATTTTAAGTTAAAGGATTGCTAAAGCTTCAAGTTAAGCCAAGAAAAGTGAGTTAAGATTTATTAATGCTTGAGTATGCATGTTTTTGAGTTATACATGTTCTTAGTGTTTTTTTCAAGCATATAAGTATCTCATGTGATTTCATATTGTTCAAGAAGCATGTTTGCACATTTCGAGATTTTGTGAGCTGGATAGTACTTACTAAGCTTTATGCTTATAGATGCATTTCCTCTTACTGTAGGTAAAGGTAAAGACAAGCAATTCTGAAGGAAGGCGACAAGGCGATGCTGAGCGACGTGTGTGTGGTGGCTGATTTTGGAGAGATCCTTGAGACGAGACAATTTAGTTATTTGAATTACAATGTTTAAGTTTATTCAAATTCCAAGTTATTGCTTTATGGAGTTTAGCGAACATTTAAGCTTTGGATAGTTTTACATGCTCAATTTCTTAGAGTAAAGATTCCATGTCATTTCATTTAGCATACATATCCTTATGATTGCATTGGATGAGTAGAAGTGTGAGTAGGTTGGAATATTGATACTTTGTTGGAGATATTGATGCATGTGCCAAGATAGTACTAGTTCCCCTTTGAATCAAGTTTTATTGCTTAAATATGTTTAGAAAAGTTGCATTCACATTTCATAATGCTTTAGCAAGGTTATAGAACATGTATTTGGTGTTATGAATGCATAGGAGTCAAGATTGGTACAAACTCTAAGGTTAAAGTTCATATAAACTTGAATAGCTTATTTACTTCCACAAAAGTTCTAATTTCGAGTTTATGAAGTTGTTTTGATTGGCTAAAATGTTTAGGAAACTAGTATAGAGTATAGAAATGGTGTTGTGTCTTGTTATGGCTTGAAACTATATGTTTAGTGGGCTTTTGGAAACTAAGTTTCGAATCTGAATTTTCAGTTTTCAGGCGTGCCAATCGACTGGTTCAGAACCTGTCGACTGCCCTATCAAACAGTAGCTTCTGTCCGATACACCAGTCGACTGCCAAGAGGCCAGTCGACTGGTGCCGCGCCCAGAAACTTTCTGAGGCCGATACCAGTCGACTGGTCAGATCGCAGTCGACTGGTACCATTGCAGAAAGGTCCTATAGATGTAAAGAAGTATGCCATTGTATCATGCATGACTATTAGAGTTAGTATATCATAGATAGATTTAAATTGAGAAGAAAAAAAAAAGATTTCCGCATTCTTAGTCGTGCATTAGAGTCAAGAAGTAGATAAAGTAACGATCCGTCTAAGGCAGAGAAGGCGGGTCGCTACAGGTGAGGTATTGGATATCACGCAGGAAGTCAAGGCGTGTCCATTGGACTTCGGCAATTATACTCTCACCGTAGATCTGTCAGTTCTCGAGATGGTAGAATTTGATATTATTCTGGGCATGGATTCATTGGCGGCTTATCATACCACAGTTGATTGCCAAATGAGGGTGGTCACGTTTTGGCCTCCGAACCAACCCTCGTGGAAATTCATTGGCACCAGAGATGATGGGATTTCTATTATCTCTGCAATTCAAGCCCAGAAGCTTATATCACATGGATGTTAGGGTTTTCTATTATCATTGATCAGTACTGATGGTAGCAGTATCCCTCAGCTCTCGGATGTTCCAGTGGTCCAAGAATTTCCAGACGTATTTCCAGAGGAGCTACCTGGTTTGCCTCCTAGAAGGCAAGTTGAATTTGTGATCGAGTTGATTCCGGGGACTGCGCCAGCATCAAAGGCTTCGTATCGTATGTCACCTAAGGAGTTAGACGAGCTAAAGGTGCAGCTTCAAGAGTTACTTGATAGGGGATTTATTCGTCCTAGTGTATCCCCATGGGGTTCACCAGTTTTATTCGTCAAGAAAAAAGATGGTTCTATGAGGTTATGCGTCGACTATAGGTAGTTGAATGCCGTGACCATCAAGAACAAGTATCCCCTACCTCGTATTGAAGATTTGTTTGATCAGTTGAAGGATACCTCAGTGTATTCCAAAATTGATTTACGGTCCGGATATCATCAGTTGAGGGTCAAGGATTCGGATATCCAGAAGACAGCTTTCCGCACCCGGTACGGACATTACGAGTTTTTGGTAATGTCATTTGGGCTTACCAATGCTCCTGCAGTATTTATGGATCTGATGTATCAGGTTTTTATGGAGTATTTGGATCAGTTCATTATTGTTTTCATCGACGACATACTGATTTACTCCCGTTCCGAGAAGGAACATGCGCGCCACCTTCGTATCATTTTGGAGACGCTCTGTCGGGAGCAGTTGTATGCAAAGTTTAGCAAGTGTGCTTTCTGGTTGTCTTCTGTGGGTTTTCTCGGACATGTTGTTTCCAGTAGAGGTATTTCCGTAGATCCCCAGAAGATCGAGGCTGTCACCAGTTGGGAACAGCCAAAGTCAGTTCAGGAGGTGCGCAGTTTTCTCAGATTGGCTGGTTATTATCGTCGATTTGTTGAGGGGTTTTCCAGCATTGCTTCACCGTTGACACATCTGACCAGAAAAGGCGTGAAATTTGTTTGGACAGAAGCTTGTGAGACTTGTTTTTGTTGGTGCAAGTTGCATCAATGATGTTCCTCTTTAAGTGTTTTAATGTTTGACAATACACTTAAGTCAGTGATACATTGAACAGACAAAGGGGAGTAAGAGAGAAGTAACCAAAGCTGAAGAAAAGTCCTAGTTAATCTAGGCATCGAAACCCTAAGTCCCAGCGAAGGGCTGCTGGGCACCTAGCGAAGGGCTGTTAGGTATTGAAACCTTAAGACCTAGCGAAGGGCTGCTAGGCAGCTAGCGAAGGGCTGCTAGGCAGCTAACGAAGGGCTGCTAGGTATCATAATCCTAAGACCTAGCGAAGGGCTGCTAGGCACCTAGCGAATGGCTGCTAGGCAAAGAAGACCTAGCAAAGGGCTGCTAGGCACCTAGCGAAGGGCTGCTAGGCACCTAGCGAAGGGTTGCTAGGAATAGAAGACCTAGCGAAGGACTGCTAGGCCCCTAGCGAAGGACTGCTAGGGAATGAAGACCTGGCGAAGGACTGCTAGGCACCTGGCGAAGGACTGCTAGGCAATGAAGTCTTGATCCAAGGGACTGAGCAACTTAGCTGAGCGATGACTAAGGACAGGAGTAGAGACGGGTCAGGGTTCGAGCGTCTCGAGATCCGGAGTAATCGGAAGCTAAGTAAAAGTCCACCTGAAGGGCTGGGTGGCAACCGTCTCTTGAAAGGAGTAGGTGAAGGGCGAGTTCTCGGGGATAAGAACTCGTGCCGATTCGACCTAGGGTTTCGTGGAGATCCGAAGTCCGAACCAAGTCCTTAAGACTAAAATTACATGTATATGTGCTATGTGGTTATGTATCTTGCAGGTACCAAGAGTGAATGATGTTGTAAGTTGTTGGAAGCCCTAAGCAGGGTGCCCCCATCATTGGGGGCGCCCCCATGCA
Organism: Boesenbergia rotunda; assembly: GCA_024364735.1. Taxonomy (NCBI): domain Eukaryota; kingdom Viridiplantae; phylum Streptophyta; class Magnoliopsida; order Zingiberales; family Zingiberaceae; genus Boesenbergia; species Boesenbergia rotunda. The sequence continues at coordinate 420,172 of JAGFNQ010000447.1, forward strand.
ACCAGGGCACCCCCAACAGTGGGGGCGCCCCCAGGCAAAGCTAAAACATGCAGTTAACTAAAGCAGGCAGAACAGGTGTCAAGCGGGGCGCTCGGGTTCGAACCTGTTTGTGCTGGTTTGTGTCCGAAACACAGGTAAGCCTCCATGAGGGTGCCCCGAAGGTCCGGGGCGCCCTGGTCAAAGCTGTTATCAGCTCCGGCGAGGTAGGCGCAGGGATAAAGTTTGACCGAGTCTTCCGGGGCGCCCCCAGCGTTCAGGGGGCCCCCAGGAGGCCTATATAAGGGGCTTCGACCCCTCTGCTTCAGGATCAATTGTCAAGTACCATTCCAAGCATTTTGATCGACGACAACATGCTTGAAACGAGGCTCTACGACCGGGAGGCTCCAGGAGGAAGTGCGCGGCACTTTGGTGGTCCAGATCGGCCGAGCTTCATACATTGTCTTGTTGGTTTGCATTAATTTAATTACGCACTTAATTTTTCTATATTATTGCTTGTAATCCTGCACTGTAAGTCAGGTTTCTCCGCCTTCGGAAAGTCCGAGAAGGAGACCAATAGTGGACGGGCATTCCCGTGCATAGGCCTTGGATGTACTGACCCTGGGGGGTCGGGAACCAAGTAAAAATCCGCTGTGTCCTTTGCTTTGTTTTTTCGTTCTATTTATTTTCCGCTGCGCCACTAATATTCTAAGTCCAGAACTTACAAAGTTTTATGAAGTTTCTGCGAAGTTTTGACGGTCGATATTCACCCCCCCTCTATCGACAGCACCGATCCTACAGTTTTCAAGAGCTCAAGCGGCGATTGGTGTCTGCTCCTATATTGGTGTTACCTTCAGGCGAGGATGGATTTGTACTCTACACTGACGCTTCACATCAGGGTTTGGGTGTAGTTTTTATGCAGCATGGACGGATAGTCTCTTATGCTTCTCGTTGTTGATGTAGTCTGACCCTGATTGTTGTTTTGGTGTTGACACCGATTTTAGTTTGGGTTGATGATTATTGATTATGATTAAGTCCTGATCGTGGATCAGGCGTGTGTTGGAAAATCCTAACCTGGATGGTTAGGTGTGGTAAATCCTAGCTTGGAGGGCAAGGTATTGAAAAGTCCTAATTCAGAAGAGGTGTGTGAAAAGTCCTAGCTTGGAGGGCTAGGTGAAAAGTCCTAACTTGGAGGGTTAGGTACAAATTCCCATCTTGGAGAGTTAGGTGAAAAAGTCCTGGCTTGGAGGGTCAGGTCCTAGCTTGGAGGGCTAGGTCTGGAAAAGTCCTAATTCGGAAGAGTTGGGTGAAAAGTCCTAGCTTGGAGGGCTAGGTAAAAAGTCCTAACATGGAGGGTTAGGTGCAAATTCCCAACTTGGAGGGTTAGGTGAAAAATCCTTGGCTTGGAGGGCTAAGGTGGATGAGAACTTAGCTTGGAGGGCTAGGTTTGAGTCCCTGGATCGTTCTGGTGATCGATCAGGGAATCTGGCACGCTGCTCCATCGTGGATCGGTCTGGTGACCGATCAGGGAGCACACAGTGAGGTTGGGAACCTACTGTGCGGCTCCTGATCGATCTGGTGACTGATCAGGGAGTATGCGTTTCACCCACTGCTTGGCTCCTGATCGGTCTGGTGACCGATCAGGGAGCACTCAGTGAGGTTGAGTTCCCCTGCCGATCTGCTCCTGATCGGTCTGGTGACCGATCTGGCACACTGTGCAGATCGTTCTGGAGAACGATCCAGCTTCGCGAGTTCCTCACTAATATCGATCAGGACGGAGCCTGATCGGTCTGGTCATGATCTGATCGGTCTGGTGACCGATCAGGAGGCTCCCTGATCGGTCCGGCAACCGATCAAGAGGTTTGGACTGTGAAACTCAGAAATCGCCTGGAATAGGGGTGGATCGGTCCGGTGATCGATCCATAACCTGGGATCGGTCTGGTGATCGGTCCAGGAGAATCCTAAAGAAATCGTAATTTCTGATTGAGCGTTGGGGATCGATCAGGACGAAGCCTAATCGGTCTGAACCCATCCTGATCGGTCTGGTGACCGATCAGGAGACCCTCTGATCTGTCCGGTGACCGATCACTTTAATTCAAAATGCACTGTTAGACACTCTGATCGCGTCTGAACATATCCGATTCTCTGCGCTTAATCTCTGATGCTTGATTTTCTGTTTGATATGCTGCTCTAATGATCTGATGAAGCTGCAGGTGACAGGGAAGGATTCAAACACTCAAGGAGAAGTCAATGGAGGCTTTCCTTAGAGCAGGTTTGTCTGTTTTCCATTCCAGGTTGCAACGGGCGCTGGCGCTGGCTGGAGCTGCTGTCTAGGGCTGGTCTGAGGGGAGCTCAGGAGGTCCAGAAGGGCTCAGTGGTGGCTGGTGGTTGCAGGAGAGTACCTGGAGGCTGCTGTGGGATGGTGACCAGAAGCTATGTGCAGAAGACTTAAGCGCCGGGTGCGAGAGGTCTTCAACAACATTTCTGCGAATTAGTATTGCTGCTAAGTTTTTGGCTTGCTACGTGCTTGTGTTCTTGCTGTTCCATCATACCTTGAGCAAGCCATTAAGATCTGAGAAGCAATCAGTCCTTGCTTGAGCACTTGAAGGAAGGAACAAGAAGCTTCAAGTCCAACAGCGAGAAGACACGAGGAGAAGGCTCTTGTGTGAGATCGTCGCTGGGTGGACCTTTGAGGGAGCTTGCTGTGTTCTTGTCTTTGCTGAGTGCTAAGTAAGATCTTTCTTGTTGTTTCATTGTGCTTAAACATATATCTGTGATTGAAATGCTGTGGAGAGGTTTCTCCACCGAGTAGGAGGTTGCTTTCTATCCGGTGATAACCGGGGCTTGATCTGCCGACAATCAAGGGATCACCCACCTTAAGGGCACGCCAAGGAGTAGGGGCAAGTTATCCCCGAACCTTGTAAACCCTCCTTGTTAGCGATCTTGCTAGTTGTGTTTGTTTGCCTTCGTTTTCGTTTTTGTTTTCTGCCCACTCTGTGTTTGCTACTTCCGCTGTGCTACTAACAAGTTTGAGTGCAGAAATTTGATAAAAGCTTAAGCTCAAAGTGTGTGGCTATATTCACTCCCCCTCTCTAGCCATCCGGTTCCAACACTAGTCAGCTGAAGGAGCATGAGAAGAATTATCCAGTTCATGACTTAGAGCTTGCAGCCATTATTTTTGCCCTGAAGATATGGGGACATCACTATTAGCTACCATCCAGGGAAAGCTAATGTAGTTGGAGATGCACTCAGCAGAAAATCCCGGAGTGTTCTGGCTTGTCACCGAGTTATGGTCACTGATTTAGTGCAGAGCTTCTCAGAATTGGGACTGGAGGAGCAGGGTCAGACAGAGAAAGGATTATTGGTGACTATGGTTGCTCAGTCTTCGATCAGGACGAGGATCAGAGAGGCTCAGGGTAGTGATCAGCAGCTGCAGTGTTTAGGCAGCCGGATAGCCTCAGAGCAGCATACTGATTTTACACGTGATGATGAGGGTATTCTATATTTCCGAGGGCGATTGTGCGTACCTAAGTCACATCCGGTCATGGAGGAGTTACTTCAGGAGGCTCATCGATCTCGGTTTGCTATTCATCCAGGTGGAACCCGTATGTACTGAGATTTGAGACGTTCCTATTGGTGGAACGGTATGAAGAAAGACATCGCGGATTTTGTTGCTAGATGTCTGGTGTGCCAACAGGTGAAGGCCGAGCATCAGAGACCTGCTGGATTACTTCAATAGATCCCTATTCCTGAGTGGAAGTGGGAACACATCACGATGGATTTCGTTGTTGGATTACCGAGGTCTCGTAGAAGACACGATGCGATTTGGGTGATCGTTGATCGATTAACCAAATCTGCTCATTTCTTGGGGATTCAGAGGACAGATTCTCTGGACAAGCTGGTAGAGTTGTACTGCCGTGAGATTATCCGATTACATGGTGTTCCTCTGAGCATCATATCATATAGAGACCCGCGCTTCACTTCGCGATTTTGGCAGAGTTTGCAGCAGGCCATGGGTACCAAGCTTCGATTCAGTACAGCCTTGTTGGGGCAATCGACCCTGAGATGATCTGGAGGATTATGATATTTTGATGTGTAGGCAATATGGTTAAGTTAGGATTTGTGTTGTTCTCATATGTGTACATGAGTGTGCAGGTGTACAGGTACACGTGGACTTAGTTGATGTCTTCAGGTGAAGGATGACATGGAGGCAAGCTGGAGGTTTGCGTGTGCATCCGAGAGACGAGGGCCAAAGATGAAGAGGGCGTGGAGGCAACAGTCAAGACTGCTGGTGAAGAGTCAACTGAGTTGTAAAGGTCTAAGTACGGGTGTGTGTACTCAGGGGTTAAGTCGGGAGGGTGTGAGTGCGGAGAGACTTGTACTCGGGAGTAAAACCCTAGACTTAGGTGTATACCAGTCGACTGGCTCAGGGGCAGTCGACTAGTATTGACAGGAACAGCTGGCAGATTCGAATGTTGTACTGTAACGGCCGAATTTGAATAGGACCAGTCGACTGCCCCATGGGCAGTCGACTGGTAGCGGCTGTTTACAGATTTGAGTCCTATTTAAAGGGGTTCGTTTCCTACTATCTGATTTGATGAAACTCGCTTGGGTAAATCATGTTAGTAGTCTATTGAGATCAGAGAGCATCCGAAGTGTTGTGGCGAGGTTTCTCCACCCACAAGGAGCGACAGATCTAGTCGGAGGTTATCCGGGGGTTGATCCACCCAAGGATTCTTGGATTAGTCACCCGATCGGGGTGGATACCAAGTAAACGATAAGTGTTTGCATTGTTTTTGATTCCTTTGCATATTATTTCCGCTGCGCTAACAATTCTGTAGAGATCCAAGATCCGAAAAAGTGCATTCACCCCCCCTCTGCACGCCAAAACGATCCTTCAATTGGTATCAGAGCAAGGATTCGACTGCCTCACTTAGTGATGATGTATGCTCTTGAGAGACAATTGGGCATAGACGTGTCATTGTATGTGTTTGCCTCCATTTGCCACTTTTCCCAAAGTGTTAATGGGAAAATCTATATGCCCTTTTGCCACATGTTGACTGAGTTCTTTCAGCTACGATTTGGCATTCATGTCACCAGTGGTCAGGTCAAGCACCTATCCAAGGATTATGATCAAATTGGCACCCGCCAGTTATCCTTGGCAGGGATTGAGTTTAGACAGCGAGCATTTGCTTGGAGGGAGCGCCCAGAGGCCGCTGATGCATATGAGGAGCCCACCGAGCTGGTCACACGTGCAGTGCTTACCCAGCTCCAGGCGGATGTTCATGGGCTCCGGGAGGATGTTCACGTCATCCGCGAAGACATTCACGGATGCCAGCAGACGGAGCAGAGGCTTGAAGCAAAAGTTGATAGGATAACCAGTCACCAAGATGAGATGTACGAGATGATGCAGCAGTGGCATCTTGCTTATCAGGCTCCTCCTCCTCCTCCTCCCCCAGGCGGTGACGGTGACATGTTCTTCTGATCAGATGACGCAGCCGTTGGGAGTTTTTCAGTGTTGAGAGTGTCTTGTGTTGATTATTTTTATATACCTCTCAAACACTCCTCAGTTCGATGATTGTATCGGTTTAGATGACTTCCGGCATGTTGGCCCATGGTACTGCTGTGATATTTATTTGCTGACTTACTCTATGACTCCATGTATTATGCACCTTCTCTATGCTATCATTTTAAGACTGTTTTATTTTGATAGTGTGTTGTTTTTAGATCCTAATCTGTTGCTAAAACATCTTGGTATCTTTTATGATCATTATATATGGGAATTCATGCTATGATGTGAAATGTGTATAGTATTACATTGCCTAATATGATTTGATTGAGAATCAAGAAATGACTGCATATATAGAAGGGATGATCGTTTGAAGGGGGAGTTATTGTCAAAAAGAGAATATCTATTTGAAATAGAGAGGTTGAGAATCATTTTGAATATCAAATGGAATTGCTAGAGAATGACAAGTATATGATCCCATGGTTAGAACTCTAGGTTGATACAAAGTTGAACTTAGTTGGAAATTTTTGAGTTTGTACCAAAAGTTAAGCACGATTGATATTTTTCACGAACCAAATTTTTCTCGGGTAGGGAATACCTTCACAATCGTGCTTGCGAAGTTTCATATTTTTCTAGATTTTCTGAAATTCTTTATTCGTTTCTGAATTTCCGCTAAAATTCTGAAATCTGTCATATTAGTCGACTGCCCTTGGGGCAGTCGACTGGTAGTGTGGGCAGAATGAGTTCTTGTGATTTCTGAAGGGGTTTTCAGAAATAGAATTAAGTTCAATTTGGCATCAAGGGTTGGGTTGCTTGGGGCAATATTTTGATGGTGTCAAAGGGGGAGAACTTGAGTATTAAGTTAGGTTTGGGTTGAAACTTAGCTTATATTTTGGCTATGTGATTTTAGAGTTAAGTTGGGAAAACTTAACTTGTAAGGATTGAAATTTTGGGAAAAGCATAGGTTAAGGGGGAGGTAGCCTCTTGTGTGATATGCTTGAATTTCAATTGCTTTTGATATTATTATTGCTATATGTTTACCTAACTTAACATATTGTCACACATCAAAAAGGGGGAGATTGTTGGGGCAATCGACCCTGAGATGATCTGGATGATCATGATATTTTGATGTGTAGGCAATATGGTTAAGTTAGGATTTGTGTTGTTCTCATATGTGTACATGAGTGTGCAGGTGTACAGGTACACATGGACTTAGTTGATGTCTTCAGGTGAAGGATGGCATGGAGGCAAGCTGGAGGTTTGCGTGTGCATCCAAGGGACTGTTGGATAGCAGAGATGATGAACCGAGAGACACGGACATCGAGGCGTACGTGAAGGGTGGCATGGAGGCAAGCTGGAAGTTTGCGTGCGCATCCGAGAGACGAGGGCCAATGATGAAGAGGGCGTAGAGGCAACAGTCAAGACTGCTGGTGAAGAGTCAACTGAGTTGTAAAGGTCTGAGTATGGGTACGTGTACTCAGGGGTTAAGTCGGGTGGGTTTGAGTGCGGAGAGACTTGTACTCAGGAGTAAAACCCTAGGCTTAGGTGTATACCAGTCGACTGGCTCAAGGGCAGTCGACTGGTATTGACTGGAACAGCTAGCAGATTCGAACGTTGTACTATAACGGTCGAATTTGAATAGGACCAGTCGACTGCCCCATCGACAGTCAACTGGTAGCTGCTGTTTTCAGATTCGAGTCCTATTTAAAGGGACTCATTTCCTACTATCTGATTTGATGAAACTCGCTTGGGTAAAGCGTGCTAGTAGTCTATTGAGATTAGAGAGCGTCTGAAGTGTTGTAGCGAGGTTTCTCCACCCACAAGGAGCAACAGATCTAGCCGGAGGTTATCCGGGGGTTGATCCACCGAAGGATTCTTGGAATAGTCACCCGACCGGGGTGGATACCAAGTAAACGATAAGTGTTAGCATTGTTTTTGATTCCTTTGTGTTGGATCGAGAAAACCGATAGAGGGGGGGGGTGAATATCGGAAAACTTTCGGATTTACATAAAGAGCAATTGCACAGCGGAAGTTAAAAACACACAACACAAACACGGGAGGTTTTACTTGGTTCGGAGCCTGTGTCGACTCCTACTCCAAGGCCCACGGTCATTGACCGTTTACTTTGGGCAATTCTATATAGGCGCAAATAGTTTACAATAATTTGATTAAAAAAAATAAGTGCAGTAAACAAAACATGCTCTTCTTTACCGACGTCCGAAGTAGATCAAATTTCTCGGAGCAGCAGGACGTCGTCGGCTCGTGTTGGAAGGTTTCCGGAGCAAGGCGCGAGAGCAGAAGAGCTTTGAGGCGTTGAATTGAAATGATGTTCTGAAGCCTTGGTCGAGGGTCCTTTATATAGGGCCAGGGGGCGCCTGGGACGTCGGGGGCGCCCCCCACGTGGCCTTTGATCCGCCAAAGTCTCGGTCAGCGTCTATCCTCTGGATCCGCTTTGACCGGGGCGCCCGGAGCACTCGGGGCGCCCGGATTGACCGGGTCAAACGTTATCTGCTAGGCTTCGATGGCTTCTAGTTCAGGGCTTGTGCATGGGGGCGCCCGCAGCGCAGGGGGCGCCTGGGAGCAGCGGGGGCGCTCGGGAGCATGGGGGCGCCCGACCCAGCAGCTATTCGAAGCCTTTTCCTCTTGACTAGTTTTGTATGCACCTTGGGGGCGCCCGCAGTATGTACTGTCGAAGCGTACTTTTTGCTTGTGTGTTTTGTGTTCACCTTGGGGGCGCCCGGGACACTCCGGGCACCCTGGTCAGCTTTTGCCTCACTCCTTTGAGGCACTCTGAGCTGCAGACACTCGTTCCTTCGGTCATGCATCCAGGGTTAGTCCAAAACACAACAAAACATCAAGTGGTTAGTTTATACAGCCTTAGCTGTCTTGGTTCTGACTTTGGTCTCCAAAATGGAGCCCTAGGTCGAACCGACGCCTACTGTTCCCTCGACGGGGAACGCGTCCTCACCTACTCCTCTCGGAAGAATTTACCTGATGTGAACCGTTCCTCTGGTTGGACTTTTGCCTGACGGTCCTTTGTCAGGTCTTGGATGCCGAGCTGTCTTTCGCCCGGTGCCTAGCATTCCTTCGCTAGGGCTTTTGTCTCTAGCATTCCTTTGCCAGTGCCTAGCAGTCCTTCGCTAGGACTTGGATACTGGCAGTCCTTCGCCAGGTGCCTAGCAGCCCTTCGCTAGGACTTTGTTTCCTGGCAGTCCTTCGCCAGGTGCCTAGCAGCCCTTCGCTAGGACTTTTCCTGCACGCTCAGTGAATATTGTTAGATCACAAACAAGCTTAACTTTGAATCCTTTGCCAATATCAAAACAAGGTTCGATATGGTGCTTCCTGCACCAACAATCTCCCCCTTTTTGATTTATGGCAACACAATTCAAAGTTATGTATAAACATATAACAGTTAAGAAATGAAGGAGTATGAACAGTATAAGTGTAGATTAAAAAAATTTTATACTCCCTCTATATCCCTGAATACTTGTGTTATATCCCTTAACTTTGACCTTTCCTCCCCCTTTGACATATATCAAAAACAACCATGGGTGAACAAGGTAAAATTTTGAAGGGTTTTGCAAACCTAAATTTTGTTAAAAAAACTTTTACTTACAAAGACTTTACAAAAAAAATTTACTTAGGCAATTTTTCCATTCTTGAAGCCAAATTTCCAAAAAAAAATTCAACTTTTAGAGTTTGGAAAAAATTTGTTTACTAAAGAAAATTTTGCACATTTAGACGAATTTACTTGGAAACACTTTGTGCATTTTGAAAAACATAATTCTTAAGAATTTTCTAGGCAAGTTTTTCCCAAAGAAGACTTTACTTAGATATATTTGCCAAAATTTTCAAAAAGTTTTGCTCAGACAAATCTTGTTTACTAAGGAAAATTTCACTTAAAAAATTTGAAACACTTAGATACTTAGAGATTTTTGTTTTACAAAAAAAACATCCTTTTTCTTTTTCTTTCTCTCCCCCTTGGCCATATATCAATAAAGAAATATATAAGAGAAAGTTTGTGTATCAGAGCCTATGGGTTTTGAAAACTGAAAAAAATACTTAGTATAATCCTTGAAAAAAGCTTAAATTGCACTTTTGAAACCGAAAAAAAAATCGTACTTTGTAACCATTAGTGCCTTGAAAAGTATTAGTACTTTTGAAAAATAGTAGTACTTTTGAAAGATGTTATGTATATTTTGAAAATTATGCATTTTTGTAAAATATAAGTACTTTTGAAACATATTATGCATTTTTGAAAAATATAAGTACTTTTGAAACATATCATGCATTTTTGAAAAATATAAGTACTTTTGAAAAGTTTTAATATTATTTTCAAAAGTATTCTAAAGCCAAGCTAAAATTTGAAACTGATAGTATATATAAGCAAAATGATTTAAAAGAGTAGTATTTTGAAAGACATTTTATTTATGTTTTCAACAGGATTTTAAAATTGCAGTGCATGAAAACATATAAATAAAAAAAATAAGATAATTCTTTTAATTTAATCTCCCCCTGAGCTTGACCCAGTCCTAGGAAGCTTATTGACTACAAGCGATCTTCCTCTGAGTCTTAAGGTTTGATTCAAACTATAAGAATTATCTAATAATTTTAAAAAAATGATTATCAGAAATAATTTCTTTTGACTCAAACTCCCCCTAACTTTGACACATCCTAGGAGTCCTTATAGATCATCAAGTGAACCTTCCTCTGTGTATTTAGAGTTTATTAAAATCAAAAGAATAATTTTGACCAGAGATACATTTTTGAAAACATGACTTGAAATGATAACACAGTTTTCGAAAAAATATTTTGAAATGATGATAATTTTTCAAACACATAGTAGTATACGAAGATTTTTGACTCAATTTTTGAAAATCTTATCGAGATGATTGTAAGATTTAGAGCATAAGGTTTTTGAAAAAAAATTTTACGAAAAGTATTAAAAGAAACTCCCCCTGTATCCGACACAATCTACTTTTATCTAAGTTCTTTAAGGAACTTCAGTGTTGACTAGGTTTGACTATGTTGACTAAGGTTTGACTGTGTTCCCCAAGCTTGACTCAGTTGACTATGTTTTACCAATCAATAACTAAACCAAACAAGATTCTATTTAAAATGGGTCAATTTTAACATGAAATTCAATATTTTAAAAAAATAGAGATGAAAAGGAGGGTACAATAAACTGAATTAATTTGAAAAATTTTGAATAACTTTTGCAAACCTTTTTATTTATTTAAAAGGATAGTGAATTATGCTTTCAGGTCCTAGATGTCTCACCCAGTTCTACATGATCAAGCATATTAACCTTATGGGTTTTGTGAGACAAATTTAAATAGAAGTAAGGATTTTACTTTGAAGAGTCATGATTAATTTTGAAAAATTGAAACAACTTTGAAAACCATTTTAATGAATTTTAACATTATTTTGGAAAAAGTAGTTGAGTCTAAGATCAATTGAAATTTGTGTTAGATTCGAATTTGACAAGAAGTAACTTGAATTTGAATTTCAAAAATTGGCTTCCAGGTCTTGGCGAGGCACTAGGCCTTCTTTGGCTGTAGCCTTATTGGATCATCAACCCTTTCCTAGACAAAGCCTTTTAGTGAAATTTCATTTTCAAAATCACTTTTTGATAAATTCTGGTCTAACTAGTTTGGGTCTTGGATCGGTAGCTTCGGCTAGTTCTGCCAAAATGGCTTCCCTAACGTACTATCTGTTGGTGCAGAATGCACCCAAGTCAAACCTGGGTTTTGATATTGGCAAAAGGGTTCAAAAGTTAAGGGTTAGTTGTTGTCTAACAAGCTTCTTGAGTGTACAGGAAAAGCCCTAGCGAAGGAATACTAGGCACTGGCGAAGGACTGCCAGACAGGAAAAGCCCTAGCGAAGGAATGCTAGGCACNAACCGGGGCTAGGCGCCCGTATGGATACGGGCGCCCCAGTGCAAAGGCAAAAACCAGAACATCAAAATAAGCTGCCACGAAGCCTGTGGACTGAGTCAGCTCAGGCGCCCAAGTGGAGATGGATAAGTGCTAAACGAGCCTGCGGATAAGAGATCGCACAGGGAAGGCCACGTGTTAGGCGCCCCCATCGACACAGGCGCCCCTATGGGTGCTATAAAAGGGGATTCACCCCCAAGGCTTCAACATTCATTGCTCTCTACGCTTCAGGCACTTTCGTTCAAGCACTGTGCTCCGACAAAGTTCGACTTCGAGATTCCAGCGCCGCCACCGACCCTCTGCTCCAAAATTCGATCCATCTCGGGCGTCGGTAAAACTTTAAATTACGAAAGTGTTGCTAATAGAATTTCCAATTCTATATCTGTACTATCAATCTGTAAAAGTTTTCCTGAATATAGAATTGCCCAAAGTAAACGGTCAAGGACCGTGGGCCTTGGAGTAGGAGCCGACCGCGACTCCGAACCAAGTAAAACCGACTTGTGTTCGCGTGTGTTCTGTTATTTTCCGCTGCGTATCTTCTCTAGTATTTCAAAAATTTTAAACGATATTCACCCCCCCTATCGTTTTCTCCGATCCAACACTCGACACGTGGCTCTCATGAAGATATGGAGAGCAGCGATGAATCAAGTGAGCCATCAACCGCGACTTCATCATCTTTGGATAATGAAGAGGTAATCTCTCCCGAATTAGATAAGTGTTACAGAACAATAGCATAACTAATTTGCTTAAGAAGTCTAAGGACAAGGTGAAGTCTTTAAAAATAGAAGTAGAGCAATTAAAAACCTCTAAGGATGAGGATATTGATGATTTACAGGTTGAAGTCCTTGAGGATGAAAACAAGGCATTGAAGGGTGAAGTTGAGAAACTCAAGAATCTTCTTGAGAAATTCTCAACTAGCTCCAAGACCTTGGACATGATCCTTAACGCTCAAAGAGTGGTTTACAACAAGGCCGATATAGGTTACCGACCTAAAGAACCTAGCTTTGTCTCATTGATGTCTAGAACTCATTTTAGATCATCAAATGCTTCTAAGATTCATGGAATTAGAAAGAAAGTGATCAAGACATGGGTGCCTAAATCTTGCATTGTAGGTGCATTAGGTCCCAAGGTTTGGGTACCTAAATCATCCATTTTTCGTGTTGTGTAGGCATTGATTGAGGGGGAGCATCTATCAACTTGGTTTATTGGTAGTGGGTGCTCCAAACACATGACCGGTGATAGATCATTATTCACTACCCTACAAAGCAAAAGTAGAGGTAATGTATCATTTGGTAACAATGGTAATCTTAAGGTTGTAGGAATAGGAGACATTCAAATATCCGAATGTCTTAGGATCAAAAATATCCTTCTAGTCAAGGGGAAGACCTTCAATCTCCTAAGTGTCAGTCAATTGTGTGATGCGGGATACACAATTGAATTTCATCCAAGTCAATGTCAATTGTGTCAGTCAAGCATGATTGCCTCTTTGAAGAATATGGAGGAGCCTATGTTAAATGAGCGTCAAGTATTATGAGTGATTCAATCTTTGCCTGACTCCTAGGATAATATTAAGACCTATCTCACACACACTAAAGTGCCTGCACTTTCATGGATGTGAGTAGACATTGTGAGCTCAAGAAGGAGCACCAAGAGGTGACCAAGTTTGCTTTAGGTTGTGCTCACTTTACGGAGTTGAGTAAGGTCACCTGGGGTACAAAGCGCAAGTAGCACAAGCATGAGAAGACCAAAAGTCATGTCAAGAAGAAGCCATTTGCAAAGACCAACGAAATAGGATAGGGATGGGCAAGCAAGAGGAAGGCACTCGTAAAGAACAATGTCCAATGCTACGTATATGACAAGCTAGGGCATTTCACATGCGAGTGTAGTGAGCGAAAGACATATCTGTTGGATCGAGAACACCGATAGAGGGGGGGGTGAATATCGGAAAATTTTCGGATTTACGTAAAGAGCTATTGCACAGCGGAAGTTAAAAACACACAACGCAAACACGGGAGGTTTTACTTGGTTCGGAGCCTGTGTCGACTCCTACTCCAAGGCCCACGGTCGTTGACCGTTTACTTTGGGAAATTCTATATAGGCGCAAACAGTTTACAATAATTTGATTACAAAAAAAATAAGTGCAATAAACAAAACACGCTCTTCTTTATCGACGTCCGGAGTAGATCAAATTTCTCGGAGCAGCAGGACGTCGTCGGCTCGTGTTGGAAGGTTTCCGGAGCAAGGCGAGAGAGCAGAAGAGCTTTGAGGCGTTGAATTGAAGTGATGTATTGAAGCCTTGGTCGAGGGCCCTTTATATAGGGCCTGGGGGCGCCTGGGACGTCGGGGGCGCCCCCCCCCCCCCCACGTGTCCTTTGATCTGCAAAGGTCTCGGTCAGCGTCTGATCCCCTTATCTTCGGGATCCGCTTTGACCGGGGCGCCCGGAGTGCTCGGGGTGCCCTGATTGACCGGGTCAAAGCATTATCCGCATGGCTTCGAGGGGAGCTTCGGTAGCTGGCCCTGGGGCCGCCCGCAGCGCAGGGGGCGCCCGGGAGCAACGGGAGCGCCCGGGAGCACGGGGGCGCCCGGAAGATGAACTGTCGAAGCTGTCTTTGCTTTGTTGTGTTTTGTGTTTACCTTGGGGGCGCCCGGGACACTCCGGGCGCCCTGGTTAGCTGTTGCCTCATTCCTTTGAGGCTCTCTGAGCTGCAGACACACGTTCCTTCGGTCCTGCATCCAGGGTTAGTCCAAAACACAATAAAACAATAAATTATTAGATTATACAGCCTTAGCTGTCTTGGTTCTGACTTTGGTCTCCAAAATGGAGCCCTAGGTCGAACCGACGCCTACTGTTCCCTCGACGGGGAACGCGTCCTCACCTACTCCTCTCGGGAGAATTTACCTGATGCCAACCATTCCTCTGGTTAGACTTTTGCCTGGCGGTCCTTTGTCAGTTGCCTAGCAGTCCTTCGCTAGGGCTTGGATACTGGCAGTCCTTCGCCAGGTGCCTAGCAGTCCTTCACTAGGGCTTGGATACTGGCAGTCCTATGCCAGTTGCCTAGCAGTCCTTCGCTAGGGCTTGGATACTGGCAGTCCTTCGCCAGGTGCCTAGCAGTCCTTCACTAGGGCTTGGATACTGGCAGTCCTACGCCAGTTGCCTAGCAGTCCTTCGCTAGGGCTTGGATACTGGCAGTCCTTCGCCAGGTGCCTAGCAGTCCTTCGCTAGGGCTTTGTATCCTGGTAGTCCTTCGCCAGGTGCCTAGCAGCCCTTCGCTAGGACTTTGTTTCCTGGCAGTCCTTCGCCAGGTGCCTAGCATTCCTTCGCTAGGACTTTGTCTCTGCACACTTGAGTAACATTGTTAGATCACAAATAAACTTAACTTTGAATCCTTTGCCAATATCAAAACAAGGTTCGATATGGTGCTTCCTGCACCAACAATCTCCCCCTTTTTGATTTATGGCAACACAATTCAAAGTTAAGTAAAAACTTATAGCAGTTCAGAAAAGACAGTTAGGAGCAATGAAATATAGCAATTCTGAACAGTCTAAAACCAAAAAAAATATAGCAATTCTGAACAGTCTAAAACCAAAAAAAATTTCTCATAGTCCCCCTGAATAATTGTGTTATAAAACACTTAACTTTGACCACTTAACTTAACTTTGACCTTTCCTCCCCATTTGACATATATCAAAAACAAACATGGGTGGACAAGGTAAAATTTTGAAGGGTTTTGCAAACCTAAATTTTGTTAAAAAAACTTTTACTTACAAGACATTACAAAAAAAATTTACTTAGGCAAATTTTCCATTCTTGAAGTCAAATTTCCAAAAAAAGGTTCAACTTTTAGAGTTTGGAATAAATTTTTTTACTAAAGAAAATTTTGCACATTTAGACGAATTTACTTGGAAACACTTTGTGCATTTTGAAAAACATAATTCTTAAGAAATTTCTAGGCAGGTTTTTCCCCAAAGAAGACTTTACTTAGATATATTTGCCAAAATTTTCAAAAAGTTTTGCTTAGACAAATCTTGTTTACTAAGGAAAATTTCACTTAAAAAATTTGAAACACTTAGATACTTAGAGATTTTTGTTTTAAAAAAAACATCCTTTTTCTCTTTCTTTCTCTCCCCCTTGACCATATATATATAAGAGAAAGTTTGTGTATCAGAGCCTATGAGTTTTGAAAACAAAAAA
Organism: Boesenbergia rotunda; assembly: GCA_024364735.1. Classification (NCBI taxonomy): domain Eukaryota; kingdom Viridiplantae; phylum Streptophyta; class Magnoliopsida; order Zingiberales; family Zingiberaceae; genus Boesenbergia; species Boesenbergia rotunda. The sequence continues at coordinate 435,786 of JAGFNQ010000447.1, forward strand.
AATACTTAGTATAATCCTTGAAAAAAGCTTAAATTGCACTTTTGAAACCGAAAAAAAATTCGTACTTTGTAACCATTAGTGCCTTGGAAAGTATTAGTACTTTTGAAAAATAGTAGTACTTTTGAAAGATATTTTATTTATGTTTTCAACAGGATTTTAAAATTGCAGTGCATGAAAACATATAATTTTTAAAAAATATTTAATAATTCTTTTAATTTAATCTCCCCCTGAGCTTGACCCAGTCCTAGGAAGCTTGTTGACTACAAGCGATCTTCCTCTGAGTCTTAAGGTTTGATTCAAACTATAAGAATTATCTAATAATTTTGAAAAATGATTGTCAGAAATAATTTCTTTTGACTCAAACTCCCCCTAAATTTGACACATCCTAGGAGTCCTTATAGATCATCAAGTGGACCTTCCTCTGTGTCTTTAGAGTTTATTAAAATCAAAAGAATAATTTTGACCAACCTTCTGAGTATGATAACTTTCAAGGAGATACATTTTTAAAAACATGACTTGAAATGATAACACAGTTTTCGAAAAAATATTTTGAAATGATGATAATTTTTCAAACACATAGTAGTATACGAAGATTTTTGAATCAATTTTTGAAAACCTTATCGAGATGATAGTAAGATTCAGAGCATAAGGATTTTTTTTTTAAAAAAATAATTTAATTTTTTGAAAAGTATTAAAAGAAACTCCCCCTGTATCTGACACAGTCTGACTTTTATCTAAGTTCTTTAAGGAACTTCAGTGTTGACCAGGTTTGACTATGTTGACTAGGGTTTGACTGTGTTCCCCAAGCTTGACTCAGTTGACTATGTTTTATCAATCAATAACTAAATCAAACAAGTTTCTATTTAAAATGGGTCTATTTTAACATGAAATTCAATATTTAAAAAAATAGAGATGAAAAGGAGGGTACAATAAACTGAATTAATTTGAAAAATTTTGAATAACTTTTGCAAACCTTTTTATTTATTTAAAAGGATAGTGAATTATACTTTTAGGTCCTAGATGTCTCACCCAGTTCTACATGATCAAGCATATTAACCTTATGGGTTTTGTGAGACAAATTTAAATAGAAGTAAGGATTTTACTTTGAAGAGTCATGATTAATTTTGAAAAATTGGATGAACATTGAAAACCATTTTAATGAATTTTAACTTTATTTTGGAAAAAGTAGTTGAGTCTAAGATCAATTGAAATTTGTGTTAGATTTGAATTTGACAAGAAGTAATTTGAATTTGAATTTCAAAAATTGACTTCCAGGTCTTGGCGAGGCACTAGGCCTTCTTTGGCCGTAGCCTTATTGGATCATCAACCCTTTCCTAGACAAAGCCTTTTAGTGAAATTTCATCTTCAAAATCACTTTTTGATAAATTCTGGTCTAACTAGTTTGGGTCTTGGATCGGTAGCTTCGGCTAGTTCTGCCAAAATGGCTTCCCTAACGTACTATCATCTCACCTCCACCCAATACTATATTGTTCAAACTTCAATTAATCGTTTTATCCTTAAACTAATCAATCCTAATTCAAAAAAAATAAAAATGAAATAAAAAGAAACATACAATTAAAGCAAAAAAAATTATCTAAGTTACATCAAAATCGTAATAATATTCTGGATTATCAAAAACAGCAATATTATGAATTTCTAACACATTAGCCTTATAGGATTCAATCATATTATTCATGGTAAATAATGGATTTTCAACTACTGTAAATTTACCTTTTGATTCCCGGTTGGGAATCTCCCCCTTGATTCTAGCCATCTTTCTTTTGCTTGATTGTTTCTTTGGTATTTTGTAGCGGTCGCAAGCCAACCAGACCAGTTTCCAAGGATCCCTTCCTTCGTCGTCAGATTCTGAGTCTGAGTCGGACTCAGGTACAGGTTGAATCTTATTCTTTGGTGGTTCTCTTGGGGTTTTCCCTGCAATAAAAATTATACCTTCCTCGACCATTGCAGTATCAACTTGATTATTTAACCTTAATTTAAAAGAAGATTTGAAATTGGTTACCATTTTTGTCTCAGTCAACTCGTCGTCTGATTCTGGTTCGTTTTCGTCGTCGGGTGTCGAGTTCGTCTCAGCTACTTGTTCTTGAGCTTCTAAGATCTCAACATCGGAGCTCTCTTCGTGTAGACTGATTAGTTTTTCTCACATTTCTTTGGCACAGTTGAAGGATCCGACCCGCTTCAGATCTTCTTTGGTCAGGCCACATTGTAAGATTACTGTTGCCCTGGCATCAGTCTCGATCTTCCTCAAGGTTGGTTCATCCAATTTGTCCCAAGCGAGTGCTATCCCATCTTCTGTGGGGAATTTAAACCCCGTTTGGATTATCAACCAAAGATCCAGTTTGGCCTTCAGGTGGGATTCCATTAGATTTCTCCAGGAGTTGAAATTTTCGCCAGAGAAGAGTGGTGGACGGGCACCGTTCCATTCTTGGTTGGCCATTTAAAATGATCTCTTGCACACAAGAGAAACAGCAGAAATGTACTAAGACTTAGTCTTGGATTAGTAGTGCGGGAGAAAAAAAATAGCCCCAAAAAAAATTACACGAATTTCGAGGCGAAATAATAATAAAATAATAAAAACAATTTATGATAAATTTTTGAAAATGATAATTTTGTCAATTCTGATTAATAATGAAAAAGTAAGATTTTAATGTTTGGGAAAAATTTCGATCAAATTAAAGTAGCACGAATTTCGAGGAAAATATTAAAATAATAATAAAAAAATTTATGACAAATTTTCAAAGATTGTTCGTTTTATCAATTCTGAGTAATGGTGAAAAAAATAAGAATTCAAAATTGAAAAAGGCGTAAGAATATTTTAAACACACCTACAGATATTATTTATTTGAAATAAAGATCGAGTGGTGTTGCACCACTTCGATTAACGAGAAAAGATTAAAAAAGATAAAATAATTTTGAAAATCCGAAAAACTCTCAAATTGGTGGTTGCACCAAATTTGAGCTTCCCCGCTCTGATACCACTTGTTGGATCGAGAACACCGATAGAGGGGGGGTGAATATCGGAAAATTTTCGGATTTACGTAAAGAGCTATTGCACAGCGGAAGTTAAAAACACACAACGCAAACACGGGAGGTTTTACTTGGTTTGGAGCCTGTGTCGACTCCTACTCCAAGGCCCACGGTCGTTGACCGTTTACTTTGGGCAATTCTATATAGGCGCAAACAGTTTACAATAATTTGATTACAAAAAAAATAAGTGCAATAAACAAAACACGCTCTTCTTTACCGACGTCCGCAGTAGATCAAATTTCTCGGAGCAGCAGGACGTCGTCGGCTCGTGTTGGAAGGTTTCCGGAGTAAGGCGCGAGAGCAGAAGAGCTTTGAGGCGTTGAATTGAAGTGATGTATTGAAGCCTTGGTCGAGGGCCCTTTATATAGGGCCTGGGGGCGCCCGGGACGTCGGGGGCGCCCCCCCCCCCCCCACGTGTCCTTTGATCCGCAAAGGTCTCGGTCAGCGTCTGATCCCCTTATCTTCGAGATCCGCTTTGACCGGGGCGCCCAGAGCGCTCGGGCCGCCCGGATTGACCGGGTCAAAGCATTATCCGCTTGGCTTCGAGGGGAGCTTCGGTAGCTGGCCCTGGGGGCGCCCGCAGTGCAGGGGGCGCCCGGGAGCAACGGGGGCGCCCGGGAGATGAACTGTCGAAGCTGCCTTTGCTTTGTTGTGTTTTGTGTTTACCTTGGGGGCGCCCGGGACACTTCGGGCGCCCTGGTTAGTTGTTGCCTCATTCCTTTGAGGCTCTCTGAGCTGCAGACACACGTTCCATCAGTCCTGCATCCAGGGTTAGTCCAAAACACAATAAAACAATAAATTATTAGATTATACAGCCTTAGCTGTCTTGGTTCTGACTTTGGTCTCCAAAATGGAGCCCTAGGTCGAACCGACGCCTACTGTTCCCTCGACGGGGAACGCGTCCTCACCTACTCCTCTCGGGAGAATTTACCTGATGCCAACCGTTCCTCTGGTTGGACTTTTGCCTGACGGTCCTTTGTCAGTTGCCTAGCAGTCCTTCGCTAGGGCTTGGATACTGGCAGTCCTTCGCCAGTTGCCTAGCAGTCCTTCGCTAGGGCTTGGATACTGGCAGTCCTTCGCCAGGTGCCTAGCAGTCCTTTGCTAGGGCTTTGTATCCTGGCAGTCCTTCGCCAGGTGCCTAGCAGCCCTTCGCTAGGACTTTGTTTCCTGGCAGTCCTTCGCCAGGTGCCTAGCATTCCTTCGCTAGGACTTTGTCTCTGCACACTTGAGTAACATTGTTAGATCATAAATAAACTTAACTTTGAATCCTTTGCCAATATCAAAACAAGGTTCGATATGGTGCTTCCTGCACCAACAATATCCTTTTTCATTACATGGTATAAGTTATGTGTCATCTAGTGTGATATTCGTTAAATCATCTCCTTTGTTGATTATAGACTCAGGAGCCACATGTTGGTGCCGGAAGCACCAAAGTCGAACATATGTTTTAATAATGACAAAGGGTTCAGAAGTTAAGATTTGGTTGTAATATAACAAGCTTATTAAGTGTGTAAGAAAGTCCTAGGTACACTAGGCACTAAGTCCTGGTTCTATGAATTGGGCACTAAGTCCTGGCCGCGGGCTGGGCAACTAAGTCCTGACGTAAGGTTGGGCACGAAGACTTGGTCGAGGACTGGGCACCGAAGACCTGGTGAGTGAAGTTGGGCACGAAGACCTGGTCAAGGACTGGGCACCGAAGACCTGGTGAGTGATGACCTGGTGATTGAAGCTGGGCACGAAGACCTGATCGCGGATTGGGCACGAAGACCTGGTGAGTGAAGTTGGGCAAAAGTCCAACTGGAGGAGCCGGTTGACAAAAAGGTAAATTCTCCCGAGAGGAGTAGGTGAGGACGCGTTCCCTATAGGAGGGAACATTAGGCGTCGGTTCGACCTAGGGTTCCATTTGGGAGACCCAAAGTCAGAACCAAGACAGCTCAGGCTGTAAATAATGTTCTAATCTTATCAGTTGTATGTTTTGTATGTCTTTGGAACTAACCCTGGTTGCAGGAATGAATGGAAGGAGTTTTCTGCACTCAGGCGCCTCAATGGAGTGAGGTGCCCTAGCTGGGCTAGGCACCTGTATTGTGACAGGCGCCCCAGTGAAGGGTTAAACAGAGCATTCAAAGCAAACTGCCACGCAAGTCTCTGGACCAAGTCACGCTAGGCGCCTGTGTTAACACAAACGCCCCAGTCAGCTCAGGCACCCCAGTTGAAGGGATAAGCACTGGCCGAGTCTGCGGATTGGAGTTGTCGCAGGATAGTCCACGTGTTAGGCGCCCCCTTCAACACAGGCGCCCCACTGACCAGTATAAATAGGGGTTCACCCCCAAGGCTTCAAACAACTTGCAAATTTCGCTCTCAACACTTTCGTTCAAACGCTACGCTCCGACAAGCTCCGTACTCGCGATTTAAGCGCCGACGACGACCCGCTGCTCCGAACTTCCAACCTCTCTGGCCGTCGATAAAAGTTTAAGTGTTGTAATTTCATTTTCAGTTCTATATTTGTACTCCAATTTGTAAACTCTTTTCGAATATAGAATTTCCCATCGTAAACGGTCAAGGACCGTGGGCCTTGGAGTAGGAGATGACCGCGACTCCGAACCAAGTAAAAAGAAATCGTGTTAGTGATTGATTTTACTGTTTCCGCTGCGTAATTTCTCTCTTTGTCCGAAATTTTTATGATCGATATTCACCCCCTCTATCGATTCAATCCGATCCCACACCACATACTATGTAGCTCGTGATAAGAGTGCATATATGGAATTTCACTATATAAACTCACATGCGAGAAGACTATATGTGGTGAATGAGGCATTTGAGGAGGTGAGAGGGATTGACACTTACAAACTGTTGCTGCAAAGTTATCAAGTCCTATATCTACATGACATGTTATATGCCCCAAAAATTAGGTAGAATCTAGTTTCTGTCTAGTATCTAGACCAATTATAATATTGTGTTGTAATTGGAAACTCTCAGGTTTTCATTTCGAATGACAGTACTTTAATAATATGTTCCAGTTTAGTCTATAAGAGACTATATGTGCTTAACTTGATTTCTTTTCATGAGTATTATCCTACATCTACCATTGCCTTTATATTTGATAGTGTATTGGATGATGTGAATATTTGGAATTTTAGATTTGTTCAAATAGGACAAGAGACGATGGGTCGGTTAGCAGCATGTGGCACGTTAGGCCAGTTAACCAAGGTTGAGTTGCCCTTATGTGAATTTTGTCTAGAAGGCAAACTATGAGAAAACCATTTGGAAAGTAATGAGGGCTAAGACTTCATTACAGTTGGTTCATTCTGACATTTACGGACCCATGAATGTGAGAGCTTGAAATGGAGCCACATATTGAGTGTGATCGAAGGTCGGCAAGAGGGGGCTGAATTGCCCCTGAAAAAGAAAACTCAATCCTTTGTTTCAACTTAACAAAGATGTTAGTTAGATCACAGATAATATAAATAAATAAAGCAAACAGTAAATAAAGAGGCAACGAAATTTTACTTGGTTTGCAACCGGGGAGGTTGCTAATCCAAGGTTGAATATGGCTCGATTCTCCTGAATAAAACTCCTTCGGACGGAGAAACCTTTTACACGTGGAAAGCTTGAAAAAAAAGAAATATTACACCAAACTAGTTTGCTAATGCTTGGAATGCATGGAATGAATGAAACTGAGCTCCAGGGGTTTATTTATAGCCCCGGTAGGAGTTATCCGTTTGTTGACTTGGCACTTATAGGGAGTCTGACACGTGGTCTGACGCTTATCCAGAAAGCAACGTTCGTAAACGACTACAATTAGTCTCTTGGGTGCCTGATGCACCGAGCCCGTCGGTTCCCTTTCTGTGTCATCCTTCTCGACCGCTGCGTCTTCCGCTCGACTTCCTGCACTCCTAAGTTCCTGTACACTTAGACACAGGGATTAAAAACACCAGGACTTAATTTAAATCGGTTGATCACATCAAAACTAACCTGGGGTACTTACAATTTCTCCCTTTTGATGTGCATTAACCCGAGTTAAGTTAGGGTAAACAAATAATAAAAAAATAAGAATAAATATATAGCAATGTAAGCGATAAAAAAAAGAAATTAGAGTCTACCCCTTAACTTAACACTACTTCTCCACCTTTGATCGCATCAAAAATTTAAAATGTTAAGGGAAAACATGTTTAACACAATTTTTAAAAACTTAACGTCAGATAAGTTGTCTAATATTTTTGAAAATCATAATAAATTTGATTAATTTTTTTTTAAAAAAATCAAAAATATAGATAGGACACTGCTTATCAACAAAAACTAACTTTCCTATAAATAGTTATTCAAAAATTAATAAAATAAAACATTAATTAATTTACTAAAAAATCAACAGTTTAAAATATATTTAGGAACACAATATAAATTTTTACCAATAGGATTTATTAAAAACTTAGATGGAACATCTAATTTGGAATTTTTTGCAATTTGACTCCTATAAAATCTGAAATATCAATTAAGTTTTCCATGATATTTAAAATTTGAATTTCTTGAACATGAATAGTTGTTTTTCAAATTTTCAATTTGAATCTTCAAAATTTCATTTTTCAAATTTTATTTTATCATTTATTTCTAAAGCAGAAGCTAATTTTTTTCATCAAATATGTATTTTATATTTTGAATTTACATAGGGATTTTATCATTTTCTTAATTTCAAAATATAACTAATCAGGAGGTAGAAAACATACCTCACTTAACATATCCGTTTTGAAGTCCGAAGTTCCTCCTTCGTCGCTACTATCCTTTGAGGTGGCTCCCCCTTAATTGATGGTCTCATCTTATTGGTATGAAGCCATCAGAGTAAGTCCAGCGTGTTCCTCGAGATTTGAGTCTTCCGTTGAAGACTCGCCCCATGTCGTCTTTAGATTGTGTGTTTTTGTCTTTTGTGCCCCTTTTCCTTTATTCTTCGCTTTGGGGCAGTTTTCCTTCACGTGCCCTTCTTCGTTGCAGTTGTAGCAGTGGATCTTCCTTTGCTTCTTACCCTGCACCTTATTAAATTTTTTAGTTTAAAAATATTTAGACAACATCCTTACCATATAAGCTACGTTCTCATCATTTTCTGAAGAATCCTCTTCATGTTGGATCCTTCTCGTGCCTAGGGTGATGTTGTCCAGTTTCCTTTTTCCTGCACATCTGGATTCGTTAAGTTCTAAAGTGGAAAAAAGTTCCTCTAAGGTACTTAACTCAATGTCTTTAGGGATATAGTTGGCGTCGATTATTGAACTCCAGTTAGGGGTTCTCGAGAAAGCGTTCAATGTGTACCTTTGCGCATCCCGATTGCTTACCGATTCTCCGAGATTGTTGAGTTCTGTCATCAACTCCTTAAGCTTAGTGTGAAGTTGTGCTACTGACTCTCCTTCTTTCAGTTGAAGGTTACTGAGCTAATTCCGAAGCAGAGCTCTTTTTGCTAATTTGGCTTCGGAGGTACCTTCATGGAGTTCAAGGAACTTTTCCCAAAGTTCCTTCACCGATTGGTAGTTCTCGATTCGATTGACTTCATATGCAGGGAGTATGGCCAGCAGATGGTATTTTGCTTTTCTGATGACCATAAAGTCAATCTATATTCTTTCTTAGTCCATTGACATTCGTCTTTGGGTTTGTTGTCGACGCCCTTTGGAGCTATAAAATTATTTTTTATTATAAAAATCAAATCGAAATCAGTTTTGAAAAAAAAACCTGCATTTTGCGCTTCCAACTCACGAACTCCCCCTCGAACATTGGTGGGTTGATGAGTGGTCCAACCATTTTATAGATGCTTCAGATGATGGTTAGTCCTTCTAGAGCGTCCTTGCTCTGATACCAATTGAGGGCGATCGAAAGTCGGTAAGAGGGGGGTGAATTGCCCTTGAAAAAGAAAACTCAATCTTTTGTTTCAATTTAACAAAGATGTTAGTTAGATCACATATAACATAAATAAATAAAGCAAACAGTAAATAAAAAGGCAACGGGATTTTACTTGGTTTGCAACTGAGGAGATTGTTAACCCATGGCTGAATATGACTCGATTCTCCTGAATAAAACTCCTTCGGGCGGAGAAGCCTCTTACACGTGGAAAGCTCAGAAAAAGAAAGAAATATTGCATCAAACTAGTTTGCTAATGCTTGGAATGCATGAAACCGAGCTCCAGTGGTTTAGTTATAGCCCGGTAGGAGTTATCCGTTTGTTGACGTGGCACTTATAGGGAGTCTAACACGTGGCCTGACACTTATCCAGAAAGCAACATTCATAAACGACTACAATTAGCTTCTCGAGGGCCTAATAGAACAAGGGTGCCCGAGTGCTTGGGCGCCTATTGCTCGAGCGCTTGACAGCCCAGGTGCTCGTATGCGCATGGGCGCCCAACAGGGGCTGCTTTGGTCAGCAGTTGTTGACCACTCTCCAGCCTTACTTCCGGTCTTCTTGGGTGATTTTTAGCCAACTGAAGTTTGGCTCACTTGAACCCGACTCCGGCCTTTCACCCCTCGAACGTCCTTCTTCCCAGCTTCTCGTCCCTCGGACGCCACGCGTGTCCTTCTCGCTCCACTGGCATACTCTTCCGTAGAGCTCAGCATCCCTCGGATGCACAGAGCCCGTTGGCTTCCTTTCCATGCCATCCTTCTCGACCACTGTGTCTTCCGCTCGACTTCCTGCGCTCCTAAGTTCTTGTACACTTAGACACAGAGATTAAAAACACCTAGACCTAACTTAAATCGGTTGATCACATCGAAACCAACCTGTGGTACTTATAATCTCCCCCTTTTGATGTCCATCAACCCAAGTTAAGTTTGGATAAACAAATAATAATAAACAAATAATAAATATATAACAATGTAAGCGCTAAAAAAAATGATATTAGAGCCTATCCTTTAACTTAACAGTACTTCTCCCCATTTGATCACATCAAAAATTTAAAATGTTAAGGGAAAACATGTTTAACACAAATTAAAAAAAATAACTTTAGATAAGTTGTCTAACATTTTTGAAAATCATAATAAATTTGATTAATTTTTTTTAAAAATTTGAAAATTTAGATAGGACACTACTTATCAACAAAAACTAACTTTCCTACAAATAGTTATCCAAAAATTAACAAAATAAAGCATTAATTAATTTACTAAAACTCAACAGTTTAAAATATATTTAGGAACACAATATAAATTTTTACCAACAGGATTTATTAAAAACTTAGATAAAATATCTGATTTGGAAATTTTTGCAATTTGGCCCCTATGAAATCTATAATACCAATTAAAATTTTCATGATATTTAAAATTTGAATTTCTTGAACATGAATAGTTATTTTTTAAAATTTCAATTTGAATCAACAAATTTTCATTTTCAAATTTTATTTTATTTTTTATTTCTAAAGCAGAAGCTAGGGGGGGCGTTTGGTTTGTTTCATTTTCTATTTTCATTTTCTAGAAAATCGCATTTTCTCATTTTCTGGAAAATGACTTTTTTTTATTTTCTAGTTTTTCAAAAAATGCTATATCTTTTTCTGGAAAACAAGGCTGGAAAATGCAAATCAAACATGTTTTCCAGAAAATCGTATTTTCTATAGAAAATGAAAATGGAAAACAAGCCTACCAATCACCCCATAATTTTTTTCTTCAAATCTGTATTTTATATTTTTAATTTACATAGGGATTTTATCATTTTCTTAATTCTAAAATATAACTGATCTAGAAGTAGAAAACATACCTCACTTACCATGTCCATTTTGAAGTCTGAAGTTCCCCCTTCGTCGCTGTTGTCCTATGAGGTAGCTCCCCCTTCATTGATGCTCTCATCTTCTTGGTATGAAGCCATTAGAGTAAGTCTAACATGTTCCTCTAGATCTGAGTCTTCCGATGAAGACTCATCCCATGTCGCCTTTAGATTGTGTGCTTTTGTCTTTTGTGCCCCTTTTCCTTTATTCTTCGCTTTGGGGCAGTTTTCCTTCACGTGTCCTTCTTCGTTGCAGTTGTAATAGTAGATCTTCCTTTGCTTCTTACCCTGCACCTTATTAAATTTTTTAGTTTTAAAACTTCCTTACCATATATGCTATGTTCTCATCATTTTTTAAAGAATCCTCTTTATGTTAGATCCTTCTCGTGCCTAGGGCGATGTTGTTCAGTTTTCATTTTCCTCCACATCTGGATTCGTGAAGTTCTAAAGTGGAAAAAAGTTCCTCTAAAGTTCTTACTCAATGTCCTTAGAGATATAATAGGCATTGATTATTGAAATCCAGTTAGGGGTTCTCGGGAAGGCGTTCAATGTGTACCTTTGCGCATCCCGATTGCTTAACAATTCTCTGAGATTGTCGAGTTTTTTCATCACCTCCTTAAGTTTAGCGTGAAATTGTGCTATTGACTCTTCTTCTTTCAGTCGAAGGTTGCTGAGCTGATTCCGAAGCAGATCTCTTTTTGCTAATTTGGCTTAGGAGGTACCTTCATGGAGTTCAAAGAACTTTCTCTAAAGTTCCTTCACTGATCGATAGTTCCCGATTCGGTTGACTTCTTGTGTAGGGAGCATGGTCAACAGATAATATTCTGCTTTTCCATTCGCCATAAAGTCAGCCTATTCCTTCATAGTCCATTGGCTTTCGTCTTTGGGTTTGTTGTCGACGTCCTTTGGAGCTACAAAACTATTTTTAATTATTAAAATCAAATCGAAATCAGTTTTGAAAAAAAACTTGCATTTTGCGCTTCCAACTCGCGAACTCTGCCTCGAACTTTGGCATATAGATGACTGGTCCGACCATTTTGTAGTTGCTTTAGACGACAATTAGTCCTTCTGGAGCATCCTTGCTTTGAAACCAATTGAGGATGATCGAACGTCGGCAAGAGGGGGTGAATTTTCCCTAAAAAAGAAAACTTAATCTTTTATTTTAACTTAACAAAGATGTTAGTTAGATCACAGATAACATAAATAAATAAAGCAAACAGTAAATAAAGAGTCAACGGGTTTGGTTTGCAATCGGGGAGGTTTGCTAATCCAAGGTTGAATATGACTCGATTCTCCTGAATAAAATTTCTTCAGGTGGAGAAGCCTCTTACATGTGGAAAGCTCAGAAAAAGAAAGAAATATTACACCAAACTAGTTAGCTACTGCTTGGAATGCATCGAATAAATAAAACTAAGCTCTAGGGGGGTTTATATATAGCCCCGGTAGGAGTTATCCGTTTTCTGATATGGCACTTATAGGGCGCCCGAGAGCTCTTGGGCGCCTGAAATGTGGCCTGATGCTTATCCAGAAAGCAACGTTCACAAATGGCTAGAATTAGCCTCTCGGGCGCCCGACAACCCAGGCGCCCATATGCTCATGGGCATCCAACAGGGGCTGCTTTGGTCAGTAGCCACTGACCACTCTCCAGCCTTACTTCCGATCTTCTTGGGTGATTTTTCGCCAACCGAAGTTAGGCTCACTGGAACCCAACTCAGACCTTTTGCCCCTCGAGCATCCTTCCTCCCGACTTCTCGTCCCTCGGACGTCATGTATGTCCTTCTCGCTCCACCGGCGTACTCTTCCGCAGAACTCCGTGTCTCTCGGATGCATCGAGATATCGGCTCCCTTTCCGTGCCATCCTTCTCGACCACTATGTCTTCCGCTCGACTTCCTGCGCTCCTAAGTTCCTATACACTTAGACACATGGATTAAAAATACCAGGACCTAACATAAATTGGCTAATCACATCAAAACCAACTTGAGGTACTTACACATATGTGATTATGTTTATAAGCTATTTCACACATTTTGGTTATATCTACCTGATCTCGCACAAGTCTAAGGCACTAGAGTGCTTCAGAAGGTTTATTAGCAAGGTTGAAAATTAGCTAGACATGAAAGTGAAAACTCTCAGAACCGATTGAGGGCACAAATATCTGTCTGAACAGTTTAAAGAACTCCATTTCAAAAAAGGCATTACAAGACAATTGACTATTCCTGCTACTCCTTAGTAGAATGAAGTCACCAAGAGAAGGAATAGGACTCGGTTGACCATATCAAAACCAACCTGGGGTTTTTACATTGGGTTCGAGTGAGCCTAACTCTGGTTGGCCGGAAATCACCTAAGTAGAAGAAGGACGAAAAAGTCAAAGTCAACATGAATGCTGACTTTGACTAGTAGGAGCCGCCTCAGTTGTTGAGTGAGGTGCCTCAGCTACAAAGTAGCAGATTTGTGCAAATGCAGAATTGAGATGCCTCGGTTTGAACCTGAGGTGCCTCATATCAGAATTGAGGCGCCTCGAGTCAAGTTTTATCGCACAGTGACCGTTGGCATGTGGATAATGTAACACCCGTCTTTTTCCCACACCTTACGGTGTGGCGAGAGAGACGGCGTTACGCTAACATACATACACATACATACGGCATAGGGATATCTTAATGCAGCGGAATTATTTTTTTTCTTACACATGCGTTTTACCATGCAACTAGTACTAGAACATGTATATATATGCCTTGACCTATCATTCATGAACATGGTAGCATTGTAACTTAGCATATTAAAGCATAACATTCCTTACTTTATCCATAAGCATCATAAGTAGCAAGTAACTTATCATAAGTATAGCATAGAATCTAAAGAGGCGTTTTAAAATACAAAACATAATAGAAGAGTCTTTTTCTTCTTTCCTCTGCCATGTCACTACCACACACACACTTTTGGCCCCTCCTACTGCTTCACCTAGTAACCTCCGTTGGCTTGATCTGCGGTATAAGACAATAAGACTATAAGCACATAGGCTTAGTAAGACCCTTTCCTACTCACAAAAATCCATACATCACATAAACATAAACATAATGCTTAAATCCTACTTATCATGTCATACTTCTTATCATAAACATAAACACAATCATGGCATCATTCTTAGCATGAACATAAATATAATCATGGCATCATAATTTAGCATGAACATAAATAAAATCATGGCATCATAATTTAGCATGAACATAAATAAAATCATGGCATCATAATTTAGCATGAACATAAATATAATCATGGCATCATAATTAACATGGACATAAACATAATCATTTGCATAAACATACTTTACATTAACATACTTTGCATAAACATACTTTGCATAAACATGCGTTGCATAAACATACTTTGCATAAACATACGTTGCATAAACATACTTATCATAAACATAATGCATAACATGGATGGATGCATGCGGCAAATGCATATATCATAAGGATGCTTAGTTTAAAATCATACTTTTAAGTACTTAAACATAATCATAACATCATAGGGGTCCCCGTCTTGTACCACATACATACATCCTATGCGCGCATCCCTAACTAAATACGAGGTAGCTAGTCTCGACCTACTAGGGTAAGGACAGCTTCATCGGTAGTCCAGAACCGTGGACAGCTTCATCGGTAGTCCAGAACCGTGGACAACTTCATCGGTAGTCCAGAACCGTGGACCTTACTTAGGTCCGGTACAAGCCCATTCATAAAATAAAATACTTTCACATGCTTCCTCATTCATAAAACATACATAGAATAATCATTCATTCTTAATGCTTAGCATCATCATTATGCCTTAAAGGCATGAACCCTTATCTTCATTCATCATTTTCATTCCATATCATCATTATGCCTCGAAGGCATGAACCTTAACTTCATTCATCATTTTCATTCATAAACATGACACGCATACCTAATCATGTCCTAAAGTATAAACATCATCCTAGTTCATAAAGCTTGTCGTGTCATGGTACATAAGATAAGCATACGGTTCATACATGATACATTTCATCTAACATGCATAACCCTAGTATCCATCCTACGAATTGCATGGGTAAAATACATATGAACGTGATACATACCACTTAGGCTCATGACATTCTACAGTACTTAGGGTCATAGCATTCATCATAAAACATACATAGACCTTCGTACACATATTCCCATTATAGGCATTTAATATTCTACATGCATTATTCTATTCGACCTACTCCTACATCACATATGTTCATGGTATTTGATCTATAATATTCATGAGTAAAAAATAACACATAACCTAAACATACCAAAAATCATGTTACATAACACATAAAACTAGGGTTTTAGTAACATAAGGATCCTTACATCATGCTTAACCATATACTTACATCATTGTAACCTAAAAACAAGGGTCCTTGAGACTTTAACCCAATCCAAACCCTAGGTCATGGTCTTGGCTGAAACCCTAAAGGACCCTAGGTCCATGGAAAAATTCATATAGGTCACAAATAACATCCCATACCAACATACAATGCCATAGAAAAACATTTGATCCCATAGTTGAAGCTAACCCTAATCCCATAGCCCTAGAGTAGCTCTTGGCCGAAACCTAAAGGTCCATAAATTCATAGAAAATTTTTTATAAAACACAATTACTATCCATCATGTCATAGGGAAAACAAATTAAACATGTTGAATGGTTAGATCAAGTTCCAACCATGGGTTAGGGGTCTTGGCCGAAACTTATAATTAAGGACCATTAAGCATGTAAAAATTCCCATGAATCACCACTAACATCATTTACATCATAAGAAGACATAAGAACCATCATTAGAGAGTTAAAACTAATCCTAGCCATGGAAACATGAAGGTGACCGAAACCCTAGAAGTCCTCCTTCATGGATTTCTCAACTTAGATCTTAAACAAGGACTTAGATCATAATAATATCAAGGAAAACCATTATACCACAGGTGAGGGAGTCTTACCTTCTTTGATCTTGCTTATAAACCTTGAATAGAAAATAACAAGAAAACCTCCTTGTCTCTAAACTTCTCCTTAGCCCTTGTATCCTTGTAAAGGGCCTTAGATCTTCAAGATGGAGTCTTTTGTGAAACTTTTTCCAAGGGAAAGAAACCCTTGTGGTTTTGGCTAGAAGAAGAAGAAAGGAGGAGAGGAATGGTCTTGGGGAAGAAGAGAAAGGAAAATGTAACTCCCATGCCACTTCTCCCATTACCTTTATACCACATTAAGGAGGGCAAGTGAAGAGTCATGGTGTCTCCTCTCATGGTGACTCTTCACTTCCTTTAGCCTTAACAAAAATCCACTTCATTCTCTCATAGCACTCTCTTGCTAGGTGAATTGGTTAGTACATGCATGGTGGTAGGCTAGGTCCAAGGTTCAATCCTTGGTGCATACACTTTATTTTTTTTATTATCTTCGAAAATTCCCCTAAAATTCACCCATAATCATGCTAATATTCCTAATTAAAACCCATTTATATTTATACTAAATTCTACCTAAAATCCACTAATAACCATGGTACTAGAAAAGCCCATATAAGGCCCATTAGTATTTAGCTTCTCAATAAAAAGGGAAATCATGGGTTACTAGTCTAAAGTTCATACTAGTATTCCTAGGTTCCTCGGAAAATATCTAGACATGATCAATATTTTAAGAAAAATATTGAGAAAATTTTCCGGGTCGTTACAGATAAAGCTTTATCCCATCTAAGGCATCTCATATCACATCTGAGGTGTCTCAGGTCCGTGTCAGCCAAACGATGACTTTAGTTTTCAGGCTATAAATTGGCCCTAGACCTAGGAAGAAGAAACAATAATTGTAACTCATTTTCGTAGTCATTCTATGAGATGTTCAAAGTCTGTAAGAGGCTACTTCGCCTACAACGAAGGAGATCTTGATAGTGGAGCTTTCAACTACCTTAGATTAGCAACTACTCTAGTTGCAACCAAGTAACCCTGTTTGTCTCTTACTAGTTTCTTTAGTTGTTTATGGTTTTATTTATTTTAACTGCATAAACTAATTTGCCATCTTTGTAAGAACTTGCAAAAGATCAAGGTTTTATTTGCAGGGCAATTCATCTCCTCTTACTGGCCTACCAACAGTCCTACAAATGGTATCAGAGCAAAGTTCGCTTTTGAAAGACTAACCGCCTACTAAAGCAAGAGAAATGGCCAGAACCAACATTCACCTACCTAAATATGAAGGAGACTTCGCCATATGGAAGAAAAAGATGGAGGTATTTTTTCGTATCGATTTCAAAATTTTATTAACGATTAAATGGTTTTGAAGCTTCGAAAGATGCAAATGAGGATGAAAAGGAGGATATATATGTAATAAGAAGGAGGAAGTTGAGTCAGTAGCAAATGGTAAGGCTGAGTTCCACCTGTTGACGGTTCTTTCTCCTCATGAAGTCAACTGGATCGGTAGCTACCACATCGTAAAAGAGCTCCGGGAGAAATTCCTAGAATGCCACGAGGGCACGTTAGAAGCCAAGTCAGTAAGAAAAGATATTCTCTGGAATTAGCTGACAAATCTCCTAATGAAGGAAGAAGGGACAGTGGTCAAGCTTCATGCGAAGATCAAAGAATTGGTTGTTGGACTCACCCACCTTGGCGAATTGGGATGGTTGTAGTGTAATTTGGTGTTGGTTTATCTTGACCATAGAATTACACTAGTGCACTTTGTGTGTATTGAGCAGGACCGATATAGAGGTGATTCAATTTATACTAACTTTATAATTGAATCAGACCTCAGTTATTATGGAGTACATGCTCTTAATCCCGATATAATAACAGGCACATGTACTTAATATTTATTTCTTTGATTTACCAATGGGCGAGATTTATGAGTTAAATCAATAGGCCCGGTAAGTTGGGAAATAATATTATTTACATAGTGTGTCGTTGATTATAAAAGGAAACCGTGTTCTGGTGAGTCGGGTTGATGATGCCCTCTTGAGGAGCTCATAAGCTTCATCATGTTAAATCCTGCAGGTGGAATTGGTCCGACATGATGATAAGGTTAAGTGGTACTACTCAAAGAGTTAGATGTTAATTAATTAAATTGTCAGTAATTTAATTAATTAATAGATATTTGATATCTAAAACACGGGGAGATACTTGTACTCATAATAGGTGGAGCCCATATTTAAATATGGGAGTTGGTGAGGTAGATCAATGAGGATCCTTTATGGAATGGATCTTCATTAATGGATCGGGCATTGATCCATTAGGAGGCCAAGACACAACTCCTCCTCATGGTCCCTATTGTAGCCCTATATATACCCATGGTGTCATGAGACCAAGGCATCCAATTGATCATCCAACCCTAAGTCTCTCATCTCTTCCTCTCTCTCTCCTAGGGCACGCCGGCGGGTGGAAGGGAAGAAGAGACTTCTCTTCTTCTTCTTCTTGTCATTCCTTCTTCTAGATCTCTTGGTCGGCAATCACAAGGATAAGGAGGAGATCCTCTCCTCCTTTTGTGGCGCGCGGAAACTTGAGGAGAAGGAAGGTGGCCGGCGGTGAGAAGGAGGCACTTCCTCTTGGTGGCGTTGGAGCTGCAAGCAAGAGGTGGTGGAGAGGGCTTGGTCGGTTAGGGTAGGTGTAGAAGAGGCTTCTACTCTTCTTCTTGATCATCTTCATCTTCCTCCTTTGTCCACTTGGTGGACGGCGTAAGGAGGAAGGAGATCTTCTTTCTCTTGGCCGGCGGCAACCCTAGAGCCTAGGGTGGTTGGCGCAAGGAAAAGGGAAGAAAAGGAGGGTTTGCATGTGCCTTGGTGACTTCGGTTCTTGGTAGATCGTCACCCACACGACGTCCAAGAAAGGGAGGGTCATACAATAGAAGATCGCGAGGTAAAAGGGAAGGTATAACTTCTCCTTTGGTTCCTTTGTTCTTTCTATTATTTCATATGATTGTTTAATTACATGTTGATTATTATTTATCATTTTATGTTAATACTAATCTTGGACCACGATGATAAACACAAAAATTGGCGATCCATTTATCGTCTATTATGCGATTAATTGATTATGCGAGTTACAAGGCTTGAACAACAAGTTTGGTCATGTAGTAACTCGAATCAATTAGTACGACGATGAGACTGTCATTTGGGAAATAGGTCTCCATTTGGATTAAAATTTTAATCCGTGGACATGGAGAGGTTTCCCATGCATGACCTAGAATCCACGACCAACAAAGTCTTCAGTAGATGATGAAGAAATGACTTTTTCGGTAAGAAAGCTAATAAGTTATTTAAGTCTAACAAGTTCACTAAGATGCAGGGAAAAAAATGGTCATCAAGAAAAAGACAAGTTAGGTGCTAGCAATGTGATGAAGAATGTCATATTAAAGAGCAATATCCAAAGCTGAAGAACAAGAAGAAAGAGAGCAAGTGCAAGCATAAAAATTTGAAAGCGGCATGGAATAACTCTTCTTTCGATGAATCCGAAATTGAAGCATTCGGTGGACTTGTGCTTATGGCAAGTCATCAAGAAGAGGATGACGAAGCAAACACCTCCGACATAAGCATCAATGAAGGGGAGACTCAACAAAAGAATACAACAGTGAAGGGGAAGTGTCTAGTTTCAGATACAATGAAATGATAAGTGAGGTATGCAAGCTTCCTCAAGATAAACAACACTGTGATATTAGATCATTGCTTAAATCTTTATGTAAGTTAAGGAAAAAGAACATTAATTTGAAGAAGAAATTAGCAAATTCATGTCTTTTAAATCTATATGATCATGCAAAAAGTGAAAATGAAAAATTAAGGGCGCAACTAGCAAAATTAGAAAATGACTATGCATACATTAGTTTAAATTTCTCTTCTAAAAAGAATTTTTATAATGGAGGTCTTAATTAGTATATTAGGAATTACAAGGACCAAATTATAAAAGTGCTCAAGAATTATATTCCTCCAAAATTCTTGATTAACCTTGTAGGCTGGAATGTATATTGGATTCTAAAATTAATTTTAAATTGTTAAAATGTTTTGTTGAATAAATTGCCTTTGAATCTCTTGGTTATTAAAAAATTCAAATCGACTAGTAATCTATGGAATAAATTCATTTTCAATTTTTTTTCTAGGATGCATAGAAACTTTATCTAGTTATTGTAATTTTCTGAATTTTTTTAAATATTTTCTGAATTTCCATGATTTTATTTTCAAAATTTGACTTTTTAATTTTAAAAATAATGAGAAAATTATTTTCAAAAGTTTGTTTTTTCAAAATCTGAACGTTATATTTTGATGCCTTAGTGATTTTTCGAAAATTATTTTTTGGAACTATATATTTTTCCCTTAGTGAGTGTTTGTTTTCTTAAAAATGCCTTAGACCCTATTTTTTAATGTGATCAAAGGGGAGAGTAAATAGTTAAGGGAGAGGTTAAGTTGAAATTTATATTGCAATATTTCTTATTAAATAGTTAAGGGGGTGGTTAAGTTGAAATTTTAATTTCAATATTTGTTTTATTGTTTTAAATAAACAATGTTATTTTCTTGTTTGATTATCCTAACTTAATTTGAATTAATGCACATCAAAAAGGGAGAGATTGTAAGTACCCTGGAATAATTTTGATGTGATCAACCAAGTCAAGTTAAGTTCTGGTCGTGTTTGATCCCTATGTTTAAGTATGCAACAGCTTAGGTGCACAAGAAGTCGATCAAAAGACGCAACAGATGAGAATGAAGGCACGGGGGAAGGGAGTCGATGGGCTCAGTGCATCCAAGGGATGCAAAAACTGTGGAAGAGTACACCGACAGAGTGAGAAGGGCATGCCCAGCGTTTAAGGGACGAGAAGTCGGAGAGGAAGCTCGTTCGAGGCGAAAGATCATAGTTGGGTTCGAGTGAGTCTAACTTTGGTTGGCCGAAAATTAACCA
This sequence comes from Boesenbergia rotunda, assembly GCA_024364735.1. Taxonomy (NCBI): domain Eukaryota; kingdom Viridiplantae; phylum Streptophyta; class Magnoliopsida; order Zingiberales; family Zingiberaceae; genus Boesenbergia; species Boesenbergia rotunda. The sequence goes on from JAGFNQ010000447.1 coordinate 456,459, forward strand.
AGTGGAAGAAGGATGAAAAAGTCAAAGTCAATGTAGATGTTGACTTTGACCAGTCGGAGGCACCTCAGTTGCTGAGTGAGACATTTCAACTGTAAAGTAGCAGCTTTGCACAAATGCAGAGCTGAGGCACCACAGATTGAACCCGAGGCACCTCAGATCAAAACTGAGGCGCCTCGAGTCATGTTTTATCAGATAGTGACCGTTAGAGTGTAGATAAAGCTTTATTCCATCTGAGGCACCTCAGATCACATCTAAGGTGCCTCAGGTCCACGTTAGCCCAATGATAACTTCAATTTTTGGGCTATAAATAACCCCTAGACCTAGGAAGAAGAAACAACAATTGTAACTTATTTTCCTAGTCATTTTGTGAGCTGTTCAAAGTCTATAAGAGATTATTCCGCCTATAACGAAGGATATCTTGATAGTAGAGCTTTCAACTATCTTGGATTAGCAACCACCCTGGTTATAACCAAGTAACCCTGCTTGTCTCTTGCTAGTTTCTTTAGTTGTTTACGGTTTTATTTATTTTAATTGCATAAACTAATTTGTCATCTTTGTAAGAACTTGTAAAAGATCAAGGTTTTATTTGAAGGGTCATTCACCCCCTCTTGCTGGTCTGCCAACGGTTTGTTGGGATCTCCCGGTGACATAAACTAAAAAACGCAGCAGAAACAAGATCCCTCGAGCGATCCATGCGAAAAAAAACTCGTACGAAGTTCATCTTCTATCTAAAATGTATACCTTTGGAGTATGCCCTTTCGTTTATCCCGCTTGTCCAAGTGCCGCCGGATCTCTAGCACGTTCAAGCATCCGTGCCTCTATGCGTATCTACACGGACACGATCTCTCAACTTCGGGAAGAACAACCTTAGTTGTGTTAGCAACTTGAGGTAGTTCGCGGACGCACCAAGAACCCCAAAGAAGGGTTTTAGCCAAGAGGGAGAAGAGAAGGAAGAGAGGAAGGGAAAGATGACACACACACACCATCCAAAATGACAAGTCCCTCTTTTATACTCATCCCATGAATATGAAGAGGCTTTTGTCTCTTTAGCTTCCATTCATTAAAGCCAATAACGAGCACATCTTCTCATGTGACTCTTTAACTTCTTTTCATTGAATGAAGAGAGACTTTTCCCTTTTCCTTTATTATTAATTCATTAAACACTTTAATGAATTAATATCTCATAAGTTCTTGACCAGGGCTCCTGACCAAGTCTCGCGAGCTCCCGACCAAGTCCTCGAGCTCCTGACCCGAGCTCCCGACCAAGTCTCCCGAGCTCCTGACCCGAGCTCCCAACCAGGTCTCCTGAACTCCCAAAGCATCGTGTCCTTAGTGTGTGACCCAATAGGTTCACGTCACATTGGCAATGTGCCTAAACTGCTTTAGACACATAAGCAATGAGCGGTATCTAGCAATGCATCATTGCTACCCAAGTAACAAGAAAAGACGAGATCCGACTTAACCTCCATGACAATGATAATGTATGACCATGTCCTTCCATCCTCGATATCTAGATTGACCAATGAAGCATAGACCGTGTCATCCTCGATCAATCTTTATGTTTCTTGATCCCCGAGTAGACTCACTCAAACAAATGAGCTCAATATCTCATATTGACTCATTTGAGCATGACCATGCGTTTTATTAGTCCTACTCGATCAAGGGGCCCACAGATATCACTCCCGTTATATGGGAGGGATAGATCTCATCTACATCACTCACATCCCTCTACATAATTTATTACATACCCAGTGATCACCTTTATAGTCCGCCCTGTTACGAGTGACGTTTGACGATACCAAAGTACATAACTCCTTATGTAGGAAACCGTAGTAACTTCAGGTCTAAGGATTATTCATACTAATAATCACATGAGAAAGTTAATGACACTCATATAATAATCTATGAAACTTTCTCATGGCGGGTCAATTCAGTACACATTCTCTAATGTATACCCATGTATCAACTTGATATTGTTGGGTTCTCCCGGCACCAAAACATAAAAACGCAGCGGAAACAAGAACCCTTGAGCGATCCATGCGAAAGAAAAACTCGTATAAAATTGATCTACATCTACTTCTAAAGAAGATATACCTTTGGTGCGTGTCCTTTGCTTATCCCGCTCGTCCAAGATGCGCCGGATCTCTTGCACGATCAAGCGTCCGTGCCTCTATTCATATCCACACGGACACAATCTCTCGACTTCGGAAGAACTGCTTTAGTTGTGCTAGCAACTTGAGGTAGCTAGCAGAACACCAAGAACCCTATAATAGGGTTTCAGCCCAAAAGGGAGAAGAGGAAGAAGAGAGGAAGGGAAGAAGGAAAGCACACACACTTATCATCCAAAATGACAAAGTCCCTCATTTATATTCATCTCATGAATATGAAGAGTCTTTTTATCTCTTGGACTTCCCTTCATTAAAGTCAATAAAGCGCACATCTTTCCATGTGACTTTTCACCTTCTCTTCATCCAATGAAGAGAGATCTTTCTCTTTCCTACACATGCAATTCCGATCGGGCCTCCCGGGCTTTCGACTAGGTCTCCCGACCAAGTCTCCTGAGTGTCGAGCTCCCGACTCAGTCTGCCAAGTGCCAACCCAGTCTCCCGAGTGCCGACCCAGTATGCCGAGCTCCCAGCCCAGTCTGCCGAGCGCCGAGCCCCGACCCCAGTCTGCCAAGCTCCCAGCTCAATCTGCCGAGTGTTGAGCTCTCGACTCAGTCTGCCGAACTCCCAGCTTAGTCTGACGAGTGTCGAACTCCCGACTCGCGCTCCCGAGTTCCCAACTCGAGCTCCCTAACTGACCTCCCGAGTTCCTAACTCAGGCTCAGATCTCCCGAGTTCCCAACTCGGGCTCCCGAAGCATCATGCCCTTAGTGTGTGACCCAATAGGTTCTCGCGACGTTAGCAATGTGCCTAAACTCTTTAGACACATAAGCAATGAGCGGCATCTAGCAATGCATCATTGCTACCCAAGTAACAAGAAAAGTCGAGATCCGACTAAACCTCCATGACTATGATAATGTATGACCTTGTCCTTCTATCCTTGATATCTAGATTGAACAATGAAGCATAGACCATGTCATCCTCAATCAATCTTGTGTTTCTTGATCCCCGAGTAGACTCACTCAAACAAATGAGCTCAATATCACATATTGACTCATTTGAGCATGGTCATGCGTTTTAGTAGTCATACTCGATCAAGGGGCCCACAGATATTACTCCCGTCATATGGGAGGGATAGATCCAATCTACATCACTCACATCCCTCCGCATAATTCATTACATATCCAGTGATCGCCTTTATAGTCCACCCTGTTACGGGTGATGTTTGACGATACCAAAGTACATAACTCCTTATGTAGGGAACCGTAGTGACTTCAGGTCTAAGGACTATTCATACTAATAGTCACATGAGAAAGTTTATGACACTCATATGACAATCTATGAAACTTTCTCATGGCGGGTCAATTCAGTACACATTCTACTATGTATACCCATGTGTCAACTTGATATCACATATCCATGACTTGTGAACTCAAATCATCAGTTGACCTACATGCTAGTCTCCATGCATCAATATTGTCCTTGAATATTAATATTTGACTAGGAATGATATAGAGTAGTGTTCTCTACATCATCTCATTATCGATTCAACCAATCGATATAATGTAGATAAGAACCTACTACCCTAGGGTTTCAGGTGAAATCCAATGTCAGAATCATTCAATTAAGACTAAGATTATTTGTGTGTTTGTTGTGTGTTTTGTTGTCTTGCAGGTACTTGGAGTTGGAGGCAAGATAGGAGAGTAAACAGAAAAACAAACATGCCTGGGAAAGGAGTTCCCAGGTTCCCAGGCGCCTGACTTGAATCAGGTGCCTGAGAGCTTCCCAGGCGCTAGGGAAGGTGTGGCTTATCTCTGCTGCAATTTCGGTGTGACGGATGAAGTTTTGACCACAACATGGCAGGCGCCCAAGAACCCTCAGGCGCTCGAGAAGCTAGTATATAAAGGGGTTCAACCCCTCATCTCCGAATATCAATTTTTACATCCGCTAAAGCATTTCGAGTGAAGCAAACACGCTTAAGGCAAAGCTTTGCGACCAAGGAGGCTCCAGGAAGAAGTGTGCGACACTTCGGACTTCCAGATTGGCCTGATCGTCAGTTTTAGTTTGGTTTGCTTATTATTTACGAGTTAAATTTAGTTATTCTTTGTTTGTAATTCAAACTGTATGACGGGTTTCTCCGCCTCCGGAATGTCCAGAAAGGAGACCATTAGTAGACTCACGATGGAGTGCTTAGGCCTTGGATGTACTGACCCTGGGGGGTTGGGAACCAAGTAAATCCCGCATGTTTATCTTGTTCTGTTGTCTTTCGTTTATTTCATTTTCCGCTGCGTACTAACCTTGATAGAAAGACGAACAAACGATGAGTTTTTCGATGAATTTTTCAAGTCGATATTCACCCCCCTCTATCGACCGGCACCGATCCTACAGATCTTAGCAGTTGATTGGAACAGGCTATAGGCAAGGAGGACTCTATGTTTTGGATCAACTAAAAGTACCAGATGTTGTAGCTTCGAGTGTGGATTTATCAACTTTTCATTTGAGTCGTTCATCTTCTAATTTTTATTTATGACATTCTCATCTATGTCATATTTCAACATCTCATTTATAGTTTTTATCTTCTACAAGAGTATTAGGACCTTTAAAAAGTTTTGATATTTCTAATTATAGTGACTGTAAACTGGCCAAATTTTCTACCTTACCCTTTTATAAAAGTCTTTCTCTTTTTTTCTGCTCCATTTGATCTTATTCATTCTAATGTGTGGAGACCCTCTCCTATTTCTACGAAAGAGGGGGGGTTAATATATTATATTTCATTTATTGATGATTTCATTCGTTACTCTTGGATTTATTTTATGAAACACAGGTCTGATTATCTTACTTTTTTCAAAAACTTTAAAGCTCTTGTGAAAACTCAACATTCTAGTGTCATAAAGTGCTTTCGTTGTGATCTGGGAGTGAATATACTTCGAATGAATTTTTTACATTTGCTTTTTTCTATGGTACTATTCATGAAAAATTGTGTACAGATACTCCTAAACAAAATAGTATGGCTGAACAAAAACATAGACATCTTGTTGAAATAATCTTTTCTTTTTTATTGTATGTCAGTGTTCGTAGTGTCTTTTGGAGGGAAGCAATTCTTATCGTTGCTCATGTGATTAATAGAATTCCAACCTCACACAATTTAGGCTTGTCACCTTTTGAAAAATTATATGGTCATACTCCTACCTATTCCTCACTGAGTATTTTTGGTTGTACTTGGTTTATGCTTTATCCATATGTCGAGCGTAATAAATTAGCTTCTCGTTCTTCTTTGTGTATCTTTTTGGATTATGACGTTGCTCAAAAAGGATATTGTTATTTTGATCTCGTTAGTCAAAAATTGTATATCCCTCGTCATATTGTGTTTCTTGAGCATATTCCATACTTTTTTATTCTGACTAGTTCGCATACTATGACAAAGTCAGATCTATTTTACATTGATCCTTTCAATACCAACATTGTGGAAGGTTCACACACAACCCCTATTGATAGCTCAACCGAATATGGTGTTGGACCTTGGATGGCTAGAGAGGGGGGTGAATGTAGCCAGCCACAAAATACTTGAGCTTCTAAAAAAAACTTTCTGCACTTCAAGAGTTAGGCAGCGGAAACAAACAACACAAATGCAGAAACAGAAATGAAGAACAGAAATCAAAACAAAGACAGTAAACCAAATGACATAGCGATGTACAAGGTTCGGGGATAACTTGCCCCTACTTCTTGGCGTGCCCGTAAGGTGGCCGATCCCTTGATCGTCGGCAGATCAAGCCTCGGTGAACCCGGATAAGATAGAGCCTCCTTCTCGGTGGAGAAACCTCTCCACAAATCTCACAGATGATTGAACTTGATTATAAGAGATCACACAAGAAGGAACGCTCACTCAGATCTCACAAGGATGTAGTAGAACGCTTAAGCACAAAGCACAGAGAGCACACAACCCAGCCCAGCCAAACTCCTCAAGTTTTCTGTCTGTCTTCGTTGTTGTTGCTCCTCTGCCTCAGCTTTGTCTTTAGCCTCTACTCCCCTCATCAGGCTCTCCATCAGCATCCACTGAAGCCACAGCCTGACCCCCTGACTCCCTGAGCACTCAGTCCACTGAAGACCCTCTCCAGCTGAGCCTCCGTCAGTTGCCAGCTGCTCTCCAGAAGCCGTTGAGACCTGAAGCAAGGAAATAGACAAACCTGCTAGATGGAAAGCCTCTCATTGACTCTCCTCCAATGTTTGAATCATTCATGTAAAGTTTGCATACTCCAACAGAAGCTTAGCAAATGAATATTAAACAATATCACACAATATCAGTGAATCGGCAGAGAAAACAGACGCGATCAGAGCATCTGACAGCGATTTCAAATTAAAGTTCAGCTACTGATCGGTCACCGGCCGATCAGAGTGAAGCCTGATCGATCACCGGACCGATCAGAGTGAAGCCTGATCGGTCACCAGACCGATCAGGATAGGCACAGACCAATCAGGCTCAAGCTTGATCGGTCCACTGTGAGAAAACTGTAATCGCGGACATCTGATCCTAGGTCGTGGATCGGTCACCGGACCGTTCTGGCATTCTGGATCGGTCACCAGACCGATCTGGGGCTAAACAGAATCCAACCAAGGTTTCTGTTCTCTCCCTGATCGGTCACCAGACCGTTCTGGCACTCTGGATCGGTCACCAGACCGATCAGGAGCCAAGCAGTAACCCAACAAGGTCACTGTGTGCTCCCTGATCGGTCATCAGACCGATCAGTCATCGCTGGATCGATCACCAGACCGATCCACGAAGGAACTCCGTGCCAACTTCGCCTGATCGGTCACCAAACCGATCCAGGGCCTTCCAATTCAACCCAAAGTCAAGAGAACGAGCTTCCTAGCTCTCTCTGACTATCCTTGTCCCCCGGACCAAGACTCCATGCCCATCTTCACTCACCGGGACTTCAACCTAGCTTCACTCACTAGGACCTAACTTCACTCACCAGGGTTTCGGTCACCCGGCTTCACTCACCGGGATTTCAACCTAGCTTCACTCACTAGGATTTCGGTCACCCGGCTTCACTCACCAGGACCCGGCTTCACTCACCTGGATTTCCATCACCTGGCTTCACTCACCAGGACCCGGCTTCACTCACCTGGATTTCCATCACCCGGCTTCACTCACCGGGATTTCCATCACTTGGCTTCACTCACCAGGTCCCGGCTTCACTCACCGGGATTTCCATCACTTGGCTTCACTCACCAGGACCCGACTTCACTCACCGGGATTTCCACTGCCAGCATGCGATCTCCCGATCCACCTGGACTTAATCAGAATTCAACCAGACTTAAATCAAACTTAAATCGGTGTCAACACCAAAACAACAATCAAGGTCAGACTGCATCAACAATCTCCCCCTTTTTATTGTTTGACAACCCGATTTAAGTTTAGTCATTAATGATCAGTTGAAGGTAGTTCAATTTTCGTAAGGGAATCAAAGTCCTCCCTCTACAATAACCCTAAACTTAATCAACCATTCTCTCCCTCTTTGTCAAACACCGAAAAGGGTATGGTTATTAAGTTTAAACATACCTCCCCCTCAAACATGGGTCTCTCCCCAAACCCAAAATAATCAAAGATAAATTTTTGAATTGCATATGAAAGACATATACCATAAATGTATCATGGCAACAATGTATATGCATCATACGACAATAAGTGTGAATTGCACATGAAAACATATACAGAAATATATCATGGTCAAATATGTATATATTTCATATGACAAGTAAGGAATGCATCTGTATCGGACACATAATCCTGATTGGTCTCCGTGACCGATCAGGTTCGTTGATTATTTGATACAGAAATATTACTTGTTAGTCTGGGGAGCGATCAGATTTCAGAAAAATTTCTGAAACTCTGATACGTTCCTGATCAGACTGCATTAACAATTTGCATTCCAAAACAAAGGTGTAGACTCCATTAATATTCGTCATTTCAGAAAAATTTCTGAAACACGACATTAAGACCAAGATTCATGACTCAACAAACCCTTTCTTATGAATTTGAACATTCCAACATAGGTTTGTATCAAATCAGTATTAGGTTTTGTTCCAAGTATCTTGACCATCATCCTACTACTCAGTTCTATTGATACTTCATCAAAATTGATGAAGGGGGATTGGTCTGAGGAGTGGTCTAATACAATTTGGAATGATCTGAGAATCAGTATTGATCTGATCGGTCACCAGACCGATCAGACTTTCCTGGATCGGTCGGTGGACCGATCAGGGTGAGTCATGATCGGTCCGTGGACCGATCTGGTTTGATACAGAGAGGTTTTCTGAACCTGATTTCAGAAACTGATTTCAGAAACTCTAAAATCAGATTTGTGACAATTCTTAGCTATTCCCAAACCCTAACTCAATTAGATTTAATTACTTTGGTTCTAAACATGGGGTCTCTTAACCAAAATGTATATTTTCATATCAAGGGGAGATCATTTCCAATATAACTTTGAGAGTAAAACCCATACATACAAAGTTTTGTTGATGCAGTCTGACCTTGATTGTTGTTTTGGTGTTGACATCGATTTTAGTTTAGGTTGATTATGATGATTATGATTAAGCCCTGGTCGAGGATCAGGCATAGTATGGAAAATCCTAGCTTGGAAGGCTAGGTGTTGGAAAATCCTAACCTGGAGGGTTAGGTGTTGAAAATCCTAGCTTGGAGGGCTAGGTGTGTGAAAAGTCCTAATTCAGAAGAGTTGGGTGAAAAGTCCTAGCTTGGAGGGCTAGGTGAAAAGTCCTAACTTAGAGGGTTAGGTGCAAATTCCCAACTTGGAGAGTTAGGTGAAAAAGTCCTGGCTTGGAGGGTCAGGTCCTAGCTTGGAGGGCTAAGTTTGGAAAGTCCTAATCCAGAAGAGTTGGGTGAAAAGTTTTAGCTTGGAGGGCTAGGTGAAAAGACCTAACTTGGAGGGTTAGGTGCAAATTCCCAACTTGGAGGGTTAGGTGAAAAATCCTTAGCTTGGAGGGCTAAGGTGGATTAAACCCTAACTTGGAGGGCTAGGTTGGAGCCCCTGGATCGGTCTGGTGACCGATCAGGGAGTTGGCACGGTGCTCCTTCGTGGATCGGTCTGGTGACCGATCCAGCGATGACTGATCGGTCTGGTGACCGACCAGGGAGTATGCGTTTCACCCATTGCTTTGCTCCTGATCGGTCTGGTGACCGATCAGGGAGCAAACAGTGAGGTTGAGTTCCCTTGCTGAACTGCTCCTGATCGGTCTGGTGACCGATCAGGATCACTGTGCAGATCGTTCTGGAGAACGATCCAGCATCGCAGGTTCCTCTCTATGATCGATCAGGACGGAGTCTGATAGGTCTAGTCACGACCTGATCGGTCTGGTGACCGATCAGGAGGTTTCCTGATCGGTCCGGTGAACGATCAAGAGGTCTGGACTGCGAAGCTCAGAAATTGCCCGATAAAGGGGTAGATCGGTTGGGTGATCGATCCACAACCTGGGATCGGTCTGGTGATCGATCCAGGAGAGTCCTAAAGAAATCGTGATTTCTAATTGAGCATTGGGGACCGATCAGAACGGAGTCTGATCGGTCTGGACCCAGCCTGATCGATCTGGTGACCGATCAGGAGGCTCTCTGATCGGTCCGATGACCGATCACTTTAATTCAAAATGCACTGTCAGACGCTCTAATCGCGTCTGAACGTATCTGATTCTCTGCGCTTAACTTCTGATTCTTGATTTACTGAGTGATATGTTGTTCTAATACTCTGATCAAGCTGTAGGTGACAAGGGAGGATTCAAACACTCAAGGAGAAGTCAATGGAGGCTTTCCTTGGAGCAGGTTTATCCGTTTTCCATCTCAGGTTGCAACGGCCGGAGCTGCAGACTGGAGCTGCTGACTGGAGCTTAGCTGAGGGGAGCTCAGGAAGTCCAGGGAGGGCTCAGTGGTAGCTGGTGTTGGCAGGGAAGCAGCTGGAGGCTGCAGGAGATGCTGTCACCTGGTGCTGAGTGGAGAAACAAAAGGGCAGAAGAAGGCTTCGTTGAAGCAGAATTCTGGAGTTCTAGTGTTCGCGAACTGAGTTCTTGCTGCGCCTTTGTGTTCTCCACATCTTGCTTGCGTGATCTGAAGTTCCATCATCTTGTGCAAGCAACTACAATCTGTGAAGCAACCATTCATTACTTGAGCGCTTGAAGGAGGGAACAAGAAGCTCCGAGTCCAACAGCGAGAAGACACGAGGAGAGGGCTCTTGCGTGAGATCGTCACTGGGTGGAGCTCTGAGGGAGCTTGCTGTGTTCTTGTCTTTGCAAAGTGCTAAGTAAGATCTTTCTTGTTGTTTCATTGTGCTTAAACATATATCTGTGATTGAAACGCTGTGGAGAGGTTTCTCCACCGAGAAGGAGGTTGCTGTCTATCCGGTGATAACCGGGGCTTGATATGCCGACGATCAAGGGATCGCCCACCTTAAGGGCACGCCAAGGAGTAGGGGCAAGTTATCCCCGAACCTTGTAAACCCTCCTTGTTAGTGATCTTGCTAGTTGTGCTTGTTTCCTTTCGTAATCTGTTTTCGTTTTCTGCACTGCTTTGTTTCTTCCGCTGTGCTACTGATAAGTTTGAGTGCAGATTTGATAAGTGCTTAAAGTCTAAGTGTTTGGCTATATTCACCCCCCTCTCTAGCCATCCGGGTTCCAACAAGTTTAAGTAAAAAAAATTAGCTAGATGTTGGGGATACATGTTATATATATCCTAAGTCCTAGAATCTTGATTTACATTGACACAAAGAAATCACTAGATCATAGAACTTAAGCATTGAGTCCTTGTGAGATTTTCTATAATGATTAGCATGAAGCATATGTTCATCTTGTCCTTAGCCAACAGACAAATACTAATAACACACACATTAAAGTCATGGCATACTCAACTAGATTCATCAAAAATAAGACAACTTAAGCCTAAGATATATCATAAGTTATTGCAACTATTTTTGGCTAACTTTAAGATTTGCAGCGAACTATATAGTTCAATCCTAATCATGGCATTTTGAAGCTAAAACTCATGGATTGGATTGAAAAGTCATACTTCCAAGGTATTAAGAAAAACTCAAGCCTAAACCTTAAGCTCATATTCTTGTCTAATCATGTATTGAGAGATTTTCATAGTGATTTTCGAATTAGTACTAACTAATGTGTTCATACTTGTTCTTTAGCATTCATTCATGTTCTATAACCCATACAAGAAAATAGACACCTTGGGCTTGAGATAAAGAATTTCATAAATCATAAATTGCAGTAAACTATAAATTACAATAATAAACCTAATCGTCCTAAGCAATCCATGACAAGGGCAAGTTATGCGTTTCTCTAAACCATTCATGCAATATATATAATTTTTCAAAAACTTGTAGATTTATTTTGAAGCATGGATATACTATTATTCATTGCATGAAAATTTCCTTACTACTCAAGTGAGATTTCATAAATCACTAGCCAAGGGATCATCTTGTTATAAGAACTAAGACAATGAAGCTCAAAGCATTCAATTCGAATTTTTCATAACCAACCATGTGAATGACAATTTTTTCTTTGGTCATGGGTTTGGAGCACCAAATATCAACCTCCCATGTTGATATATGCTCCCCATCAAATAATGCTTATACAATTCGAAATATTGAAGTTTTAGGTACCCAAATTTTGGGACCTAAGGCATCTACAATGAAAGACTTAGGCACCCATGCCTTAGTCTTTTTCTTTCTAACCTTTTGAACCCTAGAATTATTTTGTGATCTAAAATGGGTTCTAGACATCAATGACATGAAACTTGATTCTTTAGGTTGGTAACCTAAGCCAACCTTGTTGTAAACCGCTTTTTGTGAATTTAGTATCATGTCTAGAGTTTTAGAGCTAGTTGAAAGCTTCTCAAGAATATTCTTGAGGTTTTCAACTTTGCTCTTCAAATCCTTATTTTCATCCTCAAGTGACTTATCATGCATAACATCAATTACCTCATCCTTAGAGGTTTTCAATTTTTCTACTTCAAATTTCAATGACTTAATCTTATTCTTTGATTTCTTTAACAATTTAGTTAAGCATGCTATCGTCCTATAGCATTTATCTAATTCCGGAGAGATTACCTCTTCATCATTCGAAGATGATGAAGGCGCGGTTGAGGAGCTCCTTGATTCGTTATCGCTCTCTTCTCTCGAGTCCTCTAGTGCCATGAGAGCAAAGTGATGTGTATTCTCCATTTCTTTCTTCTTCTCCTTCTTCTTCCGGTCATCTGCCACAAATGCAAACTCTTTCTCCTTTGGGCCTTGGTTAGAGATCTCATGTAATTCCATTTCACAAAACAAATCTTCTAATTTAACAAAGGAAAGGTCCTTGGAAATCTTGTAGGCATCCACCATGGATGACCACAAAGTATTCCTCGGAAAAGCTTTGAGAGCAAACCTTACTAGATCCCGATTTTCTACCTTTTCGCCGATGGAATGTAAGCCGTTGAGGATCTCTTTGAATCTTCCATGGAGTTCACTTACCTTTTCATTTTCTTCCATGGACAGATTTTGGAGTTGACTGTGAAGGAAATCTTTCTTGGCTGTCCGGGTTTCATGAGTGCCTTCATGGAGCTCAATGAGCTTGCTCCATAGATCTTTAGCACTTGTGAAGAGACCAACTTTGATCAACTGGTCCTTAGACATTTCGCACTGCAGGGTAACCACAGCTTTGGCATTTGCTTCACCCTTTCTAATTTGCTCAGCCGACCACTTGGAAAACTCAAGCTCCTTTCCTTCATTATCCTTTGGAAGGGAAAACCCCTCCTTGACAGCGAACCACAAGCTTATGTTTGTCTTCAAGTAAAACTCCATTCTTGACTTCCAATATGAAAAATCAGTGTCATCGAGGAATGGAGGTCGGTTTGTGCTCAATCCTTCTCTTCCAGCCATCTTGTTGATAACTCTCGGATGTTAAGCCGCTTGTACAGAGCCCCAAGCTCTGATACCACTTGTTGGACCTTGGATGGCTAGAGAGGGGGGGTGAATGTAGCCAACCACAAAATACTTGAGCTTTTAAAAAAAAACTTTCTGCACTTCAAGAGTTAGGCAGCGGAAACAAACAACACAAGTGCAGAAACAGAAATGAAGAACAGAAATCAAAACAAAGACAGCAAACCAAATTACACAGCGATGTACAAGGTTCGTGGATAACTTTCCCCTACTCCTTGGCGTGCCCGTAAGGTGGGTGATCCCTTGATCGTCGGCAGATCAATCCTCGGTGAACCCGGATAAGATAGAGCCTCCTTCTCGGTAGAGAAACCTCTCCACAGATCTCACGGATGATTGAACTTGAGTACAAGAGATCACACAAGAAGGAACGCTCACTCAGATCTCACAAGGATGTAGTAGAACGCTTAAGCACAAAGCACAGAGAGCACACAACCCAGCCCAGCCAAACTCCTCAAGATTTCTGTCTGTCTTCGTTGTTGTTGCTCCTCTGCCTCAGCTTTGTCTTTAGCCTCTACTCCCCTCATCAAGCTCTCCATCAGCATCCACTGAAGCCACAGCCTGACCCCCTGACTCCCTGCTCACTCAGTCCACTGAAGACCCTCTCCAGCTGAGCCTCCGTCAGTTGTCAGCTGCTCTCCAGAAGCCGTTGAGACCTGAAGCAAGGAAACAGACAAACCTGCTAGATGGAAAGCCTCCCATTGACTCTCCTCCAATGTTTGAATCATCCCTGTAAAGCCTGCACACTCCAACAGAAGCTTAGCAAATGAATATCAAACAATATCACACAATATCAGTGAATCAGCAGAGAAAACGGCGCGATCAGAGCATCTGACGGCGATTTCAAATTAAAGTTCAGCTATTGATCGGTCACCGGACCGATCAGAGTGAAGCCTGATCGGTCACCAGACCGATCAGGATAGGCACAGACCAATCAGGCTCAAGCCTGATCGGTCCACTGTGAGAAAACTGTAATCGCGGACATCTGATCCTAGGTCGTGGATCGGTCACCGGACTGTTTTGGCATTCTGGATGGGTCACCAGACCGATCTGGGGCTAAACAGAATCCAACCAAGGTTTTTGTTCTCTCCCTGATCAGTCACCAGACCGTTCTGGCACACTGGATCGGTCACCAGACGGATCAGGAGCCAAGCAGTAACCCAATAAGGTCACTGTGTGCTCCCTGATCGGTCACCAGACCGATCAGTCATCGCTGGATCGATCACTAGACCGATTTATGAAGGAACTTCGTGCCAACTTCGCCTGATCGGTCACCAGACCAATCCAGGGCCTTCCAATTCAACCCAATGTCAAGAGAACGAGCTTCCTAGCCCTCTTTGACTCGTCCTGGTCCCCCGGACCAAGACTCCATGCCCAGCTTCACTCACCGAGACTTCAACCTAGCTTCACTCACTAGGACCTAGCTTCACTCACCAGGGTTTTGGTCACCCGGCTTCACTCACCAGGACCCGACTTCACTCACCGGGATTTCCATCACCTGGCTTCACTCACCGGGATTTCCATCACCTGGCTTCACTCACCGGGATTTCCATCACCTGGCTTTACTCACCAGGACCCGGCTTCACTCACCGGGATTTCCATCACCTGGCTTCACTCACCAGGACCCGGCTTCACTCACCTGGATTTCCATCACCTGGCTTCACTCACCAGGACCCAGCTTCACTCACCGAGATTTCCATCACCTGGCTTCACTCACCAGGACCCGGCTTCACTCACCGGGATTTCCATCACCTGGCTTCACTCACCAGGACCCGGCTTCACTCACCAGGATTTCCATCACCTGGCTTCACTCACCAGGACTTGACTTCACTCACCGGGATTTCCACTGCCAACATGCGATCTCCCAATCCACCTGGACTTAATCTGAATTCAACCAGACTTAAATCAAACTTAAATCGGTGTCAATACCAAAATAACAATCATGGTCAGACTGTATCAACATTTGGTACTTTGGTTCCTGAGATATCTGCTCCACGTGCTCCTCCTATCACTACCCAATCATATCCTGAGATTGTGGATGATCCTTCTCTCCACCGTTGTCAGTCCACTCGTGTTTGTAAGTCCACTAAACTACTAGATTTTACTTACTCTTGTTATTCTCGTTCTTTTGCTTCATTTGTTGCATCTACTCATTATCTTTCTTAGCATGTATTCTATAGAGAAGCCGTTCATAACTCACTTTGATAAAATGTTATGGTTGAGGAACTAATTGCGTTGCATCAAACTCACACATGAGATTTGGTACCGTTGCCACTAGAAAAATACTTGTCCTCATTGGGTCTATAAGATCAAAACTAAATCTAATGGTTCTATTGAATAGTACAAAGCTCGTCTTGTTGCTAAAAGTTACTCTTAGGAATATGCCATGGATTATGACGAAACTTTTGTTCCTATTGCTAAAATGACCATCATTCGTATGTTAATTATTGTTTTCTCTGTTCGTCGATGAAAAATATCTCAGACGGATGTCAAGAATGCCTTCTTAAATGATGATCTTCAAGGAGAAGTGTATATGGTGTCTCTTCCTAGAGGTGCTCACCGATCTGGTGCAGTTTGTAGGCTTCACAAAGCTCTCTATGGACTCAAACAAGTACCACATGTTTGGTATGTGAAGTTCTCCACGGTGAGTTTCTCCTTTGGTTTTCATCCCAGTAATCATGATTCGGTTTTATTTGTCCAATGTACGTCTACAAGTTGTATACTTTTATCTTTATATGTGGATGACATGATAATTATTAGTGATGACTTTGATAGAACTAAGTCTTTGAAATTTGAATTAGCTCGTTGCTTTGCTAGGAAAGACTTAGGTTTACTACGTTATTTTCTAGAGATTGAGATTGCCTCTTCGCCAAAAGGTTATCTCTTATCTCATTCAAAGTACATAGTTGGTCTATTTGAGTGTCTACGTCTCTCACTAATAACAGGGTAGTTGATACTCTTCTTGAGACTAATGCTCGATACTTTCCTTTAGATAGTTCTCTTTTGTCAGATCCTAACCTCTATCGTGCAATTGTGGGAAGCTTAGCTTATCTCACTGTGATTCATCTTGATATTGCGCATGTGGTTAATTCGTTTGTCACCGCACTTACCATAGCTCATTGAGTTGCTATTCTTCGCATTCTCCGATATATTCGAAGAACTCAGTTTTAGAGTCTCTTATTTCCTTCTACTTCCTCATTAAAGTTGTGTGCATACTCTAATGTTGATTGAGCAGATGACCTTATGGATCGTAAGTCCATCAACGACTTCTGCATTTTTCTTGGTGATTCTCTTATCTCTTAGAAGGGTAAGAAGCAAGATGTTATTTGCATATCTTTCACAAAAGCTAAGTATCGTGCTATGCTACCACCACTTGTGAGATTGCTTTTGTATGTTGGTTGCTCAAAGATATGAGAATTTTTCTTCGGCAATATACTGCTCTTTATTGTGATAATTAGAGTATCATTCAGATTGTGTACAACATAGTTTATCATGAGAGAACGAAGTATATTGAGATCGATTATCATTTTACTCGTCGTCATCTATAGCTTGATACTATCACGGCGCCTTTTGTTCCTTCGTCATTGTGGATAGCTGATATATTTACCAAGACTCATTCCGCTTCGCGCTTCTGATTTTTGTTTGACAAACTCTCAATGTTTCTAGCTGTAACATCGTGAGTTTGAGGGGGGATATTAGAGTTATAAGTATTAGAATAAATTTTGTTATAATTATTAGAATAAATTTTGTTATTCCTATTAATTTTGTTCTTTATTATCGGGTCAATTGATCAAATACTCTATATACTACTATATACTATATATATTGTATTGTCCTTAGACATAAAGATCAATGGATAAGATTTATTATTATTCATCTACACCATTATAATATGAGATGCTTTCCCTCTTTTTAATTCTTACAAATGTATGCCCACTATGAGGCATTCAAATGGAATAATGGAATTATCTCATGACTCTACTAACATAAATGAATATTAGTAACTCCATCTCATGACTCTACTAACATAAATGAATATTAGTAACTCCATCTTATGAGTAACTTCATCTCATGACTCCACTAACATAAGTGGATGTTAGTAACTCTCTTAATGGAATAACTATCCATATTCTTATCTTCTCTTATAATTCATAATTTTTGTGTGAAGTACGCAAGTGTGAGGGAAAAAGAAGGGAACCATGAAAGAAGAGAGTTGTAATTTCTATCTTGTTGAAAAAAACAAAAGAAGACTATACATCACAGAGCATTGTGGCATAATATTGATAGTTTGAGATACATGACTATCATCTTGTCTTCTAGGGATGACAATTTTTCCCATGAGTTTGGGGCCCCATGGGGAAAACCCAAAACGGGGGCGGGTTTGGGGAGGTTTTTTGGATTCGAGTTCAGATTTTGGAATTTTTAAAATCTCCGCAAGTTAAACGGGCGGGTATGGGAATGCTATCCCCATCCCGCACACGCCTTGGTAATAATAATCATAATAATATAATATAATATAATATTATATAATATAATTTTTTATAATTGATTTCTTGTATTAATATTTTTATGAAAGAGATTTAAAATTGTAAATATTTTTGGCTAAGTCAATAGACATTTTAAGCAGGGATCGAGGCGGAGATAGGAATTTAATCCCTACGAGGATCGAGGTAGAGATTCCCCGATTAAACAAAATATGGTATGGGGGCAGGGATGGGGACGAAGCTATAATTCAGGTTTAGGGATGGGAATGACAAATCCATCCCAACTCCACACCATTGTCATCCCTATTGGCTTTGAGCAGTCCATGGTTAGAGTTCACATGTAGTTTCGAAGATTTGCATATTGTTGTATGTGATCTTTTTTATTAGAACGAGAAAATAAAATTCATAACTTTGTGAAAATTAAATAATCATGTAATTAATCCAATTATTCTTAGTATGCCTTATCCTAATGTAAACAATAGGTTTTCGGCAATTTATCAAAGGGCGTATCTAACTATTCGTAATTACCGAATAGTGTACCATGGTTTCTATTATACCAAAGGGCGCATCCCATATAGTGAAGTTACTTTTATACCCCTCCCGCCAAAGAATGGCTTTATCAAACACATTTTCGAGACAGCCGAACCACTTTATCAATAAAATATTAATTTGTGGTTCGGATGGGTAGCAGTCGAAATTTTCTCCGTTCTCTCTCAGCGCAACAACGTAAATGGAAGTCCTTCATTTCGGATAAAAGCTCACTGTTAACCTCTCTCAGCGCAAGAACTCGGCTTCTTGCAGTCCTACGTGCCCTAGCTGTGATATAGTCGCGAGCTCATCCCCCGAATCCCTGCGGACAACCAAAACCTAGGCATTGCTCGAAAGCGTTTGTGTGTGATCCTGAGGTTGGTTTTAGTGTGAACGTTGAAGTCGAGACTGATCGGCATTATACACCAAGGGGTTAGGATTTCTGCACGTTTGATTTATTTGATAATGTCAGGAAAAAGGTCTGTGGGAGGGTCAGCGTCTTCTTCCTTGGCATTATCCACCAAGGTATGTTAGCGATATGCTTAGGTCAAACTTGCATAGTTTGTCAACATGTTTAAAATTATTTTGCTGAATAAATTTATACTGTATGTATATAAACTGTAGGATTCAGATGACATTGGACAAAAATTACGTTGGTGCAGTGTTTTAGGACACTTTAAACAATTTTTTGAAGAATTTGACATTTTAAATGATCGACACATTGCGAAGATCAAAGGGTCACCTTTCAGTTTTTTCCTGGACATACAAGAATTGCAGCATATCCGTGGAATTTTGGTTAATATATTTGAAAGTTGGGATTCAACCTCGCAAGGTTTTAAATTCTCAGGTAATAGTTTTAGTTATGAATTGTAGGCAATATCTATAGTATCTATAGTAAGATAAGACAGTAATATAGATGGACTGAAATGATTAGTTTTTGATAAAGTTAAATTATTTCATTTTAGGGCTACTGAGGGACTGAAGTGAAAATGACTTCAAGCCCTCGGTAGGCCTGAATTAAAATCATTTCAGGCCTACCGAGGGCCAGAAGTTAAGTTAGTTTAGGCCCTCGGTAGGCCTGAAACGAATACATTTCAGGCCCACCTCGGGCCTGAAATGAATTAAATTCAGGCCCTCCTCGGGCCTGAAATGTATTAATTTCAGGCCCACGTTGGGCCTGAATTGAAATCATTTCAGGCCCAACGTGGAATAATTTCAAGCCTATATTCTTGATGATAACTAAATATTGTAATTGTTTCAGGTGTACCGGTTGCGTTCTCCAGACGAGATGTTGCTTTGATACTGGGTATGGTGGACCGTGGTGTTTCGGCCCCTATTAATTCAACTAAAGCATCGGTTGACCTCTATCGAACTTACTTCTCAAAAGAAAAACAACCTACAAGAACAAGACTTGAGGAGTTACTTAAACATTTTTCTAAAAGTGTTGAATCAGAGGATGATGTGTTATTAGTGTGTAAATTTTATATTTTGTATATATTTATTTGTGTTTTATTTTCGTCTAGTACATATAAGGTTCCTCTAGGTCTTGTAGATATAGTAGACGATTATAACAATCTAGGTAGATTCAATTGGGTAGAAGCTATCCATCAATTTGTGTCTCCACAATTACCTAAGATTGGGGACTTATTTTCATCAACTCAGGGAAACCAGAGCACCACCAACCTCCCTTACCTAAAGGGATTTGCAGGGCTTTTGGCAGTGAGTAGAATTATCTTGTTAAATTTTATAATATTTTGATGTCATTAATGTATTTGGCTGGAAAACTTTGTGTAGGCATGGTTTTTGGAGCATGTACCAATTCAAAAACCATTCAATGTTGAAGGGCCCCGAATAAATAAGTGGAGGAATATTCCTTCGCATATTAGTAGGGTGAGGGGCCTTGTCGACCGACTCTCGTCCGAAGAGGTAAATATTCTTAAATGTGATCTATCTGAGTTAGATGTAGAGGTAGTAACATTTGTGTACTTCGTAATTGACAGGTTATTGTTGAATTAATTCCTACCCTACATGAGAACACATTGTTTGAAAACCTTGATATCGGTGATGACATACCACGGCCAATGGAGACATCAGAAGGAGATGTTAGTCTATGTGGTGAATGCATTCTTAAGGACAACCGAATCAAGGAGCTAACAGAGGAGAATATATGTTTGAATGAAAGGGTTAAGGAATTACTTTCAATTATTGAAAAAAAAGGCATGGAGGGTCAAGAAAGCTATCCTGTAGTCGATCCTCTCTTTGATCCAGTATCTTATACACCTAGGAGAGGACGTGACCGAACTCGGTATGATTACAGGGATACTCCAATTGACAGTCCAGTATGACACCAGCTTTTACCTAAGGGGAAGCGGGACAGGAAACAAATATCAAATGCCATGGACAAGGGAAAAAGAAAACTTAGTGAGGAGGATATGGATGAAGCAAGAGAAAACATTAATGTAATGGAAGTCATGTCTGAAGAAGACCTAGAGGAGGAAACAAGAAGAACCTCCGAACTATACAAAATGAGGCAACAAGGCATTGATGTAAGTGTGTTAATTTCATTTAAAATACGTCAATTGTATTGAATTTGGTCAATAATTAGTTTGGTCTAAATAAATTTTATCGATGTAGTTTGTGAAGAAACATTTTATGAATACAAAGAAGAAAAATCAAGATAAAGAAGTGGCCTATCTGATAAATAGATTGGAGAATCTAAAGTAAGTTACAAAATATTATAGTTTTGTTTAGTTAATATATCTTCTTATGTAATATATAATCTTATCAAATTACATGGCAGGTTGGCAAATGATTTTATCTGGGAGGATGCACCCTTTGCTTTGAATTTGCATTCATTCTTACAAATCCTCAATGGAGAGGTTTTTACAAAAGGCGAGGTCATTGATGCCTTTTGTAAAATTTTATTTAGGGGAGCATCCGCATGTGGTAGGCCATACAACAAGTCAATATATTGTTCAACCTTCTTCACAGTAAGTGATGTATATTAATTAAACAGATATATTGTAGAAGACCTAATATTATGATATGAGTATTATTAATTTTGTGAATGCATATTTGTAGGCATCAATTAGATCGTCAAGAAAGATTTCCCTGCAACAAGTGATGAAGACTGATATGCTTGAACAAGGGTTTAGATTTATTTTAATCCCTTTGTGCAGTGATAATACACACTTTCACTTGTTGGCGGTGGATACAGAATCCATGACTTTCAATCATTTTAATTCTCTTGCTAGTGGCCGTAAATATAAGCATGAATTTGGCACAGCGGTGAGCTACCTTCCTTTATTCTTATATATGGATGACATTTTGTCTAAATTGTCATTGATGGTGATTAATAAATTCATGAAATATTTGACAGGTAAAAGAACTTAAACAATATACTCGCGAAGATCTTACGGCTATTCATCCGTATCTACAAAGTCATCATCCCTTGGACAAATGGGCCTCCGTCAGACAAAAATGTCCCCAACAAGAACATAGGTAACTAAATGAGGAAGAACTTTCTTATTTTTAAAAATAAGAAAGTATTTTATAAACCCACTTATTGAAATCTAAAAAAGTGTTTGTTAATTTCAGCGTGGACTGTGCCTTCTTTGTCATGCAATATGTTCGATGTCTCCTATATGATGAGAAGATGGATTTCAAACAAGGAGACATGAGTAGAATTAGATATGAGCTGACAGTTAATATTCTGAGGGACATATTTTGTAAAGCTTGAGATAATCTGAAAGCTGTATTGGTGATGTAAAAATCCATTGCTGTTGATTGACATCTATTTGTATGGAAAAATCTCATTATGTGGATGTTATTATGATTATGTAGATGTTGTTATTCTATATAATATATTGTCAACAAAAACAAAAGATGTTTATTCAAATCCAGTTTATGCACTGTTGTGTGCCAAGTGATACGGTCAGATATAATAACTGATAATGCACTGTTGTGTGCCAGTTGCTGCCCTATTGTGTGTCAAATGATCTATTCTGTCACATCTTGTAGGTAAATATAGAATATTATTCTAAAAATCATTATATAATCTAATCAACAATATATATTATTTAATCAAAGATGGGAGGTCCATCGGTGGGTTTTGAGCAAAACCCACTGATGGAACTAAACTAGACCTATAGGTTTGGAAAAAATTACAATTTGATGTTTCGGACACCTAATCTACATTCTCCAACCTCAACCCTAACTACTGATAATGTTTTTTCAGAAATTCAGATATGGGAGGACCATCAGTGGGTTTTGATCAAAACCCACTGATGGAACTAAACTACACCTATAGCTTTGGAAAAAATTATAATTTGAGGTTTCTGACACCTAAAATACTTTCTAGAACCTCATCCCTAACTACTGATAATGGATTTTCAGAAATCCAGATATGGGAGGTCCATCAGTGGGTTTTGCTCAAAACCCACTGATGAAACTAATCATATTGCCTATAGCTTTGGAAAAAATTATAATTTGATGTTTCGGAGACCTAAAATACTTTCTAGAACCTCAACCCTAACTACTGATAATGGATTTTCAGAAATCCAGATATGGGAGGACCATCAGTGGGTTTTGCTCAAAACCCACTGATGAAACTAAACTACACCTATAGCTTTGGACAAAATTATAATTTGAGGTTTCTGACACCTAAAATACTTTCTAGAACCTCAACCCTAACTACTGATAATGGATTTTCAGAAATCCAGATATGGGAGGACCATCAGTGGGTTTTGCTCAAAACCCACTGATGAAACTAAACTACACCTATAGCTTTGGACAAAATTATAATTTGAGGTTTCTGACACCTAAAATACTTTCTAGAACCTCAACCCTAACTACTGATAATGGATTTTTAGAAATCCAGATATGTGAGGTCCATCAGTGGGTTTTGATCAAAACCCACTGATGAAACTAATCATATTGCCTATAGCTTTGGAAAAAATTATAATTTGATGTTCCCTAAACCCTAAAATACTTTCTCCAACCTCATCAATGGGTCCTTCAGTTGAGTTGAGGTCTTACAAACCTCAAATTATAATTTCAGGCCCACGTTGGGCCTGAAATAACTTTATTTCAGGCCCAAGGTGGGCCTGAATAATGATATTTCAGGCCCAACGTGGGCCTGAAATACATTTATTTCAGGCCCACGGTGGGCCTGAACGAAGACAATTCAGGCCCACCGTGGGCCTGAATTAAAAATATTATTTGAGGACCACCATTAACCATATAATATTTTGACTTCATCCCCTAAGTTGGATTACATATTTTATCCCTAAACCCTAAAATACTCTCTCCAACCTCACCCCTAATTACTGATAATGGATTTTCAGAAATCCAGATATGGGAGGTCCATCAGTGGGTTTTGCTCAAAACCCACTAATGAAACTAAACTACACCTATAGCTTTGGACAAAATTATAATTTGAGGTTTCTGACACCTAAAATACTTTCTAGAACCTCATCCCTAACTACTGATAATGGATTTTCAGAAATCCAGAAATGGGAGGTCCATCAGTGGGTTTTGCTCAAAACCCACTGATGAAACTAATCATATTGCCTATAGCTTTGGAAAAAATTATAATTTGATGTTTATGACACCTAAAATACATTCTAGAACCTCAACCCTAACTACTGATAATGGATTTTAGGTGTCAGAAACCTAAAATTATAATTTTGTCCAAAGCTATAGGTGTAGTTTAGTTCGATCAGTGGGTTTTGAGCAAAACCCACTGATGGTCCTCCCATATCTGGAATTCTGAAAATCCATTATCAGTAGTTAGGGTTTAGGTTGTAGAAAGTATTTTAGGTGTCAGAAACCTCAAATTATAATTTTGTCCAAAGCTATAGGTGTAGTTTAGTTCCATCAGTGGGTTTTGAGCAAAACCCACTGATGGTCCTCCCATATCAGGAATTCTGAAAATCCATTATCAGTAGTTAGGGTTGAGGTTGTAGAAAGTATTTTAGGTGTCAGAAACCTCAAATTATAATTTTGTCCAAAGCTATAGGTGTAGTTTAGTTCGGTCAGTGGGTTTTGAGCAAAACCCACTGATGGTCCTCCCATATCTGGAATTCTGAAAATCCATTATCAGTAGTTAGGGTTGAGGTTGTAGAAAGTATTTTAGGTGTCAGAAACCTCAAATTATAATTTTGTCCAAAGCTATAGGTGTAGTTTAGTTCCATCAGTAGGTTTTGAGCAAAACACACTGATGGTCCTCCCATATCTGAAATTCAGAAAATCCAATATCAGTAGTTAGGGTTGAGGTTGTAGAAAGTATTTTAGGTGTCAGAAACCTCAAATTATAATTTTATCCAAAGCTATAGGTGTAGTTTAGTTCCATCAGTGGATTTTGATCAAAACCCACTGATGGTCCTCCCATATATGGAATTCGGAAAATCCATTATCAGTAGTTAGGGTGGAGGTTCTAGAAAGTATTTTAGGTCTCCGAAACATCAAATTATAATTTTTTCCAAAGCTATAGGCAATATGATTAGTTTCATCAGTGGGTTTTGCTCAAAACCCACTGATGGAACTAATCATATTGCCTATAGCTTTCAAAAAAATTATAATTTGAAGTTTCTGACACCTAAAATATTTTCTAGAACCTCATCCCTAACTACTGATAATGGATTTTTAGAAATCCAGATATGGGAGGTCCATTAGTGGGTTTTGCTCAAAACCCACTGATGAAACTAATCATATTGCCTATAGCTTTGGAAAAAATTATAATTTGATGTTTCCTAAACCCTAAAATACATTCTCCAACCTCATCAATGGGTTCTTCAGTTGAGTTGAGGTCTTACAAACCTCAAATTATAAATTCAGGCCCACGTTGGGCCTGAAATAACTTTATTTCAGGCCCAAGGTGGGCCTGAATAATGATATTTCAGGCCCAACGTGCGCCTGAAATACATTTATTTCAGGCCCACGGTGGGCCTGAAAGAAGACAATTCAGGCCCACCGTGGGCCTGAATTAAAAATATTATTTGAGAACCACCCTTAACCATATAATATTTTGACTTCATCCCCTAAGTTGGATTACATATTTTATCCCTAAACACTAAAATACTCTCTCCAACCTCACCCCTAATTACTGATAATGGATTTTCAGAAATCCAGATATGGGAGGTCCATCAGTGGGTTTTGCTCAAAACCCACTGATGAAACTAAACTACACCTATAGCTTTGGACAAAATTATAATTTGAGGTTTCTGACACCTAAAATACTTTCTAGAACCTCATCCCTAACTACTGATAATGGATTTTCAGAAATCCTGAAATGGGAGGTCCATCAGTGGGTTTTGCTCAAAACCCACTGATGAAACTAATCATATTGCCTATAGCTTTGGAAAAAATTATAATTTGTTGTTTATGACACCTAAAATACTTTCTAGAACCTCAACCCTAACTACTGATAATGGATTTTAGGTGTCAGAAACCTCAAATTATAATTTTGTCCAAAGCTATAGGTGTAGTTTAGTTCCATCAGTGGGTTTTGAGCAAAACCCACTGATGGTCCTCCCATATCTGGAATTCTGAAAATCCATTATCAGTAGTTAGGGTTGAGGTTGTAGAAAATATTTTAGGTGTCAGAAACCTCAAATTATAATTTTGTACAAAGCTATAGGTGTAGTTTAGTTCCATCAGTGGGTTTTGAGCAAAACCCACTGATGGTCCTCCCATATCTGGAATTCTGAAAATCCATTATCAGTAGTTAGGGTTGAGGTTGTAGAAAGTATTTTAGGTGTCAGAAACCACAAATTATAATTTTGTCCAAAGCTATAGGTGTAGTTTAGTTCGATCAGTGGGTTTTGAGCAAAACCCACTGATGGTCCTCCCATATCTGGAATTCTGAAAATCCATTATCAGTAGTTAGGGTTGAGGTTGTAGAAAGTATTTTAGGTGTCAGAAACCTCAAATTATAATTTTGTCCAAAGCTATAGGTGTAGTTTAGTTCCATCAGTGGGTTTTGAGCAAAACCCACTGATGGTCCTCCCATATCTGGAATTCTGAAAATCCATTATCAGTAGTTAGGGTTGAGGTTGTAGAAAGTATTTTAGGTGTCAGAAACCTCAAATTATAATTTTGTCCAAATCTATAGGTGTAGTTTAGTTCCATCAATGGGTTTTGAGCAAAACCCACTGATGGTCCTCCCATATCTGGAATTCTGAAAATCCATTATCAGTAGTTAGGGTTGAGGTTGTAGAAAGTATTTTAGGTGTCAGAAACCTCACATTATAATTTTGTCCAAAGTTATAGGTGTAGTTTAGTTCGGTCAGTGGGTTTTGAGCAAAACCCACTGATGGTCCTCCCATATCTGGAATTCTGAAAATCCATTATCAGTAGTTAGGGTTGAGGTTGTAGAAAGTATTTTAGGTGTCAGAAATCTCAAATTATAATTTTGTCCAAAGCTATAGGTGTAGTTTAGTTCCATCAGTGGGTTTTGAGCAAAACCCACTGATGGTCCTCCCATATCTGGAATTCTGAAAATCCAATATCAGTAGTTAGGGTTGAGGTTGTAGAAAGTATTTTAGGTGTCAGAAACCTCAAATTATAATTTTGTCCAAAGCTATAGGTGTAGTTTAGTTCCATCAGTGGGTTTTGATCAAAACCCACTGATGGTCCTCCCATATATGGAATTCTGAAAATCCATTATCAGTAGTTAGGGTTGAGGTTCTAGAAAGTATTTTAGGTCTCCGAAACATCAAATTATAATTTTTTCCAAAGCTATAGGCAATATGATTAGTTTCATCAGTGGGTTTTGCTCAAAATTCACTGATGGAACTAATCATATTGCCTATAGCTTTCAAAAAAAATTATAATTTGATGTTTCTGACACCTAAAATATTTTCTAGAACCTCATCCCTAACTACTGATAATGGATTTTTAGAAATCCAGATATGGGAGGTCCATTAGTGGGTTTTGCTCAAAACCCACTGATGAAACTAATCATATTGCCTATAGCTTTGGAAAAAATTATAATTTGATGTTCCCTAAACCCTAAAATACTTTCTCCAACCTCATCAATGGGTCCTTCAGTTGAGTTGAGGTCTTACAAACCTCAAATTATAATTTCAGGCCCACGTTGGGCCTGTAATAACTTTATTTCAGGCCCAAGGTGGGCCTGAATAATGATATTTCAGGTCCAACGTGGGCCTGAAATACATTTATTTCAGGCCCACGGTGGGCCTGAAAGAAGACAATTCAGGCCCACCGTGGGCCTGAATTAAAAATATTATTTGAGGACCACACTTAACCATATAATATTTTGACTTCATCCCCTAAGTTGGATTACATATTTTATCCCTAAACACTAAAATACTTTCTCCAACCTCACCCCTAATTACTGATAATGGATTTTCAGAAATCCAGATATGGGAGGTCCATCAGTGGGTTTTGCTCAAAACCCACTGATGAAACTAAACTACACCTATAGCTTTGGACAAAATTATAATTTGAGGTTTCTGACACCTAAAATACTTTCTAGAACCTCATCCCTAACTACTGATAATGGATTTTCAGAAATCCAGAAGTGGGAGGTCCATCAGTGGGTTTTGCTCAAAACCCACTGATGAAACTAATCATATTGCCTATAGCTTTGAAAAAAATTATAATTTGATGTTTATGACACCTAAAATACTTTCTAGAACCTCAACCCTAACTACTGATAATGGATTTTAGGTGTCAGAAACCTCAAATTATAATTTTGTCCAAAGCTATAGGTGTAGTTTAGTTCCATCAGTGCGTTTTGATCAAAACCCATTGATGGTCCTCCCATATCTGGAATTCTGAAAATCCATTATCAGTAGTTAGGGTTGAGGTTGTAGAAAGTATTTTATGTGTCAGAAACCTCAAATTATAATTTTGTCCAAAGCTATAGGTGTAGTTTAGTTCCATCAGTGGGTTTTGAGCAAAACCCACTGATGGTCCTCCCATATCTGGAATTCTGAAAATCCATTATCAGTAGTTAGGGTTGAGGTTGTAGAAAGTATTTTAGGTGTCAGAAACCTCAAATTATAATTTTGTCCAAAGCTATAGGTGTAGTTTAGTTCGATTAGTGGGTTTTGAGCAAAACCCACTGATGGTCCTCCTATATCTGGAATTCTGAAAATCCATTATCAGTAGTTAGGGTTGAGGCTGTATAAAGTATTTTTGGTGTCAGAAACCTCAAATTATAATTTTGTCCAAAGCTATAGGTGTAGTTTAGTTCCATCAGTGGGTTTTGAGCAAAACCCACTGATGGTCCTCCCATATCTGGAATTCTGAAAATCCATTATCAGTAGTTAGGGTTGAGGTTGTAGAAAGTATTTTAGGTGTCAGAAACCTCAAATTATAATTTTGTCCAAAGCTATAGGTGTAGTTTAGTTCCATCAGTGGGTTTTGAGCAAAACCCACTGATGGTCCTCCCATATCTGGAATTCTGAAAATCCAATATCAGTAGTTAGGGTTGAGGTTGTAGAAAGTATTTTAGGTGTCAGAAACCTCAAATTATAATTTTGTCCAAAGCTATAGATGTAGTTTAGTTCCATCAGTGGGTTTTGATCAAAATCCACTGATGGTCCTCCCATATATGGAATTCTGAAAATCCATTATCAGTAGTTAGGGTTGAGGTTCTAAAAAGTATTTTAGGTCTCCGAAACATCAAATTATAATTTTTTCCAAAGCTATAGGCAATATGATTAGTTTCATCAGTGGGTTTTGCTCAAAACCCACTGATGGAACTAATCATATTGCCCATAGCTTTCGAAAAAATTATAATTTGATGTTTCTGACACCTAAAATATTTTCTAAAACCTCATCCCTAACTACTGATAATGGATTTTCAGAAATCCAGATATGGGAGGTCCATTAGTGGGTTTTGCTCAAAACCCACTGATGAAACTAATCATATTGCCTATAGCTTTGGAAAAAATTATAATGTGATGTTTTGGAGACCTAAAATACTTTCTCCAACCTCAACCCTAACTACTGATAATGGATTTTCAGAAATCCAGATATGGGAGGTCCATCAGTGGGTTTTGCTCAAAACCCACTGATGAAACTAATCTACACCTATAGCTTTGGACAAAATTAGGGGTGAGATTGGAGAGAGTATTTTTGGGTTTTGGGATAAAATATGTAATCCAACTTGGGGGATGAAGTCAAAATATTATATGGTTAAGGGTGGTCCTCAAATAATATTTTTAATTCAGGCCCACTGTGGGCCTGAATTGTCTTCTTTCAGGCCCAACGTGGGCCTGAAATAAATGTATTTCAAGCCCACGGTGGGCCTGAATTATCATTATTCAGGCCCACCTTGGGCCTGAAAAAAAGTTATTTCAGGCCCAACGTGGGCCTGAAATTAAGATATTTCAGGCCCTCGGTAAATTTGTGAAAATCATCGGAGGGCCTGATATATTTGATAAATAACAAATTCCTCTAATCCCTCTAATTTTCAGGCTGATTTGTGAAAAATCAGATAAATATTTGATAATTAAAAATTTCCTTTTATTTTTTATGTGTTATATATTTGTAATACAAATATATAACCTAAGTTATATATTAATTTCAGGCCCACGATGGGCCTGAAATGACAATATTTCAGGCCCAGAGTGGACCTGAAATGATTTATTTCAGGCCCACACTGGGCCTTAAATGCTAGTATTTCAGGCCCAAGAAGGGCCTGAAATGATATAATTTCAGGCCCTATCTGGGACTGAAATGACATTATTTCAGGCCCAGCTTGGGCCTGAAATGATTTATTTCAGGCCCACGTTGGGCTTGAAATGCTATTGTTACAGCCCCACGCCTCTGGTTGCAAAAAAATTATTTACAGTATGATTAAATATTTATACGCCAATCTTTTAAATAAATGACCATGTTGTGACCACATTTTTAAAAGATAAACAAGAAGGAGAGTCCCTAAATACACATTGCATACCACAATTGAATTCCATTCACATCAACACCTCATATTATCAGAATTTGGCACATCAGCAGGTTTGTATGATGGACCTAGCAGATTTGGATTTTTCAAACCTCATTATCAGTAGTTAGACTTTACCTAATTATTGGTATTTTAGCTATGATATGCTATTTTTCGTCTCCAAACATAGTCCTAATTATTATCTAAAACTGTGTTGATACAGTATCCGTTGGCAGACAACAATGATTCAACAAAGCAAAAATCAGAGGGAGTTATACAACAGATATTCAGAAAACACACGACTTCAGGACTTCAAGTTCCTGAAATAACATTATTTTGGGTTTACAAATGATACGACTTCAATTCTGATATATTCTGCTTATAAGACAAGGTAAAATGTATTATAATATTGAAATACTTCTATAAGTCACAACATTAACAACTAGTTCGATGTGAAGATAGATTTCAAACAAGGGGACATGAGTAGAATCAGATTTGAGCTGACAGTTAATATTCTGAGGGACATGTTTTGTAAAACTTGAGATAATCTGAATGCTGTATTGGTGATGTAAAAATCTATTGCTGTCGATTGACCTCCAATTTGTATGGAAAAATCTCATTATGTGGATGTTGTTATGATTATGTAGATGTTGTTATTCTATATAATATATTGTCAACAAAAACAAAACAATTGGATGATGTTTATTCAAATCCAGTTGTTGCACTGTTGTGTGCCAAGTGATACGGTCAGATAGAATTCCAGATAATGCACTGTTGTGTGCCAAGTGATACTTTCTCCAACCTTCATCATGCGGTTTTCAACGATCTACCAATTTTAGCCAAAAACAAATAAAACCTTATCATTTTCAGGTGGGATACAAAATAATGAAAGACAAGTTCTGGAAGCAAAATCTGAATTTTTCTCTTTTTTTTTTGCCTACAATCCATATATGTAAGTGTAATGACAAACATTGTATATTTGTAGTTATAATGTATGTAATTTATATTGAAATCAATGGAGCATTTCTTTGGATCCATGGTTTTTTTGTAATCTCTAATCTTTAAACTATAATTGTTGTCAATTACATCAGTAATTTTTTAGAGAACTATTTTCATTTCAGGCCCACGGTGGACCTGAAATGACATTATTTCAGGCCCAGATTGGGCCTGAAATGATTTATTTCAGGCCCAGTGTGGGCCTGAAATGATTTATTTCAGGCCCACGTTGGGCCTGAAATGCTATTCTTACAGCCCCACGCCTCTGGTTGCAAAAAAATTATTTACAGCATGATTAAATATTTATACGCCAATCTTTTAAATAAATGACCATGTTGTGACCACATTTTTAAAAGATAAACAAGAAGGAGAGTCCCTAAATATACATTGCATACCACAATTGAATTCCATTCACATCAACACCTCATATTATCAGAATTTGGCACATCAGCAGGTTTGTATGATGGACCTAGCATATTTGAATTTTTCAAACCTCATTATCAGTAGTCAGACTTGACCTAATTATTGGTATTTTAGCTATGATATGCTATTTTTCGTCTCCAACACATAGTCCTAATTATTATCTAAAACTGTGTTGATACAGTATCAGTTGGCACACAATAATGATTCAACAAAGCAAAAATCAGAGGGGGTTAAACAACAGATATTCAGAAAACACACGACTTCAGGACTTCAAGTTCCTGAAATTACATTATTTTGGGTTTACAAATGATACAACTTCAATTCTGATATATTCTGCTTATAAGACAAGGTAAAATGTATCATAATATTGAAATACTTCTATAAGTCACAACATTAACAACTAGTTTTTTTTTAAAAATACTATACATTCAGTTATCCTCCTTACAAAATAAACACTTCCATCAGAAAATTTCTACAATACATCAACCCATTAACTCAAGAACTTGGGGCTGGCGGCATTCTACATGTCCTTTTATTATGGCCAAGTTGTTTGCACCGGCTGCATTTAAGTTTCACCTTGCCATTGTGTCTTGACTCAATCCGTGCCTTCTTTCGTCTACCAGGCTGCACAAGGCTACGGGGACATCGAACTGTAATGTTGTTTACTCCACTAGGCCAAAACTGCTTGCTTCTACAAGGGTAAATACGATCCATGTAAACCCACTTCCAAGTTTCAGAATAAAAATAATGCTCACAATATCGGAGTGTATCGATATTCCTGTGAATTATTACAGCTATAGCATGTGAGCAAGGGAATCCTGAAATTTGAAACTCCCCACAATGACAAAACTTTTTTTCCAAATCAACAATGTATGAAGTGCCCCATGTTTCTACCTCCATTTCTGATTGAGAGTAAGGGTGAACCTTATAAGCTCTAGCTTTTTCTCTCCTTGATTCCATTTCTTTTGTAGCATGAGGTGTCAAAGCAACATGCCATTTGGAGACTTCCTCCCTACGGTTATAGAACCATTGAGCTACCTTTCTTCTTGTATTATCAATTAACCTATTTATGGGAAGCTCACGTGTAGACTTAAACAAAGCATTCAAGTTCTCCACACAATTCATGGTAAGCATTCTGTACCTTCTCCCAGTAAAGTGTGCATTTGCCCACCTTTTCGGGTCAATGTTCTGAAGCCACTTATGAGCATCTGGATGTTTTTCAAGCATTGTCTGCATTATCATATCATATTGGAGTGTTGTGTTGGCTCGTGCTGCTGCCCAAAACAAACCTACACCATCTCTACTTCCAGTATCAGTTACCATATTACAAGACATGTGGTGGCAACAAAAACCATGATGCGCGTTTGTGAATACTTTTCTGACTGCTGATATAATGCCCCGATGTCTATCTGATACTATGGTGAGTGAGTGATCATCAACAGCAAAGAACCTCTTTGTATGCTCCAAAAACCACTCCCAAGCATACCCACATTCTACTTCAGCTA
>JAGFNQ010000447.1:491343-697736 GCA_024364735.1 Boesenbergia rotunda
TGGATTTTTCAAACCTCATTATCAGTAGTCAGACTTTACCTAATTATTGGTATTTTAGCTATGATATGCTATTTTTCGTCTCCAAACATAGTCCTAATTATTATCTAAAACTGTGTTGATACAGTATCAGTTGGCACACAACAATGATTCAACAAAGCAAAAATCAGAGGGGGTTAAACAACAGATATTTAGAAAACACACGACTTCAGGACTTCAAGTTCCTGAAATAACATTATTTTGGTTTACAAATGATACGACTTCAATTCTGATATATTCTGCTTATAAGACAAGGTAAAATGTATCATAATATTGAAATACTTCTATAAGTCACAACATTAACAACTAGTTCGATGTGAAGATAGATTTCAAACAAGGGGACATGAGTAGAATCAGATTTGAGCTGACAGTTAATATTATGAGGGACATGTTTTGGTAAAACTTGAGATAATCTGAATGCTGTATTGGTGATGTAAAAATCTATTGCTGTCGATTGACCTCCAATTTTATGGAAAAATCTCATTATGTGGATGTTGTTATGATTATGTAGATGTTGTTATTCTATATAATATATTGTCAACAAAAACAAAACAATTGGATGATGTTTATTCAAATCCAGTTGCAGCACTGTTGTGTGCCAAGTGATACGGTCAGATAGAATTCCAGATAATGCACTGTTGTGTGCCAAGTGATACTTTCTCCAACCTTCATCATGCGGTTTTCAACGATCTACCAATTTTAGCCAAAAACAAATGAAACCTTATCGTTTTCGGGTGGGATACAAAATAATGAAAGACAAGTTCTGGAAGCAAAATCTGAATTTTTCTTTTTTTTTGCCTACAATCCATATATGTAAGTGTAATGACAAACATTGTATATTTGTAGTTATAATGTATGTAATTTATATTGAAATCAATGGAGCATTTCTTTGGATCCATGGTTTTTTTGTAATCTCTAATCTTTAAACTATAATTGTTGTCAATTACATCAATAATTTTTTAGAGAACTATTTTCATTTCAGGCCCACGGTGGACCTGAAATGACATTATTTCAGGCCCAGATTGGGCCTGAAATGATTTATTTCAGGCCCAGCGTGGGCCTGAAATGATTTATTTCAGGCCCACGTTGGGCCTGAAATGCTATTCTTACAGCCCCACGCCTCTGGTTGCAAAAAAATTATTTACAGTATGATTAAATATTTATACGCCAATCTTTTAAATAAATGACCATGTTGTGACCACACTTTTAAAAGATAAACAAGAAGGAGAGTCCCTAAATACACATTGCATACCACAATTGAATTCCATTCACATCAACACCTCATATTATCAGAATTTGGCACATCAGGAGGTTTGTATGATGGACCTAGCATATTTGGATTTTTCAAACCTCATTATCAGTAGTCAGACTTTACCTAATTATTGGTATTTTAGCTATGATATGCTATTTTTCGTCTCCAACACATAGTCCTAATTATTATCTAAACCTGTGTTGATACAGTATCAGTTGGCACACAACAATGATTCGACAAAGCAAAAATCAGAGGGGGTTAAACAACAGATATTCAGAAAACACACGACTTCAGGACTTCAAGTTCCTGAAATAACATTATTTTGGGTTTACAAATGATACGACTTCAATTCTGATATATTCTGCTTATAAGACAAGGTAAAATGTATCATAATATTGAAATACTTCTATAAGTCACAACATTAACAACTAGTTTTTTTTAAAAAATACTATACATTCAGTTATCCTCCTTACAAAATAAACACTTCCATCAGAAAATTTCTACAATACATCAACCCATTAACTCAAGACCTTGGGGCTGGCGGCATTCTACATGTCCTTTTATTATGGCCAAGTTGTTTGCACCGGCTGCATTTAAGTTTCACCTTGCCATTGTGTCTTGACTCAATCCGTGCCTTCTTTCGTCTACCAGGCTGCACAAGGCTACGGGGACATCGAACTGTAATGTTGTTTACTCCACTAGGCCAAAACTGCTTGCTTCTACAAGGGTAAATACGATCCATGTAAACCCACTTCCAAGTTTCAGAATAAAAATAATGCTCACAATATCGGAGTGTATCGATGTTCCTGTGAATTATTACAGCTATAGCATGTGAGCAAGGGAGTCCTGAAATTTGAAACTCCCCACAATGACAAAACTTTTTTTCCAAATCAACAATGTATGAAGTGCCCCATGTTTCTACCTCCATTTCTGATTGAGAGTAAGGGTGAACCTTATAAGCTCTAGCTTTTTCTCTCCTTGATTCCATTTCTTTTGTAGCATGAGGTGTCAAAGCAACATGTCATTTGGAGACTTCCTCTCTACGGTTATAGAACCATTGAGCTACCTTTCTTCTTGTATTATCAATTAACCTATTTATGGGAAGCTCACGTGTAGACTTAAACAAAGCATTCAAGCTC
Organism: Boesenbergia rotunda; assembly: GCA_024364735.1. NCBI lineage: Eukaryota > Viridiplantae > Streptophyta > Magnoliopsida > Zingiberales > Zingiberaceae > Boesenbergia > Boesenbergia rotunda. The sequence continues at coordinate 493,771 of JAGFNQ010000447.1, forward strand.
TCCACACAATTCGTGGTAAGCATTCTGTACCTTCTCCCAGTAAAGTGTGCATTTGCCCACCTTTTCGGGTCAATGTTCTGAAGCCACTTATGAGCATCTGGATGTTTTTCAAGCATTGTCTGCATTATCATATCATATTGGAGTGTTGTGTTGGCTCGTGCTGCTGCCCAAAACAAACCTACACCAGCTCTACTTCCAGTATCAGTTACCATATTACAAGACATGTGGTGGCAACAAAAACCATGATGCGCGTTTGTGAATACTTTTCTGACTGCTGATATAATATCCCGATGTCTATCTGATACTATGGTGAGTGAGTGATCATCAACAGCAAAGAACCTCTTTGTTTGCTCCAAAAACCACTCCCAAGCAGACACACATTCTACTTCAGCTATTGCAAAGGCAACTGGGAGAACATTGTCATTACCATCAATCGCCGTTGCAATCAACAATACTCCTGGATACTTTCCTCTTAGGTGTGTCGCATCAATTCCGATAAGTCTACGCAAATAAGACCTGAACATCCTTCGGCAAGCACCAAAAGCTCAAAAACACCTCTGGAATTGATTGTCACCATTCGTGCATAGTGTCACATAAGTTTCAGGATCTCTAGCTCTTAACTCACGCAGATATTGTGGGAGATCTCTGTATGCATCATCATAATCTCCAACAACCTTTTTCAATGCTTTCTCCCTAGCTATGTATGCTTTTCTGTATGATATCGTCACTCCAAATCTAGCTTTAATATCTGAAATAATCATACTTGGTTTGTATTGTTCATTATGAAGAAATTGCTCTTCAACAAAAGAAGCAACAAATGATGAAGAGCATGCATGATGATCAGCACTTTCCCTAACACTTCGACATTGGTGTTCCTTTATATATTTTGTAACAGTGAACTCTACTTCCCCCCTTCCAACTACTCTCCATGTACATGGTTGGTTAAAATACACTGCTTTAACTCTGTTTTTCCGGGTGTCCACTGGGTTATATCTCATATGCTTAACCATTGCATGTTTAACAAGTGCATTCTTGAATTCTTCTCTAGATGGAAATATCTGCCCCACAAAAAATTCATGCTCATCTCTTGCCTATAGCTCTCGAATTGGCCCAGCAAGCAATCGAGAATTCAAAATATATGGATCTTCAGCTAATGGAAACTCCTCCTCTAAGTCACTGTACTCATCTGGGGGGAATTCATATTGCTCAATCTGCATATCATCAGCTTGGAATTCTAGTTCACTTGTACTGGGTACAAATTCTTCTGCATTCCGGATTTCAATTTCTTCCTCCCCACTCCAGGTTGGCTGAAAGATTTCAACTACTCTTGTAGAAGAATTCAAACCCTCATCTTCTATATTATTTGCTTCTTCATTTAGATCAATTACCAAATTCCTTGTAATACTATTATCACCATACTGGGAAGATAATGGAATATTATTACTAGCTATTTCTAATCCTTTCCCCGTACCCACATTATCATCAAGAGTATTCCATATCTCAGAGAGAATTTCGTCAACAACATTATCATCCCTGAAAAAAAATTACAATTAACTTTATCAAACTTTGAAATTGATAATAAAGACCCTAGGAGCACCTGAGGGCCTGAAATCATTTGATTTCAGGCCCTACCAGGGCCTGAAATCAAATGATTTTAGGCCCTGCCTGGGCCTGAAATAATTTTATTTCAGGCCCAGGTCGGGCCTGAAATCAAATTATTTCAGGCCCAGGAAGGGCCTGAAATCATTTGATTTCAAGCCCACTCCGGGCCTGAATCATTACATTTCAGGCCCAGGGTGGGCCTGAAATCATTTGATTTTAGCCCCTCCCTGGCCCTGAAATAAAATAAATTCAGGCCAGGCCCTGGGAGGGCCTGAATTCCTTTTATTTCAGTCCCTCCGAGGGCCTGATATAAATTATTTCCGAGGGCCTGAAATAAAATTTTTCAGCCTCTCCTCTTGCCCGAAATCTAATGACATCATTCACTCCCAGGGACTGATATCATGTAATGCATATCACCCTAAGCTTTCTCCAAACATAAAAATAGTAGAAAGAGTTTATCTTGATTAAAACTATATCTGATATCATATCAAAGATGACAATCATACGTACATTTCTATTTCTCTTAGTTACCAATCTGTTGCTTCCTTTTTCTTCTTCGACAACCTATTTTGTTGCTTCCTTTTTCTCCTTCGACAACCTATTTTCCTCAGGTGCTTTGGTGATGAATCGAGTTGTGCAAGGAAGCAATATATACGTACCTTCGTGATCATTTGACTTGTGCAAATCATTTCCCATATATATATTGCCTGAGAAAAATTCGACTGCTACCCATCCGAACCATAAATTAATATTTTATTGATAAAGTGGTTCGGCTGTCTCGAAAATGTGTTTGATAAAGCTATTCTTTGGCGGGAGGGGTATAAAAGTAACTTCACTATATGGGATGCGCCCTTTGGTATAATAGAAACCATGGTACACTATTCGGTAATTACGAATAGTTGGATACGCCCTTTGGTAAATTGCCGTACAATTTAGTATGAGATTGGCCACAACCCATGGCACGAAGAGACTAGCCCCATGGCTTGAGTGCCGTTGTGTGGCCCTTCTCATTAGAATAGAAATGTGATAACGTTGCTCGATTTGAGAGGAAATGAGTAAAAGGAGGGGACGGAAGAGTAAACAAAAGAAGAAAATTTTGATCCTTATGTAGGAGCAAGTGAATTATGGAGGGAAAAGAGAGATGTATAAAACTTATCTTGTATGTTGATTTGGAGTGTAAGAAACGGAAAGGGAAAGAGGAGAAAAAAAAGAAATTATTCAAATTTATTCCTTTTTTTCACGTACAGATTTATATAAAAATATTTTTTTTATAATTTTATATATTTAACTTTTATTATTCTTAAATAAAATAAATACTTTTTCGTTTTTTCCCCTTACATATAAATAAGAATATATATTTTTTCTAATATAAGAGACCAGATCTCCAGATAGAGATGGAAACAAGTCAGATGATCTGTCAGGGGCTTGTGGCTTGTATTTGACTTAGCTTGACCTGTTTAAAAATAAAATAATACTCATGTCTGTTTGAAAGTCTATTTTTCTTATTAAGTCAGGCTCAGACTCAATATAAAGACTATGAAGCCTAACATGTCGTCCCGGGCCTGTTAAAATTATATTATATATATTGTCAAAATAGAGATTCAAACCTTAGACTTCTAGACCTTATCTACCATCCTACTTGTCAATACACCATAAATTTGTTTTAACTAAAATATACATATTTTATATATTAGCAGTATCTTTAGCTAATTTATTAAATTAATATTTTGAATAATCAAATTAAATTATTATATTTTATATATTAGAAATATCAAAGATAACCGAATTAAATTACGATTTTTGTAAACAGGCCGTATGCCATGCCAGATTATTGAACAGGTCAGACTTAGATTAAGAATAAAGCCTATAATATATCATTGAATAGGTTCAGATCAATTTGTTATTATACAGACTTGATCTATTAAAATAAAAATCTTACCTAGCTTAGCCTAGCCTAGCTTAGCTTTGCGGACCTATTTTCATCCCTACCTCCGGATAGCATCCGTCATGCGACACGGTGACGCATCTAAAGGCAATATGCCTAGGAGACGAGGAATAAGATCTTTCCTACCAGGCCGGAGAAACTAATTGGAAAAAAAAAACAAAACAGCAACTTATACTCCATCCCCAGTATCCTTCGAGACACACTACACTCTGCTCCAGGTCTTCCCATCGCATCCTTTTCTCGTGAATGGTAGGAAATGCTGCTCCCTGTTTAATGCGAAACTCGGAGCTTTGGATCAGCCTTCCCGGTCTGCTCGCGCGATCGTGGCCACTAACGCCTGGCCGTTCCGTCGCCCTCCTCCTTCCGCCCTCCACCAGTTCGACGAAAGATCTCGACTATAAAGGCCAATCGGCAATCGGCCGCCCGCTTTGGGCGCAGAGAAGATGCTGAAAGCTTTGGCTCCCGCGAATGCCTTCCCCCAGCTGCAGACCCCGTGTCCGAGCCTCATCGTCTGCTCGTCCTCCGCCTCCCGCCGCTCTCCCGGCCGACGCAAGGCTGTCGCCCCGTCCTTCCGCCGCCCCGACGCCGACGCCGATTGCTGCTCCCTATGGAGCCACTACCGCGACTCGGCCTCCTCCTCGGGGCCGCGACCCGACGACGAGGGCGCTTCCCCCGCGGCTCCGGCGGTTCCCGAGGAGTTGGATTTGTTACTCGAGCTGGTCCCGACTAGGATGAGGAGAGATCTCGTGCGGCACCAGGAGATTCGGAAGCTCATCGAGGTGGTGATGGATTTGGGCAGGAAACCCATCGCGCGGTTCCCGTCCGGGGATTGGATCATGTCCGAACAGCTCGTTGGCGTCGAAGACCTTCGCCAAGCAATTTCTAAGGTAGTTCCGTTCCCAAAACAAGTTTTTTCTTTACTCTGATCCCGCGATCTTCTTTGACCGAACCGAGGATTTAGTTAACAGGTTGGTGACTTCTCGGATGACAATCGATCAGGGATTGATCGTTCCTTGCACCGAATTAGCGCCATTAGGAATCGGAAGATGCAAATCATTGGTCTCACCTGTAGAGTTGGTCGGGCTATAGCGGGCAGTGCAGAGATGATTCGTGATTTAGTGGAAGGTGGAGGTTCTATCTTAGTAATTGGGCCTCCTGGAGTTGGGAAGACTACTTTGATCAGGTACCTTCATGCATTCATCGAACATTGGAGGAACTATTAATTCTCTTTATACTGTAATTGATTGATTGGTACATGAGATAATATTAATTTTTCTTTTTCAAAAGTTGACTACTTAATTCATTTACTGATCTTCTAAAGGTTGAACTCTGAAAGGCACGCTGATAGTCCACATGATATATTCTTTTCATATTCTCTAAAATATCAGTTTTGTCGGAGAAATCTTAAATAACAAAGGGTCCATGAGCAGAGGCCTTAATAGTTGAGATATCATAATAGTTGAGATATCACAACTCGATTGTTGTTATTGTTTGTCAGTGTACCATGGTATCGATGTTGCTTGGAGTGTGCAGGGAGGCTTAATATGCTTAGTATTCAGTTGTATTGTTTTTATTCTTTTTTCAATGAGATCAAATCATATATGCTTGAGAGTTTATGTTATCGTCGTCGGATCCAAACATGTATGCGGTTACCTTGTGCTTTGGCAATTCAAACCTTTTTAAAACTGAAATCACGATTCACCAGTTCATCCACATTGTATATGATTATTGCTGGCTTAAGAAGCTAAAGTGTGCTCAAACATTGAACATGAATTTTTGCGGTAGTTATATTTCTCTGATGAAGTGAAAGAGATACTAAAATTCTACTTTTGTTGTTTTTTTCCTCACTGTTTAATTGCAGGGAGATATCTAGAGTATTAGCAAATGAAAAGATGAAACGAGTTGTCATAGTAGATACATCCAATGAAATTGGTGGTGATGGAGATATACCTCACTCGGGAATTGGTCGTGCTAGGAGAATGCAAGTTCCAAATGTTAGCATGCAGCACAATGTAGGTGCACTGTATGCTATTTTCCCTCATGGAGTTCACATTAAATCCAAGCTCATGAACTAGATAGATGGTTCTTGAAAATAATATTACTTTGTATGTCTCTTTGTGCCACCATCATTAGGTCATGATTGAAGCAGTTGAGAATCACATGCCAGAAGTAATCATAATTGATGAAATTGGAACCGAACTAGAAGCTATGGCAGCAAGTACTATAGCTCAAAGAGGTGTTCAGCTTGTTGGAACAGCTCATGGGGTAACAATTGAGAGCATAATAAAAAATCCATGCCTACAAGCACTTGTTGGTGGGATAGAGGTAGTGCTTTATTTCTCTACTTTGTCTATCTGCATATGGTTCGCCTGTGTTATTTTGGTTGGCAATTATCTCTGATACTTTTTGCTTGAGTTCGAGTAACTCTGATTTTATGTATCTGATGAACTGAAAACTGAAATGTTTTGTGGATTCTGCTTGTATTTGCTTAGAAACCTATGTAAAACTCCCTTGGAAGTAAAATGTAGTATTTGAAAATCAAAAAATGACAGCCAATATATTGAAATTAATATGCATGCTTTCCTGCTGTTTGAGCATAGAGTCTATTTTTAGATACCTAAAACTGAAAGAATTCAGTAACTTCGAAAAAGGAGAATTTACATCCATGTTATTACATTACTCTGAAAGTTTAATCCCCTTTATGAATGTCAATCATTCATCCTATGTTTTAACCTGGCATTCTAGAACTAGAGGAGAATATAATATGTAGTATCACGAATGCTGATACAACTGATTTTTTTACAAGGTTCTCAGGCTCTGGTAATCTTGCTAAGTGCATATCGTATGCACAAACTAATGCACAGTTTTTCTTCACTGATCCTGAACTCGAGAAGTATAGATTTTAGTCACTGAATTATGATTCAACTGGGAATAATAGATCCTCTTCCTCCAAGAAAAAATATCACGTAATCTATTTGTTCATATATCAGTTACTTTGAACTTATTTCAATGTAGAGTGTTACACTTGGTGATGAGGAGGCTAGGAAAAGGAAAGTTCAAAAGACAATCCTTGAAAGAAAAGGACCCTCTACATTTACTTGTGCTGTTGAGATGATATCCAAAACTGAGTATCGAGTTCATCACAAATTGGAAACTACTGTAGATGCTATTTTAGCAGGTACGATTGTTTCTTCTCCTTATTTGTCAGCCTGTTTCTCAAATTCCTGTTTTGAGAAATAGTTCATTGTCATTCTTTTGTGAATACAGGGAAATCTCCCCTCTTTGAAACACGCAAGATTGATCCCGAAGGTGATTTAAGCAACTCTTCTCCAGTACCACAGGAGTATCATGAAGAGGAACAATTTATTAGTTCTAAACAGGATGTTTCAATTGACATGCCTTTACACGATGATGCAAATGCTAATGCTGGATATAACAAGAAAGCGAGAAGTAATTCATACACACCGAGGAGATTGCCAATTTGTGTTTATACTTATAAGGTAATCATCAGACTACAGTCATGAGCATTCAATTTCTGAAATTTTGTCTCTTGCATGCCTCTTTTACCTTCTCATATCACAGGTCACATAAGGTATTACATTATAGTGTCATACCCCATGTCTATATTTCTCTTTTTGTCTTCCATTTCAGTTTTTAGCATCTTCTTCTTCGGAGTTTGCCAAAATTGATGTGATATTGATTCATTCTTAGATTTTGGAAGCTGATCTGCTGCAAGTTGCAACTGTAATGGGCTATGAGAATGATATATATGTGACTGATGACATTGGAACAGCAAATGCAATTCTAGCATCAAGTTCCGAAATGAAACAAAATTCTTGGATTCGCAGTGTTGCAAAATTCCACAAGCTTCCCATATTCGTGATCAAAGTAAAGAATCTTGGCTTTATGATTCCTTGGTTGCATTGCTAGTGCCCTTACAGTTCTTCGTTCTTATCCGCAGGAGAGTACGATGGCACAAATGGTAAAGGCAGTTAAGATGATTCTTGGGATTAGTAGTTTTGGCTCTAGACTAAATGAACCATCAAAATTCACGGACGACATAGAAGTGGAAGATGATGCGCCTAAGAGAAAACCTACCTTGGAAGAAATTGATGCTCTGGAGGTACGTAGTTGCTTGGACCAATTTACACCAACACGCATTGTGATGGTTGATACATATGGGGATGCTCATATTGTTCAAACATTTCATTGCACTTACTTCCAATTATGTACATTGTAGGAGGTTCGTATGGCTATTGAGTACATTGTAATCCCTGGCGGAGAACCCGTAGAGCTCCTTCCACAATGCTCCAAGATAATTGCTCGCCAACTCGAACTCGTGGAAAGCTACCAATTAACCGCAAAGAGGTCAGGAACAGAACTGAACTCAAGGCTGCAGATTCTTCCTGTGAAGATGGATAAGAAAAGCTCATCTGCCAAGAGCAATGAACCGCATTCAAGTGAGCAACTACAAGAGGTGAATATGAATTCACTATCCGGATGGAATGTGGGTTCTAGTGTTTTTCGTCTTCCCCTTCTGCCTGATAATTAAAAAAATTCTAAAATGGTGAAACTGGTGTAGTTTGTTCTACCCCGTCTTGTACAGTATATGTATATATCAAACTGTGATGCTTGTTCTTCACAGCAATTATAAATTTATATCATTCTTTTAGTGGAAAATAGCTCAGATGTTATCCATTTACGTCCCATTGGAAATGTGTACGAGGAATACTTGTGGTCATTTTGATGTTGGTTGTGCATTTATTTTGAATCACAATCATGAATATTATTTCTCCATAAAGCTTTTTGCAAGATTATATCAGTGCTAATACAGATAATAGGTCGGTTAACATGGGAGTGAAGGCTAAAACATAACGATAGACGATACAGAAAAATCAAAAAATTTGCAAAACCACAAGATATTTCATTAATGTTTTCAGTAGAAGAAAACAGGCGAAAACTAGAACACTTTCAAAACTTCATAATTGCAAGTACTTCACGGCAAACAGGTGAAACCGCAAATCATGACAACTATGTGACTTTTATTGAATAAACGAGTACTTGAATGTTCCCGCAGCATTATACAAATAACCACAAGCATTACAGATCTCTTGAACTTTTGAAGCTCTTACATCCCGGCGTGACAAGCGGACAGATCACAGAGATGTCATCATAGATCACAAAAGTTTTGATCCAATAAGGAGTCACCATGGCACTTGGGCTAGCGATCTTGAAATGATGCATTCATGAGATTAAGTGCTGAATCCATAAACTGGAGAAGGCAAGTGAAAGCAAATAATCAGGACATTAACTAATTATAAAGAGCCAAAACTTGAACTCAAATAAACATAATATGTACTTGAAATGATGTATGATGATATGCTGAATAATACATTTTTAAATTTTTGATGTCGAGCAAGAATTGGTCACTGAAGAGCAAGACAATCAGTTAGCCAACCTTTTTTACTTTGCCTGATATTTTTTTATGTAAATGTTTTTCAAGCATTATGTCTATTACAAATGGACTAAATTTTCTTATTGGTAATAAGATTCATTGGAGTCAACTTCTTTTCCTTGACTGAAAATTTCCAGGTTGAAATCAACAGTTGTGTGGATTTAAAAGTGGTGCAAGAGTCTAATATTTTAATCCCACCGTGATAGTCTGAAGTAGCCAACTAATGATAGTTACCTAAATCATATAGGCACAAAAATGTGTGACATGAAGAGCTGTAAATAGTTCAGCACATTTTTCCAATGATTCAAACCATGAATTTTTCAAGCGAAAAGGAAAGGGTCATACTGATATGAAAAGATTGTAGGATTGTAACTCATAGGATCATATGGGAAACCTCATAAAGAAAAATAGCTTGCCCAACAATTCAGGATAGGACTTTGCAAGTATATTTTAACTTTCTAAAAACACAATTGTTATTTAAAACAAAATAGTTTATTCAATATTGGCCAATAGAGACCATCATATTCGTATTCTGGTACTTTTGTTTTGGTCTTCTATTCTCTATAATTCACATTTCATGTTGCCTAGTGAATCTTATTTTGTGCAGTATTGTTGTACCCAGAGTCACTTGTATTTGTAAGATAACTAAAGTATCTTAAATCAGCATAAAGAAAAGGATGCCCAATTTGTTCACCTTTCCAAGAGCTTGAAGTTCCCTTCCAACAGGTTCCACAAATTTAAAGTCAATATCGATAGGCCAGACCTGCATATAGTGAAAAAGTCAATATTAAAACTGCAAGAAAATTTTTAAGCTACAATCTTGAAAAGTTTAAATCACTAATCAAGGTTTGTTCAAACAATCAGCCTAAACATTCAATACATCAAATAGCTCCATATTTCAGATTTCATTGTGAATGACTTTACAACCCTGACATTGTATGAATCAAAATAAAAGGAATCATCAGAAGAGACTGAAACATTGCAAGATATACTAATCTAGAATTTACCTAGTATGAATATAGTATAGCTACTAGAAGGGAAAAACAAGTCAAAGAATAGAGGAATATAGTCAAGTTACTTATCCCTCAACATAAGAATTGTGATAATGATGTTGCTTGAATGAATTCCAAAGATGTACTAGACAACAAGAAAAGGCTATTCCCATTTTGATGAAGCTAAGCTTGGAATCTCCACAAAGCTCTTCAGACAGCAAACATTCTAAGATTTTCTATTTTTCTATCAATAGCCTTGATAGATGGCTTACCTATGTATCACAAATGACTACAATAGCAAACTGACCATGATCCTGGACAAAGAAACATTTAAAATTTATTCAAAACTAAGAATAGCATTTCCACTTTTTTTCCTTCTTTAATTAGAAAACCTGCAGTAGATGGAATTATCAATGAACAAAATCAATGAAGATTTAAAGAGCTCATCCTAGTTCCAAGATTGCAGTCATGGCTTCATTAAAAACTAGTTTTTTCTTTATGAACTATATATAAAATTAAAAGCATACGTGTAGTAATGACAAATTAAACAAGGCAAAGAATACAACTTTCACAAGTGACGAATTTACAAATTGTAGTCAAAAGAAGCAAACATAATTCGAGAGTGAATATCTCAGTTAGTACGTGTGAAGAATGAACTCTTCTAATATGGCTCACGAAACAACTGGTAACACCGAAATTGACACAACTATGATAAACTATTCCAGTTGCTCGTGCATCATGAATGATTCAGTAAGCCTTATCCATACGACACAACAAAAAGAAACAAGATCAACTAAGCAAAACCTTCAATCCAAGTAATTTCACCGGGGTAGCGAGGCCCGGGACGATGCAGTCCGGCCCCGCAGCTTCCAGCCTAGCCTCCGTAGCGAACCCACCGCCTATGGGATCCGGATGCTACATAAAAGGAGCAACTTTAAGGAGCCGAAGAGAGGAAATAAATACGGGGAAAGCAAACCGATTAGGGCAAGACGGCGAGGAGCACCTTCATGACGGCGAGGGCGTAGTTAGAATTGGAATTGGGTTGGACGCGGAGGACGGGATTGAGGTGGATTTTAGGGATGGGCTTCCTTCCGGTGGGGGAGGCCCTCCAGGGAACGTCCTCGGCGAGCAGCGTCTTCTTGGTGGCGACGGCGGTGACGGACGCCATGAGCTGCGAGACTGGAGTGACTAGGAGATGAGGAAGGTGGTGGAGGAGGAGGAGGAGCGGTGGATTATGAACGACGAGATGTGGTAGGAGTCTGGATTAGAAGGAAAGGGAGAGGAGGGTGGAGGTCGTTGAGGAATTATGCTGCCCTTTGAAGCAGCCACGAGACCAGATCACAATTCTTTTGGGGCCAAGTAAGAAATATATTAATCACATATGCGCAAATTTCAAAATGGCCACCAAATTTTTTTTGAATTATTATTGTCTTTTCGTCCTATCGACTCCTTTCTTTAATTCTATTTCATTCTTGGTGGTAAAAAACTTGATTAGTTCGTCATAACATCTCCATGACTCCATCAATTCATTCCATGACTAACAAAGCAAATTTCAATATTTGTTCAATTAAAATGGAGAGAACGGTAAATGGTTCATATGTTGGTGAATAAAAACATATTCATCCTGTCGCGAAGTGAGGTGGGCGTCCCAAAAATGAGATGGTCCTTCGAGGAACACGAACCGCTGCAGCTGGCCACGAAGCTCACGGAACCTGCGAGACAGAAACCGTTAGAACGCATCGGGAAAAATCCCCAGCCAGGCACTCCGACGGTCAAGTCAGTTCTCAAGAGTGGAAAGCAGAAGGAAAAGCAATAGATCAGTAAGGATGCACTATTGCGCATACCTGCGAGATGTGGAGTGAAGAGGCTCATATTGTAACGCCCGCCTTTCCCACCTTACGATGTAGGCGAAAGGCGGCGCTACGCGAACATACATATACGCATATGGAGATCTTAATGCAGCGGAATAATTTAAAACTTCATACATATGCGTTTAAACTATGCAATTAAAACTTGAATCATATTGACATATCTTAGCTATCATTCTTAAACATGGTTACTTGGTAAACTTAGCATTGTCGTAACATAAAAAAAATAAGACATAGTAAGTGAGACATAACATTTTTGAACATGTTTGCATTAAACATAACTTATCATACCATCAAGCTTAAAGCCAACATATTGTTCTAAACGAACACATCATGGTATAGCATGTTAACATCATAACTTAGCAATGATAAGTATAGCAATAAAACACGATATAGAAATCAACATAAGTTGTTCATAAGCAACATAAGTAATAAAATTTTCCTAGTAAGTTGTTCTTTAGGAAAACCATCATAAAGTATAGCATGAAAACCAAAGATGACAATGCAAAACATAAGACATATGACAATTATGAGTAATAGGATCTTTTTCTTTTTTCTTTTGCCATGTCACTGTCACACACACACTTGCCCCTCCTACTGCTTCCCTTAGCTTAGTATCCTCTTGCTTGATCTGCGGTATAAAAAAATAAAACTTATAAGCACATAGGCTTAGTAAGACCCTTTCTTACTCACTAAAACCCTACGTCACATATAGTCAATGGAAAGGGCATAACATAGAGAGTGTAACATAAAACAAAAGCATATCATGAGAAAGTATTCATAAAGTATTTGACATGAGGAGGCATATAGATGTACATGAAAACACATAATCATATAGAAGTGCTTAACATGTAATGAAAGTGCATAGAGCTCATGACATAAGAAGTACTTGACATAAAATATAAACACATAAAATACTTGACATGGAATAAATGCATAACATGAATCATTAGCATGAGTTAAATGCACATAAGATAAGGATGCTTATTTGAAAATCATAATTATAAATACTTAAACATAAATCTCAACATTAAGGAGGGCCCCGACTTGTACCACATACATTCATCATTTGCGCGCATCCCTAAGTAAATGCGAGGTAGCTAGTCTCGACCTACTAGGGTACTATGTTACCTTCAACCTAGGGACAACTACGGTAGTCCAGAACCGAGGCTTTCTAAGGAGCCCATCCATGTTGGACAGCTACGGTAGTCCCAGAACCGAGGCTTTCTAAGGAGCTCATCCCTTGGACCTTACTTGGGTCCGGTACAAGCCCATCCATAAAGTAAAATAGCTTCACATGCTTCTTTTTACATCATAAGAAATGCTCTTGGTATTTCATCATTCATAGAACTTACATAGCATAATTACAGACATAAACATGATCTTAATACATGAAGTATGGTATAAAGCATACTTAGCATTTCATCATTCATAGTTAATGCATAACATCATTATGCCTTAAAGACACAAACATAGACTTGATTCATAAGGTATGTCATACACACATCATTATGCCTTAGAGGCATGAACATCATCTTAATTCATAAGGCATGACATACATACATAATTATGTCTTAAAGGCATAAATATCATCTTAGTTCATAAAGCATGCATGATCATGGTACATAAGATAAGCATGCATAGATAAGTTTTTACATACATGGTACATATCACATAGCATACATAATCATAGTATCTATCATAAAGCATGCATGAGTAGAATCCATATGAACATGATACATACTACATAGGTTCATGACATTCAACATAAAACATGCATAGGTCTACATAACCATAATATATATATCATAATACATATGTTCAAGGCATTTAACATAATGCATACATAATTTTACATAAACATGATGCATACTTCACAACACATGTGTTCATGGTATATGGTTTAAAACATCCATGAATAAAACCTACTAAAACATGACACATAACATAAGCATACAAGGTCGTGATGCATAGCACATAAAGTTAGGGTTAGACACCATAAAAGTCATACAACATACTTGAACATATATTTACATCATAATGAGCCATAAATAAGTACACTTGAAACCTTAGCCTAACCCAAACCTTAGACTTAGGTACTTGGCCGAAGTTTGTAAATGAAAGTTCCATTATTCAAGCAACATGTGAGGTACCATAACTAACGTAAAGCCCATACAATACATTAGGAAGCCATTAGAACACATGATTGGGGCTAACCCTAATTCCTAGCATGGAAGTGGGTCTTGGCCGAAACCCTAGAGGGGTCACAAGGACATGGAAAATTCGTATAACTCACAATTAACATCCATTGTATCATAGGGAATTATAATAAGCATGCTTGGAGGGTTAGATCTAATCCTAACCATGAAAAGGGGAGGGGCCGAAAGTTGTAGGGTGATTTGGGTGCTATAAAAATTCCACAACTCACAATTCATTCTTATTTTATCATGAGAAAGCATTAGGAAGTATAAGTGAGGTTTTAACATCATCCCAAGCCCTAAAATGGTGCTTGGCCGAAACCCTAGAGGGGTCACAATTCCATAGTTTTCTCAACATAGATCCCAAACAAATCTTAAATCAAGAAAGACAACATAAAAGCTATTATACCACAGGTGAGGGAATCTTACCTCTTGTTGTCTTGGTTATAAACCTTAAATAGAGAAAAAGTGAAGACCTTCTTGACCTTAGAACACTCCTTGCCCTTGTAGCCTTGTAGGAAACCTTGGATCTTCAAGAGAGAGTCCTCTTGTGAAGTTTTCTAAGGGGAAAACTCCCTTGTGAGTCTCGGCAAGGAGGAGGAAGAAGAGAGGAGAGGAAGAGTCTTGGTGGAAGAAAAGAGGAGAAAAATAACTTAAGTGTCTCTTCACTTCTCATCCATCTCTTTTATACTAAGTGAAGGGGCATGGTGCCTCTTCACATGGTGCCTCTTCACGTCCTTTAGCCTCAACTAAAATCTTCTTTCTTTTCCAATAGCACTCCCATGCTAGATGAATTTGTTAGTACATGCATGATGAGGCTTTGCCTCTATTCTAGGTCCAAGGTTCAATCCTTGGTGCATGCACTTTCTTTTTATTCCATTTACTCTTATTTTTGGCAAGGCCCACATAAGAGTCCACCAAGAGTTATGCTAATATTCCTAATTGGAACTCATTTCTATTTATGTTAAAATTCTACCCAAGGTCCACTAATAGCCATGGTACTAGAAGGGCCCATGTAAGACCCATTAGTACTTAGCTTTTTAATGCATATAAGAAATCATGCTAAGGTTCATGCTAGTATTCATATGTTACTCAAGAATCCATATAGGCATGATCAATATTTTAAAGAAAAATATTGAGAGGATTTTACAGGCGTTACACATATAACCGGGGAAGCTGACAACTCCTGCCCTATCTGCCATCCTTTGTCCCGTAGCGAGGACAAGGCGATACATGCCCAGAGGTGGCAGGGTGAGGTAGTGCACACCAGAATAAGGAAAGGGGCATTGTCAACTTAAATTCTAGCGCCGTTTGGCGTCACTCGGCCTGACACCAGTATATGTGGTCGTAGTACAGGGGGACAGGGTATGGCAGGAAGATCAAGCCATCAGCAGGATACCCGTCGTTTGGGGCTAGGGTGGCACCAATCCTGCGCCGACCCCGTACTGGTTCTGGTAGTTTGGTGTCAGAGAGTGGTTGTTCTGCATGCCAGGGCCGATTGAGGACCCATAAGAAGGTGGCGGCAAGGGGCACTGACTAGCGAGGCCGACTGAGGGCCTAGAAGGAAGGTGCCGACTGGGGACACTAAATAGCGAGGCCGACTGCGGGCCTAGAATGAAGGTGCCGACTGGGGACACTGAATAGCGAGGCCGACGAAGGGCCTAGAAGGAAGGTGCTGATTGGTGGCACTGAATAGCGAGGCCGACTGCGGGTCTAGAAGGAAGGTACCGACTGGGGGCACTGAATAGCGAGGCCAATGGAGGGCCTAGAAGGAAGGTGCCAACTAGGGGCACTGAATAGCGAGGCCGACGGAGGGCCTAGAAGGAAGGTGTCGACTCAGGGCACTGAATAGCGAGGTCAACTGCGGGCCTAGAAGTAAGGTGCCGACTAGGGGCACTGAATAGCGAGGCCAATGGAGGGCCTTTGATAGTATACAGAGTAAAAGTCTCCTCTGATTCTGGCTTATCCCAGGAGCGTGGGCCGCCACGCGTCGGCTAGGAGCCAAACCTGGAGGGGTATTGGAGTATGCGCGTCTGAGCAGCCGGGCAGGCAAACTCTGGGGAGCGTGGGCCTCCACGCATCTGATTAGAGATACTGAGCTGAATAAGGCGCGGGAGCTGGCCTGCGAGTACTTCCATTATATTATATATCGAGATTTCCCAGATGTGAGAGTACCCCGACTTGTCCAAAGATATTCCCCAGATTCTCCTGGACCCGAGCCTCTCTTGAGCCGAGGGTCCTGAGCTGGGACCTCTTTGGGCTTGTAGGGGGTCCGACCCCCTCATCTTACAGTGAGCCAGATTGACTCATCAACCTAGGCCACCTATCTGATGGGCCTCTCCGGCCCATGAACTCATTACCTCCTTACTGGGCGCCAAGCTACCGGGCCAGGCTACATGTAAGCTGCCCGGGATCATAAACATCCCCCTCAAGTCTAGTCGAAGGAGGCACGTAGTCCGACTGACTGGACCATGATTCTGGCCTAAGCCTGGCGCATCCGAATGGTCTGTTCTTGTGACCATCCGTCATGATCGGCCCTGACTGGACGTCTCGCCCACTCGGTACCCTATCTCATCGAACGCCCTTTCGCCTTCCTATCGCGAAATCATTGCGTCTCTTCTTATTAATGACAGCCTGGATGACTCGGGACACACATCCCCAAGCTATTTGTGCTCCGAGTAACGAGGGATATGCCATCCCTCTTTGCGAATGTTCGACCCGCACGTGTGATCTGCCATTCTGAGGACCATCCGAGCTTGATCAAACGGTTTTGGCACGGTCCCACTCTTTTCCCAGCCCGCCATCGGACGACTAGTATCCTTCGTCGGACCCTATAAATAGGCTTCTTACATCACACTTTCATCATCGCGTTTTGCCCTCGACACCATCTCCCCGCCGTTTTGAGCTCTGATAGGGTTTCGGCGAGTCTTTCCCTTCCGCCTTTCTTCTCCGGCGTTAGTTTCTTCACCCTTTCTTATCTCATGGACTCCCCTTCTTCATCTTCTTCCCCTGCCCGGCCTTGGTACTCGGTCATGGTAACTAACCTTACCGCTCACGACCTGGAGCAACTCCGGTTGGACTTCTTGATACCCTTTGACTACCAAATGCGTCTTCCCAAATCAACCGATCGGCCTGACTCTGCCCCGTCAGGCTATCTTACTCTGTCTCGAGACCACCTACAGGTCGGTCTTCGCTTTCCCATCCACCCTTTCATCTCCTCTATCTGCACCTACTTCCATATTCCTCTTCCTCAGTTAGCGTCGAATGTCATCCGTCTGATGTGCGGCTCGACCATTATCTTTTCTTTGTACAAAATTCCCTCGCAGCCTGAGCACTTTCATTACTTCTTCTACCCTAAACAACAAGAGCTGGGCGATTTCTTTTTTCAAGCCCGAGCCAAAGCCTCTTTCTTCCTGAAACTCCCGTCCTCTAATAAAGGATGGAAAGAGCGCTACTTTTTCATTAAGCCCACCTCGACTCCGAGTTGGCCCACGGCTTGGGTTGAGGAACTTCCTCCCTCCCCTCCCCTTTACAAGCGCTACCACACCTCCGCAGCCTACCAGTCGGCAACATCCGAGCTGGACAATAGGCACTTCCACGGAGTGCACTTACTGAGGGAAGAGATCCTTTCCGCCTTCGGTTTCAGCCCTATGCCGACTCCACCGTTACCTTTAGTCGGTAAGGCTTATGATATCTCCTTTGATCACTCTCTAACTCTGACTGAGCCCATGCTACTCTTGCAGTTTCCACGATGCTAGCTGCATCCCCGAAAGCAGACTTCAGATTGGATGATGCCGAGCTGCAAGCTCGGATCGCTGCTGAGCCGAGTGCAAGGGAGGGCACCCTGACCGAGAGTACCCCAGCAGCCCCGACTCCAACCATTCCCGAGTAAACGCCTGACGCCTCCGAGGCGGCACTCCCCACAGCACCCGAACAACCCACCCCCTCTAAACGTCAACGGGTTTCTTCCCCCTCTGCCCATCCTTCCTCTAGCAAACGCTTGGAGAAGAAGAAGAAGAAGAAAGCGGCTTCCGTCTCCGGAGCTCCTCATTCCACCGCTATTATACCCGTTGTCGACCTTGTTGCCAACCTCTCTGCCATCCTACCTGCTGCCGACCCCTCCATACCTGCTGCCGACCCCTCCGTCTCCTCTCTGACTTGCCACTGCCCGAGGGGTCCGAAACTCTGCCCACTGAGGAGCAAGTCGACCATCCCATGATGCACCTTCTGGCGCCCACCCGATCAGACTGCCGTCTGAGGATGCCGCAGGGCGACCTACCCGACCGGCATCAAGATCTCCGTCTGTATGGGTCGGTGGCCGACCGTTATGAGCAAGGACTCAAGGAGTCCTACTTTCGGGGGTCTCGCAGCAAAGCCGACGCCTTTTTCCTCAAAGCCACTCAAGTATGCATAGGATTAATCCCTTCCCCCCTCCAACATTCCGTTTTCCAACCTTAAGGTTTGTGTCTATTTTGCAGTTCTGGGGGTCATGCCATAGCCTATCCATGGCACTCCTGACCCATGTCTCGGCTCGAGAAGAAGCCGAGAGGAAGGTGGAACGTTTGGAGACTCAGCTGAAGCATACTTAGCTCGTCTCTGACGAACCCGCTTTGAATGACTTACGAGCCGAGGTCCAGGCCCTCCGGGACCGACTGGCTCGTTCTGAAGAGCAGCTAGAGGCCACTCGTAGCCAGGTCGAGACGGCGAACCTGGTTGTATCCCAGACGAACATCAGGATCTCCACCCTAAAGCATAACGAGCGGAAGGCTTGGGCTCTTCAGGCGAAGACCCAGGATAAACTGACCCAAGCGAAAGCTCAGCTACAGGAAGCGTCCACCACCACCGACTCCCTCAAGGCCCAACTGGAAGCCAAGGACGCAAAGACCTCGGCTCTGGCAAATAGGAAAGCCGAACTGTCTGTCGAGCTCTCCTCCAAGGATCAGACATTGCAAGACCCAAAGGAGGAGCTCGAGCGGCTGAGAAGATTGAGTGGGAGGCAGCTCGGGCAGAGCTGATGGAGCTGCGCTCTTATAAGGAGGCGGAGGCTGATCGGTTGGAAGCCCATAGGCTCAAGTGCATCAACTCCAAGGCCCATTCCGATCAGATCTCTGAGCGAGTTCGAGCCATGCTGATGCATCAAGCGATCAGTATGCTCCGGCAACTCAGACAAGGTGGGCACATATCCCCCGACATGCCCCCCATCGCCGTCCGATTTCATGATATGTCCAAGGACCTGCCCGACATAACCAGCCAGCCTTTTAAATGAGGGTTGGGCCTCTTGTTTTCTTCTTTCTTTTTATGCGGAGGTGATTTGGCCTTTACTTTTGTAATGTTCCTGCCCCTTGAATGAAACTCAAGCTTTCTCGACCGCAATTGCCTTTACTTTCAAATGTTAATGATTCGGGTGCTAACGGGAACAACTCGAGTGAGAGGCCGAACGATTGACACAATTTCTGCGAGCCACCGGACCACCTGATGGAGCGCCCAAAAACCACTAAGTGTCTGCCACTCGGACGAGAATATACTCGGGCTACTAGACCTTGCGGGCGTCCGCGTGAAACACTCGGGTGTCCTAGCTTCATACTGTAAGTTCTTTGGGCCAGCTGAATGAGAGCTAGGCAGCCAGTTAAGGAAATCTAGAAGGCTCATTCACCGATAGATCACATAAAGATGAGAGATGAGCTCCTCACTCAACTAACGCTCGAGGAGCGTGGGCTGCCACGCGTCCACCAGAAGGCTGAGCCAAGGAGTTTGCGAGAGCGTGCCCGCTTGTGAGTACTCGGCCACTTGGTCGAGTCAGGCCCGGGGAGCGTGGGCTGCCACGAGTCCGACCGGGACCCAAACCAAGGGATTTGCAGGAGCTTGCCCATCTGAGAGGATTTGGTCTCTTGGTCGAGTCATGCCCAAGGAGTGTGGGCTGCTATGCGTCCGCCCGGGACACAAACCAAAGGATTTGTGGGAGCTTGCCCATCTAGGAGGATTTGGCCGCTTGGTCGAGTCAGGCCCGGGGAGTGTGTGCCGCCACGCGTCCGACAGGGACCCGAACCAAGGGACTTGTGGTTTACCAAGGGTCTGGATCAGGTAAGCCCTTTCTGCCTCGATCGTGCGGCCGACCAACCTATGTCTTTTCGATCGTCACATCAGGTCAATTAGTATCCCGCTTTCTAGCGACTGCATTAATTGGCGACTGGACGTGTCACTGGGTGAATGACGTATCGGGCCGCGAAGCGTCAATCACCGGTCATTGGTGTCTTCGGGCGGCGAACCATTTACCGCTAAGAGCATGCTTACATCCCGTCGGGCCTCGGGATTCTCCCCTGATTTGATTGAAGGGTTTTCGTTCGATCTTGCCATTCATTGAAGCTTTCTTTGAACGACGGGGATCGACCGCCTTCCCCTATATATAGATGCGGGTTGCAGTTCTCGCCATCACAATTCTATACTCCCGTATTCTTCAGCTATCACTGTCGTCTTCCTTTCGTTTTCCGGCCATCCTCTTCGGCTAACCATCCTAGTAGGATGTCGACCACGTCTTTAGAGGAGGGGTTCTCTTTGTATGACGTTGAGATCAGCCCTCAGACTGGCAAGCCTTCCCCCTTCCAGTCATCAGCTCTTCCAAAAAACACGGCCGATATACCCGCTACGAGCAAGGGCAAAATGCCAGCCACTGATCCCGAAATTCGGGCTGTGGATGATCAGATGTTGGAGACCAAGCGCCAGATGCTCCGGTCGGCTAATTCCTTATCGTTACTCGGAACTGTCGCCCTTCCCCGCCCCGTGAAGAGGGCCAGGGTTATTGCTCTTGCAGAGCACTCTGCCGTGCCCGCGGCTCTCACTCTAGTGACCTCTGTTCAGGAGGCAATTCTTTCTCCGCCACCTCATGGGGCCTCTCTTCCTCCGCCCACTCGCGATGCCTCCCCCGCTGTACCCCAGCCGTTGGCTTTCATTCCAGCGACCTCTGTTCAGGAGGCAACTCTTCCTCTGCCACCTCACGGGGCCTCCTTTATTGCACCTTCGCCAGTAGTTCCCACTCCAGGGACCTCTGATGAGGTTGTAGCTACCACTGTGCCCCCTACGGCCTAGGGCGGTTCTTCAAGCAGGCCGATCGGCGAGACCGGCTCTGCTAATGCTGCAGGGGCTACTATCAGCCGACCCCTACATCTGCTTATGCCATCCCACGCCGACCCCACTACTGGATATCAAGCAGCCCTGGTTCCCGGGCCTAGTCCATGGGAGTCGGCTCAGGAGGTTCATTTGCACGACCTCCTTGGTGAGCGTTTCTACGAGGGCCTTCAGGAGGCTAGTTACTGGAGCCCCGCTAGCCGAGCCAACGCCTTCATCTCGATGGCCAGCCGGGTTCATTTTTTCCTTTTACCCTTTTTCTTTCATGGGATTTCTGATGCTCGTTTCTTTTCTTGCAGTTTTTAGGCTCGACCTATGATATGGTCGTTTGCCTGATGAGCTACGCTCGGGCTTTGCAGCGAACAGAAGCCCGGGCGGAGAGACTGGAGACGCAACTTCGCCATGCGGAGATGCAATCTAACGAGGAGGCTATGAGCCAGCTGTGCGCCGAGAACTTGAACCTCCTAGACCGCGCCCTGGGCTCGTCGGCTTATGTGGATGAGCAAATGTCCGAGCTAAACTCTGCTGACGCCTCAGCCGCCCAGGCGCAACGACGAATTGCTCGCTTGGAGCAGACGGAACGCGTAGCCCGGGACCTCGAGAGCCAGGCCAATGCAGAACTGTCTAAGGTCAAGGTGCAGCTCCCAGAGGCGTGCCACGCAATTTTGACTCTGCAACCAGATCTGCGGGCCAAAGAGGAGGGGTGGGCCGCTTGCTCGGACATGCTTCGGAAACTCATTAAGGAACATGACATCCAGGCGTCAGAGCTGAAGGCGACCCAACGGTGGCTGAAGCAAGCCCGGGCTTGCCAAGTCCCTGCGCTTCGCCAAGTTTCAACACCATGCTCGTAGGTCGGCCTGTGAGCCTTAAGCAAGTGTTGGGGGAGGTGCCCTCCTTTTTATTTCTTTTCTTTATGATAGAGGCCAAGTCTCATTTTTATAACTGCACTATTTATGAATGCCAGTATTTCCCTTTGCGTTTCTTTACGTGTATGCTTGATGTTTAAGTGTTGAGAGTCCAAGCAAGGAGATGTTTTCCCGACCCCCTTTGACGGGTGAGGGCGTGCAGCACCCGATTGCGACGGTTTTATATACCCACCACTCGGGCATGAGCGCACTCGAACGATTCAGCCTTTATGAGCGAGTAAAACACTCGGGCACGACTGCTTCTAAGTGCAAGCCACTCGAGCAAGATCAATATAATATCTACGATCCCGAGCGAGGCCATCTGAGTGAGGTGGCCGGTTTGGACGACTTGGAGCGTTGTTGCTGAGTTAGTCCGAATGAAGTGCAATATGCCCAGCTTGGGGATCGAGGGATAGACCGCTAAGTCAGATAATACTTCACGGAGCTCGGGTCGTCGCGTCTCCTACTAAGAGCCGACCGAGGGGTGGTTGGGAGCAGATCTCGATTGTGACTCGTGCAAAGACGAGAGTCTGGACACTTGCTCAGGCCGACCCTCAGGAGCGTGGGCCGCCACGTGTCCGATTGGAGACACTGAGCAGAGTGGGGCACGGAAGCTGGTCCGCTTGTAACATGCTGGCAAGGCAAGAGTCTGGGCTCTCGGTCGGGCAGGACTCAGGGAGCGTGGGTCGCCACGCGTCCGACTGAGAGCTGATCCGAGGGGAGATTGGGAGCGGATCTCGATTTGTAACTCGTGCGGAGATGAGAGTTTGGACACTTGCTCAGGCTGATTCTCAGGAGCGTGGGCCACCACGCGTCCGATCGGAGACACTGAGCAGAGTGGGGCACGGAAGCTGGTCCGCTTATAACTTGCTGGCAAGACAAGAGTCTGGGCTCTCGGTCGGGTAGGACTCAGGGAGCGTGGGTCGTCACGCGTCCGACTGAGAGTCGATTCGAGGGGTGATTGGGAGCGGATCCCGATTTGTAACTCGTGCGAAGATGAGAGTCTGGACACATGCTCAGGCCGATTCTCAGGAGCATGGGTCGCCACGCGTCCGATCGGAGACACTGAGTAGAGTGGGGCACGGAAGCTGGTCCGCTTATAACTTGCTGGCAAGGCAAGAGTCTGGGCTCTCGATCGGGCAGGACTCAGGGAGTGTGGGTCGCCACGCGTCCGACTGAGAACCGATCCGAGGGGCGATTGGGATCGGATCCTGATTTGTAACTCGTGCGGAGATGAGTGTTTGGACACTTGCTCAGGCTGATTCTTAGGAGTTTGGGCCGCCATGCGTTCGATCGCAGACACTGAGCAGAGTGGGGCACGGAAGCTGGTCCGCTTATAACTTGCTGGCAGGGCAAGAGTCCGGGCTCTCGGTCGGGCAGGACTCAGGGAGCGTGGGTCGCCCCGCGTCCGACTGAGAGCCGATCCGAGGGGCGATTGGGAGCGGATCCTGATTTGTAACTCGTGCGGAGACGAGAGTCTGGACACTTGCTCAAGCCGATTCTCAGGAGCGTGGGCCGCCACGCGTCTGATCGGAGACACTGGGCAGAGTGGGGCACGAAAGCTGGTCCGCTTATAACTTGCTGGCAAGGCAAGAGTCTAGAGCACCTACGAGTGGGGTGAGGTAGACCCGACCACGGTTCGGAACCGACGGTTCGGAACCGCCGGTTCGACGGTTCGGAACCGTCGGTTCGACGGTTCGTGGGAGGTTGACTCTTAACCTTAACCGCCTAAGCTGGTTACGGTTCACGGTTCGGAACCGCCGGTTCACGGTTCGATTCATGATTCATCACGGTTCAAGATTATTATATTAAAAAAATTAAAAATTAAATTAAAAAAATAAATTTAGGCACTTTAGGCAAAAAAAAGGGCAAACGCAGCCGACATCTCAGCGGCACCTTCCCCTGTCTCTGCGCCGCCATCAGCGCATGCTCCGCCGCTAGCCTTAACCCCGTTCCCTGCAGCTCCGTCACGAAGACCGTCTCATTCCTAGGCGGCTGGTAGAAGGCTGGCCACACCCCCTCGCACAACGTCATGCCGTCGTACGCCGCCGTGATGTCGCTTCCATCGCTGTAGTAGATGCCGACCTTCTTGTTGCTTTGGTTGTCGGCCCGGATGGTGACGTCGAAGACCGGCGAGATGGCTGCGGCGCTGAGGTTGAAGGAGGAGATGGAGAGGTCGTCGACGGTGTATTGGGCCGCGCAGGGGCGGTAGACGAGGTAGAGGACGCCGACCACGACTGCAAGGAGGAAGAGGAGGGCGACGAGCCCGGTGAGGCAGAGGCAGCATCTGCTGCGGCGGCAGGAGGGCGCGACGGGCGTAGACTTCAGCTAGGTGGGCGTTCCCCGGCGGAGGCTGTCCCGTCTCGTCTCTCCTCCGCCGTCGCGTGCGCAGCCGTAAGGCGGCGTGGGAGAGGAAGTGGCTAAGCTGGCTGCTGAGATCTGGAGGCGGCTCTTCCCTCTGCGAAGCAGCAAGAGGAGGCTCCTCATCTACGCCTCGGGATCGGCGTCCAGCCGGCGATTCTCCCGCATGGAGTGCGCCTGCGCCGTCATCAACCCTTTTCGCCTCTGCTCCGCCCTTCGGGTGCTTGGTTCCTTCATGGTCCTCCTATTTCTTGCCATCGTTGCCCTCTCCTACTACGCTGCAACGCGGACTTCAGGCGAACCGGCGGTTAACCGCCGGTTCGTCGATTTTGGCTGCGCGAACCGGGTCAACGGGTCACCCGGCCCGTTGACCCGGGCCGGTTCCAGGCCGGGTCCGGGCTGGACCCGGCTCGGGGTCGGGTCTAGGGTGAGGACCATGTTTTGCCACTATTATTGCTTGTGAGCAGTACGTTTGTATTACATGCTTTCACTCGATCTCTCGATAGGGTTGAAGGTGGATCGCACTCCATGGTCGATCCAGCTTCTTCCCCTGCTCATTTTCTAAGTAGTAAGCCCCTGAGGCAAGCTTCTGTACGACTTTGAAAGGTCCTCCCCACTGTGGCTCCAACTTGCTGACGTCCCCCACTGGCTTGATTCTTTTCCAGACTAGGTCTACGACCCGGAATTGTAACGACTGTAAAAATCCTCTCAATATTTTTCTTTAAAATATTGATCATATCTATATGGATTTATGAGTAACATATGAATACTAGCATGAACCTTAGCATGATTCCTAAAAGCTAAGTACTAATAGGCCTTACATGGGCTCTTCTAGTACCATGGTTATTAGGGGACCTTAGGTAGAATTTTAATGTAAATAGAAATGGGTTCTAATTAGGAATATTAGCATGACTCTTAATGGGCTCTTATGTGGGCCTTGCAAAAAAAAAAAAGAGTAAATGCAATAAAAAGAAGTGTAAGCACCAAGGATTGAACACCTAGAGTAGAGGCAAAGCCTCATCATGCATGTACTAACCAATTCACCTAGCAAGGGAGTGCTATTGGAAAAAGGAAGAGAATTTTAGTTAAGGCTAAAGGAAGTGAAGAGTCACCATGAGAGGAGGCACCATGTCTCTTCACTTGCCCCCTTCACTTAGTATAAAAAGGTTGGATGAGAAGTGAAGAGGCTTAAGTTACCTTTCTTCCACCAAGGCTCTTCCCCTTCTTTCTTCTTCTTCCTCCTTTCCTCTTCCTTGCCGTGAGCCACAAGGGGCTTTTCCCTTGGAAAAGTTTCACAAGGGGACTCCCTCTTGAAGATCCAAGGCTTTCTACAAGGCTACAAGGGCTAGGGGTGGTCTAAGGCCAAGAAGGTCTTCATCCTCTTCTCTATTTAAGGTTTATAACCAAGAAAACAAGGGTAAGACTCCCACACCTGTGGTATAATCGTTTCATGTTGTTTATCATGATTTAAGATGTTGGTTGGGATTTATGTTGAGAAAACAATAGATTAGGGCTTCTAGGGTTTTCGGCCAAAGCAAGTTTTTGGGTCTAGGATGATGTTAAAACCTTGTTTATGCTTCCTAATGCTTTCTCATGGTAAATAAAGAATAAATTATGATTTGGGGAATTTTGTAGCACCCTAAGACCCTCTACAAGTTTCGGCCACCATCCTACATTCATGGTTAGGATTAGATCTAACCCTCCAAGCATGTTTATTATGTTTCCCTATGATATAATGGATATTGATTGTGAATTTTATGAATTCTTCCATGGACTTAAGACCCTACAAGTTTCGGCCAAGACTTATTCTAGGGCTAAGAATTAGGGTTAGTCCCAATTAAGGGTTCTAATGGCTTCCTATGACATTGTATGTATTGTATTGGATGTTAATTGTGAATTATATGAATTTTCCCATGTACTTGTGACCCTCTAGGGTTTCGGCCAAGACCAAGTTGTAGGACTAGGACCTAGGGTTAGCCCAATCATGGGTTCCAATAGCTTCCTATGGCATTGTGTGTATTGTATGGGTGTTATGTTACTTATAGTACCTCACATGTCACTTGAATAATGGGAATCTCCACCTATAACTTTCGACCAAGCTCAAGTCCTAGGGTTTGGGTTAGTCTAAGGTATCAAGTGTACTTGTTTACGGTTTATCATGATGTATGTATGTGTCTAAGCATGTTGTATGAATTTTTATGTTACCTAAAACCCTAACTTTAAGTGATATGTATCATGACTTGGTAAGCTTATGTTATGTGCCATATTTTATTCATGAATGTTTTAAACCATATACCATGAACACATGTGTTGTGAAGTAGGCCTCATGTTTGTGTAGAATGATGCATGTTATGTTAAATGCCTTGAACATATGTATTATGATAGATATATGGTTATGTAGACCTATGCAGGTTTTATGTTGAATGTCATGAACCTATGTAGTATGTATTGTTGGTGCAGGAAGCACCATATCGAACCTGGTTTTGATATTGGCAAAGAATTCAAAGTTAAGTTTATTTGTGATCTAACAATGTTACTCAAGTGTGCAGAGACAAAGTCCTAGCGAAGGAATGCTAGGCACCTGGCGAAGGACTGCCAGTATTCAAGCCCTAGCGAAGGACTGCTAGGCACCTGGCGAAGGACTGCCAGTATCCAAGCCCTAGCGAAGGACTGCTAGGCACCTGGCGAAGGACTGCCAGCAACCAAGCCCTAGCGAAGGACTGCTAGGCAACTGGCGAAGGACTGCCAGCATCCAAGACCTAGCGAAGGACTGCTAGGCGCCAGGCGAAAGACAGCTTGGGACTGAAGCCCTAGCGAAGGAATGCTAGGCACCGGGAGAAGGACAGCTCGGCATCCAAGCCCTGACAAAGGACCGTCAGGCAAAAGTCCAACCAAAGGAGCGGTTGGCATCAGGTAAATTCTCCCGAGAGGAGTAGGTGAGGACGCGTTCCCCGTCGAGGGAACAGTAGGCATCGGTTCGACCTAGGACTCCATTTTGGAGACCAAAGTCAGAACCAAGACAGCTAAAGCTGTATAAAATAATAATTAATTATTTTATTGTGTTTTGGACTAACCCTGGATGCAGGACCGAAGGAACGTGTGTCTGCAATTCAGAGAGCCTCAAAGGAGTGAGGCAGCAGCTGAGTAAGGCGCCCTGAGTGTCCAGGGCGCCCTCAAGGTGAACCAAAACCAAGCGAAGCAAAAAGGGCTTCAGCTGCTTACAGAGCAAGGCGCCCTCAGCAGCGAAGGCGCCCTCGTCAGTGAAGGCGCCCTCAGCAGCCAAGGCGCCTCCAGCCCAAGACTGCGAAGCTCCAGCTTTATCCACAGCCGAGATTTCTGCGCGGAAGAAGTCAGTCAAGGCGCCCTCTACGACCAAGGCGCCCCCGTGGTCAAACTTAATCCCTGTTCGAGCGGGATAGAAGTTGACCGAGCGATCTGCGGATCGTCTGACACGTGGCAGGGCGCCCCCGACGTCCAGGGCGCCCTAGGGGCTATAAATAGCACCCCTCGACCACAAGCTTGAACATCAACTTCATACCAAAGCTTCCATACTCTTCTGTGCTCACGCCTTGTTCCAGAAACTGCCCAACTCGAGCGACGACGTCCTGCTGCTCCGGAAAGTCAACCAACAACCGAACGTCGGTAACAGAAGAAATTTCTTTTAAAAGTTTATAGTGCTATACTTGTAAATCTCCTTCTGTAAACTGATCTTGCGTTCATATAGAATTGCCCAAAGTAAACGATCAACGATCGTGGGCCTTGGAGTAGGAGTCGACCTAGGCTCCGAACCAAGTAAAAGATACTGTGTTCGCGTGTTTTGTTTATTTCCGCTGTGCAAATTACTCTCTCCATAAATTCGAAAAGTTTTGTCGATATTCACCCCCCCTCTATCGACTCTATCGATCCAACATGTATCATGTTCATATAGAACCTACCCATACATGCTTTATGATAGATACCATGATCATGTATACTATATGATATGTACCATGTATGTAATGTATGCTTACCTTATGTACCATGATCATGCAAGCTTTATGAACTAAGATGATTTTTATGCCTTAATGTCTAATTATGTATGTATGTCATGCCTTATGGATGAAGATGAAGAATGAAGATAATGTTCATGCCTTTAAGGCACAATGATGTTATGCATTAAGTATGAATGATGAAATGCTAAGTATGCTTTATGTCATGCTTCATGTAATAAGATCATGTGTATGTCTTTAAATATGCCGTGTATGTCCTATGAATGATAAAGCATGTGAAGCTATTTTACTTTATGAATGGGCTTGTACCGGACCCTAAAAAGGTCGAAGGGATGGACACCTTAAGAACGCCTCGGTTCTGGACTACCGTAGTTGTCCACGGTTCTGGGATTATCGAAGCTGTCCAACAGGGATGGACTCCTTATGAAAGCCCCGGTGATGGACTACCGAAGTTGTCCCTAGGTTGAAGGTAACCTAGTACCCTAGTAGGTTGAGACTAGCTACCTCGTATTTACTTAGGGATGCGCGCAAATGATGAATGTATGTATGTGGTACAAGCCGGGGATCCCCATGATGTTATGATTATGTTTAAGTATTTATAATTATGATTTTCAAATAAGCATCCTTATGTTATGTGCATTTAACTCATACATTCATTCATGTTATGCATCTATGCCATGTCAAGTTTATCTTATGCTTATGTTTATGTCAAGAACCATGTCATGTTAAGTATTTCATATGCTTATGTTTATATCAAGAACCATGCCATGTTAAGCATGTCATATGCTTATGTTTTATATTGAGAACTTCTCTATGTTAAGTATATTATATGTTTTATTTTATGTGACGTATGGTTTTAGTGTGTAGGAAAGAGTCTTACTAAGCCTATGTACTTATAGTTTTACTTTCTTATACTGCAGATCAAGCAAGAGGATACTAAGCTAAGGGAAGCAGCAGGAGGGCAGGTGTGTGTGTGCGGGGCAGTGACCTAGCAAAAGAAAAAGAAAAGATCCAAATACTTATACTTTGTCACATGTCTTATATTTTGCAAAGTTCTCTTTAGTTTCATGCTAGACTTATGATGGTTTTGTCTAACGAATAACTTACTACTTATGTTGCTTATGGACGACTTATGTGATTTTCATATCATGATGCTATGCTTATGTTGGTCTTAAGCTTGATGGTAGGATAATTGATATTTAACACAAGCATGATCAATAATGTTATGTCTCACATGATATATCTTATATTTTTATGTTATGACAATGCTAAGTTACCATGTCACCATGTTTAGGAATGATAGCTAAAGGGTGTCAACATGATTCAAGTTTTAATTTCATGGTTTAAACGCATATGTATAAAAAAAAAATTTATTCCGCTGCATTAAGATCTCCACATGCATATATGTATGTTAGCGTAACGCCGCCTTTTGCCCACACTGTAGGGCTGGGAAAGGCGGGCGTTACAGGAATGTTTTCGGCAACACCCTCCTATCATATTTCTACTTCATTTTCTGCCGGTACGCAAACATCCGAGCGGCTGCCTTATCCCTGATCTCGTCGACCAGGTCCAGCTCCAGGCGCCTCCTTTCAGCATTATCTTCATCGTAGGCCGCTCGCCGATCTGACTCACAACCGACTTCGACGGGCACTACAACATCACTTCCATATACCAGCTGGAACGACATGCTTCCTGTGGTTTCCTTAGGCGTGGTGCGCATGGCCCATAAGACACCGGGGAGCTCGTCCACCCAACTTCCCCTGGCGTGGTCCAGCTTGGTCTTCAATCCTTTAAGGATTTCTCGGTTGGCTACTTCTGCCTGGCCGTTACTCTGTGGATATGCCACAGAGGTGAATGCTTGCTTGATGTCATATTCCGAGCACCATTCTTGTATCTTCCAGCCTTGGAACTCCCTCCCATTGTCCGAGATGAGTTTATGGGGGATTCCATACCGACATAGAATGTTCTGCCATAAGAACTTGATCACGGCCTGCTCGGAATGCGTGCCAGGGCCTCAGCTTCTATCCATTTGGAAAAGTAATCCACGGCTACTAGCAAGAACTTCTTCTGAGCTGTGGCGATCGAGAATTGTCCCACAATGTCCATGCCCCACTGATCGAAGGGGCAGGAGACCGCCGATGCCTTCATCACCTCCACAGGTCGGTGCGGGAGGAAATGGTGCTTTTGGCAAGATAGACAGGTAGCCACCAGCTTGTCCGCGTCTTTCTGCAGAGTAGGCTAGTAGTAACCGGCCAGCAGTGCTTTCCTAGCCACCGTTCGAGCTCCCGCGTGGCTTCCGCAAACGCCCATGTGAATCTCCCTCAGTATATAGTCCGCGTCCTCGTCACCTAGTCACTTGAGTAGGGGTTGAGGATCGTTTAGGCGTGCAGAGGGGGGAGGGTGAATGCACTTTCTCGGATCGTTTTGATCTCTATAGAGTTGCTAGCGTACCGGAAATAATATGTAAAGGAAATTAAACAATGCTAACAAGAATATTTTACTTGGTATCCACCCAGATGAGTGACTAATCCAAGGATCCACGCCGCGAGCACCACTTTCACTATGAAAACCTGCTTTAGGCGGAGAAACCTTTACAACGGCGATCTTCCTCTTTACAGAATAAAGTAGAATGAGTGAGAGAAAGCAAGAACACTTTCCAGTTGGGCAGCACTTCATTACTGTACGGAATCGTGCCGTGCACGTGTAACGAGGAGCTCCTTTTATAGGTAAAAAGAACAGACTCGCAGTCTATCCAGCCCCGCACCAGTCGACTGCCCCGAGGGCAGTCGACTGGCCCAACATTAAATGTTGTCCAACGGCTAGCCAACGGCTAGTTTCGGGGTATACCAGTCGACTGCCCTAAGGCCAGTCGACTGGTCCGAAGCTGCCAACTTCTGTGGGTTTTGGCAGTCGACTGCCTCTGGGCCAGTCGACTGCCCTGCCTCCCAGCTCAGCTCCAGCCACTCCGAACCTTCTCCTTCGCATGTGCCTTCAGGTCTGCTCCCTTGGTTCGCCCTTTGAAGTCCTCTTCCTCTGGCTATCGTCCCTCGGATGCGCATGCAAGCCTTCCCTTGGCTTGCCTCCATGCCACCCTTCACGTGTGCCCTTGAAGTCCACTTCCCGGCTTGCCCTTAGAGCTCTCCTCCCTCAGCTCTCGTCCCTCGGATAGGTCCACCAAGTGTGATTCTTCAAGTCCTGCAAACTCAATCACACATATCAAATACAACATAACACTCTAACTTTAAACCTATTCGCCCACACATCAAAACCATGATCTTCCAATCATTTAAGAGCCGATTGCCTCAACAATCTCCCCCTTTTTGATGTGTGGCAATATGTTTAAGTTAGAGATAAATAACAGCAATAGCAATAGCAAAAGATAGCAATTGAAACATTATGAGACATAGTAACCCTAAGAGGTAACCTCCCCCTTAACCTATGTATTCTCCCCAGTTTCAATTCTAATCTAAATCCAAATTAAGTTTCCACTTAACACCAGCAATGCATGTAAGACATATCAGAACCTAAGAGGTACCTCCCCCTTAATCCATGTCTTCTCTCCAAATTTTAACCTTTCAAGGTCTAAGTTACACAAAATAACTAAAATCATCCATTTTAAGTCCAAATTCTAACTTAAACCACCCATTCTCCCCCTTTGACACTATCAAAATGATTGTCTCAAGCAACCAAACCCTATGGTATCAAATGTGAGAATAATTTATTTCTAAAATTTCTCACAGTAGCTGAAAAACAGGCGTGCCAGTTATCAGTATGATTTTTCAAGTTTTCTGTCGAATTTCAGAAACTCCCAGAAAATTTCAGAAAATTCCAAAAATTGTAAAATTTTGCATACATGTTTGAAATGATATACTCTATCAGGGAAAAATATTAAACCATATAAAATTTCAAACATGCATGACTTTTGACAAAAATCCAAAAGTTTTGAAAACCACTATATTTTGTATCAAACTTTGAAACCAAATTTGCAATTATATGACTTTGAAAAACATGGCAAAGTATGTAAAGCATAAAATGGTTTTCAAAGGTTTAAAATGTCCAACTATGATCTTTGGCAAAGTGTCCATTGATTAAACACTTGTCTCCCTCATAGTTGGTCTAGTTTTGATATTTTGATACTTTTAATGGTTCAACAATGTGCCACAAGCACAAGTGAGCCAAATATATCACCCTAATGAATTAAGCACCTTTTTTCAAAGCTAATGTCTCCAAGTTCATTCTATACTTCCATAAAACACATTCCAAGGCCTCTTCTTAAGGATGTAAACTCCGATTCGGGAAGAGGCTTAGTAAAGATGTCGGCTAGGTTCGACTTTGATTCAACATAGTGTAGTTCTATGTCTCCCCTTGCCACATTGTCTCTAATGAAGTGATGTTTCACTTCAATGTGTTTTGTCCTAGAATGATGAACCGGATTTTTAGTTAAATTGATTGTACTTACATTATCACACAAGACTTTGACCTTGGTGTAATGTAGCTCATAGTCCTCTAAGGTGTGCATGATCTAAAGGAGTTGGGAAACACGTCCACCCATTGCCACATATTCTGCTTCCGTTGTTGATAGGGCAACGCATGGCTGTTTCCTACTACTCCAACTAACTAAAGAAGACCCAAGGAATTGACACCCTCCATTTGTACTCTTCCTATCTAACTTACAACTCGCATAGTCTGAGTCGGTGTATCCAATTAGATCAACACTAGGGGTTCTAGGATACCAAAGTCCGACATTGAGGGTACCTTTCACATACCTTAGGATCCTCTTGACTACAACCAAATGGGACTCTTTGGCACACGATTGGTACCTTGCACACATACCTACCGCAAAAAGTATGTCGGGTCTACTAGCGGTTAGGTATATGAGGCTACCAATCATGCTCCTATATTGTTTAGAGTCTACCATTTTCCCTTCAATGTCACTATCCATTTTCACATTGGTTCCTATGGGTGTAGATGCTTCCTTAGCATTTTCTAAACCAAATTTCTTTAGCATCTCTTTGGCATATTTGGTTTGAAAGACATGTGTACCTTCATTAGTTTGCTTAACTTGAAGGCCTAAGAAAAAGGTTAACTCTCCTACAAGACTCATCTCAAATTCATCTTTCATACACTTGATGAATTCTTGTAAGAAGTCATTATTTGTTGACCCAAAAATGATATCGTCTACATAGACTTAGGCAACAAATATGTCCTTATCCTTAGATTTTAGGAACAATGTAGGGTCAATTGTTCATCTTTTAAACCCCTTAGACACTAGAAATGAAGAAAGCCTTTCATACCAAGCCCGGGGAGCTTATTTCAATCCATATAAGGCTTTTCTTAGTTTATATATGTGTCTTGGATGGTTAGGGTCCTCAATCCCCGGGGGTTGTTCTACATAGACCTCTTCCTTAATAATCCCATTAAGGAATGCTGACTTCACATCCATTTGGTGGAGTGTGAAACCCATGTGAGCGGCATAGGCTAGTAGAATTCTAATTGATTCTAGCCTAGCTACGGGGGCATAAGTCTCATCATAATCTAGTCCTTCAACTTGGTTAAACCCCCTAGCTACCAATCTAGCCTTGTTCCTAGTGATTTTACTTGGTCGTCTAGTTTGTTCCTAAAGACCCATCTAGTGGTTACAATAGTGCAATCATTGGGCCTAGGAACTAACTCCCAAACTTCACTCCTCTTAAATTGATTTAGCTCTTCTTGCATAGCTAAAACCCAATCAA
This sequence comes from Boesenbergia rotunda, assembly GCA_024364735.1. Taxonomy (NCBI): domain Eukaryota; kingdom Viridiplantae; phylum Streptophyta; class Magnoliopsida; order Zingiberales; family Zingiberaceae; genus Boesenbergia; species Boesenbergia rotunda. Next base: position 527,940 of record JAGFNQ010000447.1, read on the forward strand.
CATCTCCCAATGCTTCATCAATGGACTTAGGTTCTAATTGGGAGATTAGAGCTGTTTGACTAGTTTGATCCCTAAAGTAGGACCTACTCCTTACTCCTTGAGTGACATCGCCCACAATTTGGTCAATAGGATGATCATGGTGATGTCTCAAGGGTCTAGAGGTTGTAGGTTCATTTACTCCTTCTTCCTCATCCTCTAGAGTACTTCTTACTCCCCCTTGATCATTGCCCTCCAAATGTAGGTCTTGGATTTTTTGGGCAAAGGGTTGGACCTCTTCTATATCCTTATCAATAGAAGCCTTTCTAGGGTAGGTATTAGTGGTTTCATCAAATTTGACATTTGAGGACTCCTCAATCACTTTTGTCCTCTTGTTGTACACTCTATAACCCCTACTAGTCAATGAGTATTCTACTAGAATTCCTTCATCGGCTTTTGACTCAAATTTCCTTAGGTCATCTTTGGTGTTTAAGATGTAGACTTTACATCCAAAGACTCTAAAATAATGGACTTGTGGTACCCTTCCATTCCACAGTTCAAAGGGTGTTTTTCCTAAAAACCTATGTACCAACACCCGGTTTTGGATATAACAAGCGGTGTTAACCGCTTCGGCCCAAAAATAGCTAGGAAGGGAATATGCATTAAGCATAGTCCTAGCAGCTTCTTGTAGGGCTCGATTTCTCCTCTCAACTACCCCATTTTGTTGAGGAGTCCTTGGGCATGAAAACTCATGCTTGTACCCATTTTCAACACAAAATTGTGTGAAGTTAGCGTTTTGGAACTCCCCACCATGGTCACTCCTAATTCGGTTTATTTTGGTATTCTTTTCGTTTTCTACCCTTTTACTAAAACCTATAAAGATATCTAGGGTATCATCCTTATGTTTCAAGAAGTAGACCCATGTGAACCTAGAAAAGTCATCTACTATCACTAGGCAATACTTACTCCCTACAAGTGATGGAGTACTATGGCAATCAAACAAATCTATATGCAAAAGTTCTAAAGGTAAGGAAGTGGTGATTAGAGTTTTACCTTTGTGTGATGCTTTTGATTGCTTACCCTCTTGGCATGCATCACACAACTTGGTCTTCTCATACTTGATCATTGGGAGCCCCTTCACCAGCTCTTCCTTGGCCACTCTTGCAATGCTCCTCATGTTGACATGTCCAAGTCTCCGGTGCCACAACCACCCTTCTTCTTCTTTAGACATGAGATACTTAACAACATTGTTAGTAGCATAAGATAGATCAAGATAATATAAATTTGCCTCTCTAAACCCTTCTAATATGATAGTATTTGAATCACTTTGCCTTATTACACATTTCTTAGCATGAAATTCTACTCTAAAACCGGCATCACATAGTTGACTCACACTTAATAAATTAAACTTCATATCTTTGATTAAAAGTACCTTATGAATCGAAATAGTGGGAGATACCTCAATTGTGCCCCTACCAATGATCCTCAACTTTTCACTATTCCCAAAGGAGACCGTCCCTTCTCTTAGGTAGCTAATAGTGGTGAACTTGCTCACATCCCCGGTCATGTGTCTTGAGCATCCACTATCTACTATCCACAAAGTTGGGGCCTCCTTCACCTTTACCTAGACAACACGGAAAACATACTCTTTTGGTACCCATATTTTTTATCCATAAACATCATTTAGAAATTTCTTAGGTGCCCATGCCTTCTTTGTGGTTCCCTTAGCCCCTAATCTCCTAGATGCACCAATCCTACCGGTGAGTGAAACAAAAGCTACCTCCTTGATCTTAGGCCTATAGCCCAACCCAGCCTTGTTGTATACAACCCTTTGACTGTTTATGATCATATCTAGGTTACTAGATCCTACTTGGAATTTCCTAAGGGCCTTCGTGAGGTCATCTATCTGTTTCCTTAATTCCCTATTTTCATTTTCAAGGTGTGAAACATGTGAAGAAGTAGAGCTAGCATGCAAATCTTTAAGTTTAATAGCTTCTACTCTAAGCATGGCAATTTGTTTTTTGAGATCCTTAACTTTACCTCTAGCCTTAGCTAAGTCCATGTTCGTGCTAGAGATTATTTTCACTAAAGTAGAGGAGGGTAAGTGGTATACCTCACTTACCGACGCTTCTGACTCTGATGATGAAGTGGAGGAGCTCTCATCTTCACTGCTTGAGCTTCGTTCATCATCCGATGAGTCTGAGTCATCTTGTGCCATAAGAGCGAAGTGGGAGACTTGCTCTTCTTCTTCCTATGAAGATGAGGGATCGTCCCACGTTGCCTTGAGGTTCGTGGCGCCCTTCTCCTTTCCCTTTGACATCTTCTTGTCACTCTTCTTCTTCTCTTCCTTCTTGTCATCCCTTTTCTTCAACTGGGGACACTCGTTCTGTTGGGTATGACTTGGCGGGTTTCCTAAGCGAATACCTAGTCGATCTGAGAGACCTCTCTATGCCTACGGATTAAAAATTAATCCGAGTGAAGAGCCGTCTCCCATCGACCATCTCGTGCCGTATCGAACGATTCAAATTGTAACTTAGCCAATAACCAAAATTGGTATTGCAATTTGCTCGACCGTTCGACCGCGGAAAAGGCGACGAGTTGATCGCCGACTTTTGTGTTTATGGTCGGGGTCCAGTTAAATAATTATTAACTATGATTCACAATCAATAATTATATAACAAACATAAAACGACAAGGCAAATATATAAGGCATAAAATAATGTAACGAAAGGAGCCAAGGAACAATATACCTTCCGTTACCTTACAATCTTCTACCGTATGACCCTCCCCTCTTGGACGTCGTGTGGGCGACGATCTACCAAGAACCGTGGTCACCAAGTTGATCCCTTCTTCTTGAGCCAACTAATCCCTTACCAAAGGGATGCCGCCGGTTGCTCCTAGGAAGAAGATAATCCGAACACAAACCCTACTAATCCTCTCCTCCAATACAAGCGAAGTTCCAGAAGATTACGTGAGCAATCTTCTAGCTCCCTTGCACGTCTTCTCCTCCGAACAACAGCCGAAGCACCAGAGGATTGCGTGGGCAACCCTCTTGCTACCACACGTTTTCTCCACCGAAGGTAAAAACTGCTCTTTGAGAAGTTCAATCTATGGTGAGTAGATTTTCTCCAGCGAAGCAATTTCTTCTGCTCCAAGAATACAAATTGCCGACTCAAAAATTACCGTGAGCACGACAATTTTTTTTCTTCAGCTTCAATTGCTGAGGCAATTATCACCTTTTATAAATTGCCGTGAGTGAGGCAATTAAATTGCATGCCTTGCCATCACGACAATTAAATTGCTTGCCGTTGCATGCCATGCAATTAAATTGCATGCCTTGCCATGACAATTAAATTGCATGCATTGAATTAAATTGCTGTTGCATGCCTTGCAAAATTGCATGGATTTATTTGTTTTTCATCCAATTCAATTAATTGCCACATGCAATTAATCGGTGGAAAAAAACTGCTCCATTACAATTCTAATTGCATGTCGCATGCAATTAATTCGGTGGAGAAGAAATTGCTCTTACCGTTCGGCATCTCACGAAGAGAGAGAGGAAAAACTTAGGATTTACTTGTGTTCCATTAGATCAATCATTAACCATCAACTTGGTTCCATACCACCATGAGGTATTTATAGGGCTACGATAGGGACCATGAGGAGGAGTTGGATCTTGGCCTGCTAATAGACCCGGTCCATTAATGAGGATCCATTCCACTAAAGGGCCCTCATTGAATTACCTCACCAACCCCCATATTTACATATGGGCTCCACTTATTACGAGTCGTCCATCCCCCCGTGTTTAAGATCTCGAATGCCCATTAATTAATTAAATTACTGACAATTTAAATTAATTAACTTCTGGATCCTTGACTAGTACCACTCGATCTTATCATCATGCCGGATCAAATCCACCTGCAGGGTTTAGCATGATGAACCTTTCGAGCTCATCAAGGGGGCATCATCAACCCGACTCACCAGGACACGGATTCCGTCAATAATCAACGGCACATCATATTATTAATATTATCTCCCAACTTACCGGGCCTATCGATCTAACAGAATAGATCTCACCCATTGGTAAATTAAAGAAATAATAGTTAATAATATATGCCCGTTATTATATCGGGATTAAGGGATCGTACTCCATAATAAAGTCTGAGGTCCTATCTAATTATCGAGTCAGTACAAATTGGATAACCTCGTGTTTTGGTCCTGCTCAATGTACTCAAAGCACACTAGTGTAATCCTATGGTTAAGACCAACCACACCTAATTACACTACAACCATTCCGATGGATTGTCCAATTCCATCTCGGTTGTGGGCCTCTATTTATACTAAGCAAGGAACTGATAACATGATCTTCCGTGTGACACCACACACCATGTTATCTACAATGCAAAGTAATTAGACTTCATGCATGTACTAATATAAACAAGCACCTAGTGTAGTTGTGATTCTCTTTTCAAAATAAAGATGTTCATATATATAAAAGAAGCATGTCTTTCAGTATACACATCTAACAATCTCCCACTTATACTCAAAGACTTTGCTATTTTTTCACAGTCATACATTTGACTCCCATATCCTCCACATGACGATCAAAAACTCTAGCTGGAAGAGCTTTAGTGAAAGGATCTGCCAGGTTGTCCTCTGATGCAATCTTGATGACAGCCACTTCACCTCGCTTTACGATTTCTCGTATCAGATGGTACTTGCGCTCTATGTGTTTACTTGCCTTATGGGCTCGTGGTTCCTTCGAGTTTGCAACTGCACCACTGTTATCACAAAAGATTGTGATAGATCTTGGTAAACCAGGAATCACATCCAAGTCCATGATGAAGTTCCTGAGCCATACAGCTTCTTTAGCTGCCTCTAAGGTTGTCACATACTCAGCTTCCATGGTGGAGTCCGCTATGCATTTTTGCTTGACACTCCTCCAAACAATGGCTCAACCTCCTAAAGTAAATACAAATCCTGAGGTAGACTTACTCTTGTCCCTGTCTGACTGGAAATCCGAATCTGTATAACCCACAGGGACTAATTGGTCTGCCCGATAAACCAGCATATAATCCCTAATCCGTCTCAGGTATTTCAATATATGCTTTACTGCATTCCAATATCCCTGTCCAGGGTTACTTTGATATCTGCTAACCATGCCCACGGCAAAACAGATGTCTGGTCTTGTACACAACATAGCATACATGAGGCTTCCTACTGCCGAAGCATAAGGAACCGCCTTCATTTCCTCTATCTCCTTTGATGTTTTCGGACACATCTCCTTGGATAGAGGAACTCCATGCCTGAAGGGAAGGAAACCCTTCTTGGAGTTTTTCATGCTAAAACGAGCCAAGACAGTGTCAATATATGAAGCTTGGGATAAGCACAACATCCTTTTCTAGCGATTCCTTATGACCTTGATCCCAAGGATGTGTCCTGCTTCTCCTAAGTCCTTCATATCAAACTGTTTTGACAACCAGACCCTTACGTTTGATAACACTTTGACATTGTTGCCAATTAACAAAATGTCATCTACGTAAAGTACAAGAAACACCACTACGTTTCCGTCACATCTCTTATATACACATGACTCATCCGGGCTTTGAGTAAATCCATATGACTGGATTACTTCATCAAAGCGAATGTTCCATGATCGCGAAGCTTGCTTCAATCCATAAATGGACCGATTAAGCTTGCATACTAGATGCTCTTTGCCCTTTTCAATGAACCCTTCTGGCTGTTTCATGTAGATGGTCTCCTCAAGACTTTCGTTAAGGAAAGCTGTCTTGACATCCACCTGCCATACCTCATAGTCCATATGAGCTGCTATAGACAAGAGAATCCGGATCGACTTAAGCATGGCTACCGGTGAAAAGGTCTCCTCATAATCGATACCCTCTTTCTGAGTATACCCTTTCGCAACAAGCCTAGCTTTGAAGGTCTCAACCTTCCCGTCTGATCCTCTCTTTCTTTTATAGATCCACTTGCATCCAATGGCTTTTACACCATCGGGTAGTTCTACTAGCTTCCAGACATGATTAGAATCCATAGATTCTATCTCAGAGTTCATTGCCAGAGATCTGGTTCCTTATCTTGGAGGGCCTCGTCATAAGTCCAGGGATCTGGTTCATGTTTACCAGAGACCAAGTCTGATGACTCCCCCAAAAACATGAACCTTTCAGGCTCTCTAACAACCCTCCCACTGCGACGAGGCAGCACCTGTGTATCTTCTGTGACACGCGGTGCAGTGACATATGGTGTATCTTCTTGTACAATTGGTCCTAAAGTTGGAACGTCCCCTCTTAACTCTTCAAGCACTAGTCTACTCTTGGGCTTATGGTTCATCACATAGTCTTCTTCTAAGAATCTGGCATTCGTGCTAACGATTACCTTCTGATCCTTAGGATTATAGAATAGACCACCCTTCGTTCCTCTAGGATAGCCTACGAACAAACATACCTCCGTACGAGATTCCAACTTATCAGTATCTCCCTTCAGCACATGTGCTGGACTACCCCAAATGCGAACATGTCTTAGACTGGGCTTGCGCCCAGTCCACAGTTCTGTTGGAGTAGAAGGGACTGGCTTTGACGGAACCAAGTTCAGTATGTACGCTGCCGTTTCCAGAGCATATCCCCAGAATGAATCAGGTAAGTCTGAATAGCTCATCATTGACCTAACCATTTCCATAAGAGTCCTATTCCTTCTTTCTGCCACACCGTTCTGTTGTGGCGTACCGGGTGCAGTCAACTGGGACTGAATCCCAGCTTCTGATAGGTAGGTCCTAAACTCTCCAGAGAGGTACTCGCCACCACGATCAGATCGTAGTGTCTTGATACTTTTACCTCGATGCTTCTCCACATCAGCCTTGAACTCCTTGAATTTATCAAAGCATTCAGACTTGCGGCGCATCAGGTAAATATATCCATACCTTGAATAATCATCAATGAAGGTGACGAAATATTCAAAGCCACCTCTAGCCTGGATTGACATAGGACCACATAAATTAGAATGAATCAGTTCTAGCACATCTTTGGCCCTATACCCCTTAGCCTTGAAAGGTCTCTTGGTCATCTTACCTTCTAAGCAAGACTCACAGGTCGGGAAGTCTTCCACCACTAATGAACCCAAGGGTCCATCAGCTATCAACCTCTGAATCCTACTAAGGTTAATATGACCAAGCCTAAGGTGCCAAAGATATGTCTGATTCATCTTAGAAGGCTCCTTTCTTTTATTTAGGTTAGACGATGAGCTATTAACCTCTGTGGGAGTCCTTGGTTCTAGAGTGTATAGATTGCCAATCATAGTACCCGAACAGATAATCTCTCTATTTCTTTTTATAACAACTTTATTATTGAAAGCAACAGAATATCCATCCATAATTAACTTAGAAACTGAAATCAAATTCTTTCTAAATGTGGGTACATATAAGCAATTTCTCAGAACTAATACTTTATTTCTCTCAAAAGATAAATAAAAAACTCCCACTGAAACTGCTGTCACATTCGTAGCATTGCCCATATAGACCACGATTTCTCCTTCAGCTAGCCGTCGGGTTTCCTGGAACCCCTGCAGAGTATTGCAGACATGGTCAGTGGCCCCCGTATCTACACACCTGGTATTGGTAGATAGCACCGCTAAACATGTTTCAACGACTAAACATGAAGAAATACCTTTATCTTGACGACGGGGACAGTCCGCCTTCCAGTGTCCAGTTTGCTTACACGTGAAGCACTTGCCTTTCGGCTTCTTCACGCTAGTCTGATGTCCCTGCGATGTAGCTGCCTTCTTGAACCCTCCTTGTTTCTTCTTCTTCTTGCCTTTCGGCATAGAAGAGGAAACCCTTTGAGTCACTAAGGCCTACGAGTTCTGGCGAAAGAGTCCCTCTGCCGACTGGAGTTCTCCCAGGAGTTCCCCCAATGTATACTCATGCTTATTCATGTTATAATTGAGCCGGAACTGCTCAAAACTCTTAGACAGAGATTGGAGTATTATATCGACCTGGGATTCCCCGTCGATAGATCCTCCAAGAACCTCAATCTCGTTGAGGTGGGCCATCATCTTTAGGACATGATCCCTCACGGGTGTCCCTTCGACCATAGTGGTCGTCATCAGATTCTTCATCGCCAGCTGCCTAGCGGCACAACTCTGGTGCCCAAAAAGCTCCTGAAGGTTCAACATCATATCACAAGCAGTGGGCATGACCTGATGCTGATGTTGCAGTACATTCGACATAGATGCCAGAATGTAACACCGTGCCATTTCATCTGCCTTAACCCATTTTTTGTAATGCTCCTTCTGCCCTTCACCAGAATTGTCTCTAGGCTTATCAGGACATTTTTCGGTGAGCACAAATTTGTACTCTTTAGCCGTAAGGACTATGTCAAGGTTTCTCTTCCAGTCAATATAGTTGGGTCCAGTAAGTTTATTCTCCTTAAGTATTGTTGCTAGTGGGTTAAAAGCCATTTTGAAAATCCTGAGAATCACAACACACACTACTTTAGAAATCGAAAATAAATTGATTCCTCACAACAATAAATTTTTGAAATCAACCAACACCTCTAAACACCGAGAAATTCGCATGCCACGATGGTGTGGACGTATACGAATTTCCACATTCGTAAGAGGAGGTTTTACCCATTAATCTTACTATCTTGTCAACTTAACTTTTTGACAAGTAAGATTAATAGTTGGTCCACTTCGGCTCTGCAAAATAATAGCAGTGACTCCGATGGGGAGGATACTATTATTCGCATCTAAGTGTTCACCATTACACGACACTAAGAAAATTATCTTTGATTATGTGCCTTCCGATGGGGAAGTACACACGCTCTTTAACAATTTTCTAAGTCTTTTCCGACCCAGTGATCCGCAGAACAAATCCATCCGATGGGGAGGAAGGCACTCAGAGCCAACACGCAGACTTGTTCGCATCACTTATCGGATTGTAATGGAAGCCATGGGACCCTTAGGGTCCCTCTCCCACTTAGTAATTTATCACGAGGAATTTTAACTAGCACAATCACACAACAAGCACATAACCAACATATGAAAATTAGAGAATCCTAGATTTTTCAACTTTCATGGCCTTGGTCTCTAATGCGCCTCCAGTCGTGTCGTCACCTCGTCAACCCCAAGGATTTATTAATTACAATAATTTGCAAAACCATTCACACAATCATTATTTGGCCATGATAAGTTGGAATCTCGTGCCTGCAACACAAAGTTAGCCTACACACATCCACATATCATCCAGCTAAATAAAATGTATGAAAATGCAAAAATTAACCAATCCTCAAACACACAAAGCCGGAAACCTCAGCTCTGATACCAATTGTTGGGTATGGCTTGGCGGGTTTCCTAAGCGAATACCTAGTCGATCTGAGAGACCTCTCTATGCCTACGGATTAAAAATTAATCCGAGTGAAGAGCCGTCTCCCATCGACCATCTCGTACCATATCGAACGATTCAATTGCAACTTAGCCAATAACCAAAATTGGTATTGCAATTTGCTCAACCGTTCGACCGCGGAAAAGGCGACGAGTTGATCGCCGACTTTTGTGTTTATGGTCGGGGTCCAGTTAAATAATTATTAACTATGATTCACAATCAATAATTATATAACAAACATAAAACGACAAGGCAAATATATAAGGCACAAAATAACGTAACGAAAGGAGCCAAGGAAGAATATACCTTCCGTTACCTTACGATCTTCTACCGTATGACCCTCCCCTCTTGGACGTCGTGTGAGCGACGATCTACCAAGAACCGTGGTCACCAAGTTGATCCCTTCTTCTTGAGCCAACTAATCCCTTACCAAAGGGATGCCGCCGGTTGCTCCTAGGAAGAAGATAATCCGAACACAAACCCAGGGCCGTCTCAAGATTTCATGAGGCCCTAGGCTAAATTATTTTTTAATCTTTAATAAATTTTTAAAAAATAAAAAAATTTTCCTCACCCTTTTTCATTCAGACTTGGGACTGACAATGGTGGGTTTAAATTTTTTTTAAAAATAATTATTCATTATGCAAAATAATAAAAATAATTATTCATTATGCAGAATACTAAAAACAATTTCATTATGCAGAATAAGAAATTTTATTATGCAGAATAAAAATAATTTTATTCTGCAGAATAAGAAATTTCTGTATTCATTATTCATTATGCAGAATAATAAAAACAATTTCGAAGAAGATTCAAGATTGGAAGAAGAAAAGAGTGAAAAATTATTACCGAATACCAAGCGAGGGAGGTTTGAGCCTTGAGAAGAAGGATGTCTTCTTAAAAAATCACTGATGAGGAAAGAAAACTAATGTTTGTTGGCTCTTGAGAAAACTGAGCTAATGACATATAAAATAGAATGAAAAAACGTGATCAACCTTAATCTATTATAGTCCTAAATAAAATTTTTATGATAATAAAATAATTATAATTAATATGAAATTAATTATTGGTGCGTTGAATTTTGGAAATTGGAATGAGTTTTCCAAGCATGGCTGCATGATTCAATGAATACCAAATTAATTATTGGTGCGTTTGGCAATGATTCAATGAATTTTCTAATTTCCAAGCAATCACGCGTTGAGTGGCAAACACGTGATTTTTTGGTGAAGCAATCACGCATGCAGCCATTGCATGCAGATAAAAAAATAATTAAATTTTAATATTATATATATAATAATAATAGGCCCTATATTAGTTGGGGCCCTAGGCACAGGTCTTAGTGGCCTGTGCCTTGAGCCGGGCCTGCACAAACCCTACTAATCCTCTCCTCTAATACAAGCGAAGTGCCAGAAGATTACGTGAGCAATCTTCTAGCTCCCTTGCACGTCTTCTCCTCCGAACAGCAGCCGAAGCACCAGAGGATTGCGTGGGCAACCCTCTTGCTACCACACGTTTTCTCCACCGAAGGTAAAAACTGCTCTTTGAGAAGTTCAATCTACGGTGAGCAGATTTTCTCCAGCGAAGCAATTTCTTCTGCTCCAAGAATACAAATTGCCGACTCAAAAATTATCGTGAGCATGACAATTTTTTTTCTTCAGCTTCAATTGCTGAGGCAATTATCACCTTTTATAAATTGCCGTGAGTGAGGCAATTAAATTGCATGCCTTGCCATCACGACAATTAAATTGCTTGTCGTTGCATGCCATGCAATTAAATTGCATGCCTTGCCATGACAATTAAATTGCATGCATTGAATTAAATTGTCGTTGCATGCCTTGCAAAATTGTATGGATTTATTTGTTTTTCATCCAATTCAATTAATTGCCACATGCAATTAATCGGTGGAAAAAAACTGCTCCATTACAATTCTAATTGCATGTCGCATGCAATTAATTCGGTGGAGAAGAAATTACTTTTACCGTTCGGCATCTCACGAAGAGAGAGAGGAAAAACTTAGGATTTATTTGTGTTCCATTAGATCAATCATTAACCATCAACTTGGTTCCATACCACCATGAGGTATTTATAGGGCTACGATAGGGACCATGAGGAGGAGTTGGATCTTGGCCTGCTAATAGACCCGGTCCATTAATGAGGATCCATTCCACTAAAGGGCCCTCATTGAATTACCTCACCAACCCCCATATTTACATATGGGCTCCACTTATTACGAGTCGTCCATCCCCCCGTGTTTAAGATCTCGAATGCCCATTAATTAATTAAATTACTGACAATTTAAATTAATTAACTTCTGGATCCTTGACTAGTACCACTCGATCTTATCATCATGCCGGATCAAATCCACCTGCAGGGTTTAGCATGATGAACCTTTCGAGCTCATCAAGGGGGCATCATCAACCCGACTCACCAGGACACGGATTCCGTCAATAATCAACGGCACATCATATTATTAATATTATCTCCCAACTTACCGGGCCTATCGATCTAACAGAATAGATCTCGCCCATTGGTAAATTAAAGAAATAATAGTTAATAATATATGCCCGTTATTATATCGGGATTAAGGGATCATACTCCATAATAAAGTCTGAGGTCCTATCTAATTATCGAGTTAGTACAAATTGGATAACCTCGTGTTTTGGTCCTGCTCAATGTACTCAAAGCACACTAGTGTAATCCTATGGTTAAGACCAACCACACCTAATTACACTACAACCATTCCGATGGATTGTCCAATTCCATCTCGGTTGTGGGCCTCTATTTATACTAAGCAGGGAACTGATAACATGATCTTCCGTGTGACACCACACACCATGTTATCTACAATGCAAAGTAATTGGACTTCATGCATGTATTAATATAAACAAGCACCTAGTGTAGTTGTGATTCTCTTTTCAAAATAAAGATGTTTATATATATAAAAGAAGCATGTCTTTCAGTATACACATCTAACACGTTCTTCATATGTCCTTTTTGGTGACAGTTGTAGCATATGATGTCCTTAGCCTTACCCTTACCTTTGGCCCCTTTCCTAGCATATGACTTGTTAGAAAAACTTTTAAATGCTTTACGAAATTTCCTTACCATAAAGGCCTCTTGGTCACTATCCATAGAGGCGCTTGACTCCTCTGAGTCCGATGACGATGAGTAGATCACCTTCTTCTTCTCCTTCCTCCTCTTCTTCTCCTTTTCTGCAACAAAAGCAATACCTTTCTCTTTGGCCAAAATGTTAGCTTGCTCGTGCAGTTCAAATTCACAAAATAGATCGTCTAATTTGACTAAGGATAAGTCCCTCGATACCTTGTAAGCATCAACCATGGATGCCCACAGGGTGGTTCTCGGGAAGGCTTGTAAAACATACCTGACCATGTCCCGATTCTCTATTTTCTCTCCAATCACATGGAGCTCGTTTATTACTTCCTTTACCCTTCCATGCAGCTGGCTGACGGTCTCGTTGCTCTTCATGGAAAGGGATTGCAGTTGGGCCACCAACAAGTCCTTCTTTGCTCTTCTAGACTCGTTTGACCTCTCGTTCAGTTCAACTAACTTGTCCCATAGTTCTTTGGCGCTCTTGAACGGCCCCACCTTGTTCAGTTGCTCCTTCGAGAGCCCGCATTGCAATGTGGTGGTGGCCTTGACATTTGATTGCGCCCTCTTCATCACCTCCTTAGACCATGATCTCATAGGTGTTGGGTCTCCTCTTTCATCGACGGGCGCCTCGAAGCCATCTGCAACACTTATCTAAGTTTCAATATCATTCATGAGGTAGTATTGCATCCTACCTTTCCAGTACGTGAAGTCGTTCCGGTCGAAGAATGGTGGTCGTGCAATGGAGTATCCCTAGAGTATCCCTCTTGAAACACCATTACAATTGCTCCGGTTGACTGTTAGATCTTTCGAAACGCACCGGCTCTGATACCAACTGAAGGATCATTTAGGCATGCAGAGGGGGGGGGGGGGGTGAATGCACTTTCTTGGATCGTTTTGATCTCTACAGAGTTGTTAGCGCAGCGGAAATAATATGTAAAGGAAATCAAACAATGCTAACAAGAATATTTTACTTGGTATCCACCCAGATGGGTGACTAATCCAAGGATCCACGCCGCGAGCACCACTTTCACTATGAAAACCTCCTTTAGGTGGAGAAACCTTTACAACGGCGATCTTCCTCTTTACAGAATAGAGTAGAATGAGTGAGAGGAAGCAAGAACACTTTCCAGTTGGGCAACACTTCGTTACTGTACGGAATTGTGCCGTGCACGTGTAACGAGGAGCTCCTTTTATAGGTGAAAAAGGACAGACTCGCAGTCTGTCCAGCCCCGCACCAGTCGACTGCCCCGAGGGCAGTCGACTGGCCCAGCATTAAATGCTGTCCAACGGCTAGCCAACGGCAAGCCAACAGCTAGTTTCGGGGTATACCAGTCGACTGCCCCAAGGCCAGTCGACTGGTCCGAAGCTGCGAACTTTCTGCGGGTTTTGGCAGTCGACTGCCTCTGGGCCAGTCGACTGCCCTGCCTCCCAGCTCAGCTCCAGCCACTCCGGACCTTCTCCTTCGCGTGTGCCTTCAGGTCTGCTCCCTTGGTTCGCCCTTTGAAGTCCTCTTCCTCTGGCTATCGTCCCTCGGATGCGCACGCAAGCCTTCCCTTGGCTTGCCTCCATGCCACCCTTCACGTGTGCCCTTGAAGTCCACTTCCCGACTTGCCCTTGGAGCTCTCCTCCCTCGGCTCTCGTCCCTCGGATAGGTCCACCAAGTGTGATTCTCCAAGTCCTGCAAACTCAATCACACATATCAAATACAACATAACACTCTAACTTTAAACCTATTCGCCCACACATCAAAACCATGATCTTCCAATCATTTAAGGGTCGATTGCCTCAACAGGGATCGGGCAAAGGACCTCTTGTAGAGCATGTCACCGACCATGGTATACTGCGTTGACCGCTTTTTGAGCAGTCGAGCTTCTTCTCGGTCGGCTAGCACAACTCCCTCCGTGAGGTAAGCTATGAGTGAAGTCCTCCAGTCAGATTCCAATTCTAGCTCGGCTTGCCTTTCTATTTGCATGATCATTAATGCCGGATCTCCTGGTTAGGGAAGTACCCAGGAGCCGACCGAGCTGGCCAACTTATCCAACTCATCTACCTTGAAGTTGTTTTCCCTTGGAATCTTCTGAACTTGTACCTCCTGGAACTCGGCCTTCAATTTCTCATAGACTTCTATGAAGGCCTGCAACCGGTCACTATTAACTTCGAACCGACTGGTCACTTGTTGTGTAACTAGCTGGGAGTCAGAGTAAAGTATCACTCGGGTTGCCCCTCCGTGCTTAGCGGCTTGCAACCCGGATATGAGGACCTCATACTCAGCCTCGTTATTAGTGGCCCTATATTGCAGTCGGACAGATAAGTGTTGGGGCAATCGACCCAAGGATGATCGGGAAGATCATAGTTTTGATGTGTATGTCAACATGTTTAAGGTTAGGGTGTTATCTTGTTATTTAATATATGTGATTGAGTTTGCAGGACTTGGAGAATCACACATGGAGGACCTATCCGAGGTACGATAGCCGAGGGAGGAGGATTCTAAGGGCGAGCCAAGAAGTGGACTTCAAAGGGCACACGTGAAGGGTGGCATGGAGGCAAGTCAAGGGAAGGCTTGTGTGCGCATCCGAGGGACGATAGCCGGTGGAAGAGGACTTCAAGGGGCAAGCCAAGGGAGTGTACCTGAAGGCACACGTGAAGGAGGGTCAAGGAGGGTCTTCAGAGTGAGAAAGAGAGATTGTATAGGCTGGGCAGTCGACTAGTAGAAAGGCAATCGACTGCCAGCCCATTCTCAAACTCACAGAATGTTTGAGACCCCGGACCAGTCGACTGCCCCAGGAGCAGTCGACTGGTGTCAGGCTGGACAACTCGTGGAGTTGTCCTTTACTCTTATTTAAAGAGGACTTTTTGGCACGAGGAAGACACGGTCCTTTACTGTACCAAAGTGCTGTTAGTGCAAGAAGTGCTCAGATCTTCCTCTCGTGTTTATTTTCATCTTGTAAAGAGGAAGAAGACAACCTTGTAAAGGTTTTCTCCACCTTGAAGGAGATTTTCATAGTGGAGTGTGTGCTCGTGCGTGGATCCTTGGATTAGTCACCTTTCGGGGTGGATACCAAGTAAAATCTGTGAGTTAACATTGGATCTTATATTTTTTATTATATTGTTGTTTGTGCTAACAATCTTGTAGAGAAAGTTTGAAAAAGTGCTATTCACCCCCCTCTAGCAAGCGTCACGATCTAACTAGTGGTATCAGAGCCGGTTTGCTTGGGAGAACTCACCGTCGACCTGAGTAACAAGAAATGGCGTTTCAAGAGGGCTATAGCACCGCAAGGCCACCGTTCTTCGATGGAAATGACTTCGCCTATTGGAAAGGTAGGATGTAGTACTATTTGATGAACGATATTGAGAATTGGATGAGTGTTGTTGATGGCTTCGACGCACCCATCAACGAACAAGGAGAGCCACTACCAATGAGGAGTTGGACCAAGGAAGTGATGAGGAAGGCGCAAGCCAATGCCAAGGCCACCACAATGCTTCAATGTGGACTATCAAAGGAACAACTCAACAAGGTGGGGCCTTTCAAAAGCGCTAAAGAATTATGGGAGAAGCTAGTCGAGCTCAATGAAGGTTTAAACGAGTCAAGGAGGGTAAAGAAGGACCTCTTGGTGGCTCAACTACAATCACTATCAATGAAGACCAACGAGACGGTTAGCAAACTACATGGAAGGGTAAAAGAAATTATTAACGAGCTACATGTAATTGGTGAGAAGGTTGAGAACCGCGATCTTGTGAGATATATTTTACAATCATTCCCTAGGACTACATTGTGGGCATCAATGGTTGATGCCTACAAAGTATCAAAGGATCTTTTTATGGTAAAGTTAGATGATTTGTTTTGTGAGTTTGAGTTACATGAGCAAGCTAACATTTCATCTAAAGAAAAAGGTGTAGCATTCATTATAGAAAAGGAAAAGAAAAAGAAGAAGGAAAAGAAGAAGGTCGTTTATTCATCATCATTCGACTCGGAGGAGTCAAGCATTTCAATGGATAGCGACCAAGAAGCTTTCATGGTAAGAAAAATGCGTAGAGCTTTTAAAAGTTTTTCTAACAAATCTTATGCTACGAAAGGTTCAAAGAGCAAGAGCAAAGAAAAGGACATTATTTGCTATAATTGCCATCAAGAGGGACACATGAAGAATGAGTGTCCACAACTAAAGAGAAGAGAAGAGAAGAAGGAGGATAGGAAGAACGGTGACAAGAAGAAATCGAAGGGAAAAGAGAAGAATGCCACAAGCTTCAAAGCTACTTGGGATGATCCATCATCTTCGGAGGAGGAAGAAGAACATGTGTCACACTTCACACTAATGTGAGTGGACAATTTGAAGTCATCCGATGATGAGAGGAGCTATAGTAGTGAAGATGAAAGTGAAGGGTCATCATCTGAATCCAAAGCTTCGGTAAATGAGGTATATAGCTTACCTTCCTCTACTCTTATCAAAATTATTACTAGTACAAATGTTGATTTGGCTAAGGCTAGGAGGAAAGTTAAGGAATTAAAGAATGAAGACTGCATGTTTAAATTAGAATCAATAAAACTTAAGGACAATTTGCATGTTCCCTCTATTGTTTCAAATGATGCATGTTTTGAAAAAGAAAATAGGGAACTACGGGAAAAGGTAGATGACCTCACCAAGGCAATTAGGAAATTTCATGTTGGCTCTAGCAACCTTGATATGATAATAAATAGCCAAAGAGTCGTGTATAACAAAGCCGGGATAGGTTATAGGCCAAAAACCAAGCAGGTAGCTTTTGTTTCACTTATGGGTAGAAAGGGTGCCTCTAGGAGACTAAGTGTTAAGGGAAATACAAAGAAGTCTTGAGTACCAAAGAAATATTTAAATGATGCTTGTGGAACTAAGATTTGGGTACCAAAAACTTGTGTTTCCCATGTTGTATAGGTGAAGGTGAAGGGAGCCTCAAATATATGGATAGTAGATAGCGGGTGTTCAAGACACATGACCAGAGATGTGAGCAAATTCACCACCCTTAGCTCTCTAAGAGAAGGAACCGTATCTTTCGGAAATAGTGGAAAACTCAAAATAATTGGTAGGGGCACCATTGAGGTATCTCCTACAATCACTATCCACAAAGTTCTTTTAATTAAGGGAATGGAGTTTAATTTACTTAGTGTAAGTCAACTTTATGATGCGGGATATAGGGTTGTGTTTCATGCTAGAAAGTGTCTAATTAAACAAAATAGATCCGAAAATGTTATGCTAGAAGGATATAGAGAGACTAATCTTTAGTATCTTAATCTTGCTTATGCTACTAACAATTTGCCTAAGTGTCTCATATCTAAAGAAGAAGAAGGATGGTTGTGGCACCGGCGACTTGGGCACATCAACATAAAGAATATTGCAAGAGTGGCAAAGGAGGAGTTGGTGAAGGGGCTTCCCATGATCATGTATAAAAAGACCCAAATGTGTGATGCATTCCAAGAGGGTAAGCAAACTAGGTCATCACACAAAAGTAAAACCTTAACTAGCACTACCTTACCGCTAGAATTATTGCACATGAAATTATTTGATTGTCATAGTACTCCATCCTTGGTAGGAAGTAAATATTGTTTGGTTATTGTAGATGATTTTTTTAGATTTACTTGGGTATTTTTCATGAAACATAAGGATGATACCTTAGAAATTTTCATAGGTTTTAGTAAGAGGGTTGAAAATGAAAAACACCTCAAGATTAACCGAATTAGGAGTGACCATGGTGGGGAGTTTGAAAATTCAAACTTCTCACAATTTTATTTAGAAAATGGGTACAAGCATGAATTTTCATGTCCAAGGATCCCTTAACAAAATGATGTAGTAGAAAGGAGAAATAGAGCCCTACAAGAGGCCGCTAGGACTATGCTTAATGCATATTCATTTCCTAGCTACTTTTGGGCCGAAGCGGTAAATACCGCTTGTTACATCCAAAATCGGATATTAATTCATAGGTTTTTAGGAAAAACACCATTTGAGTTGTGGAATGGGAGAATTCCACAAGTTCATTACTTTAGGGTTTTTGGATGTAAAGTATACATTTTGAACACCAAGGATGAGTTAAGGAAGTTTGAATCTAAAGCGGATGAGGGGATCTTGGTTGGGTATTCATCCACTAGTAGGGGATATTGAGTCTATAACAAAGGACTAAAGTAATTGAAGAGTCTTCAAATGTGGATTTTGATGAAACCACTAGTACCTACCCTAGGAAATCATCTATTGATAAGGATATAGAAGAAAGTCAACCCCTTGCCCAAGGAGTTCAAGACTTACATTTGGAGGGCAATGATCAAGAGAGAGGGAGAAGTGCACTAGAGGATGAGCATCATATAACCAATGAACATATAACCTCTAGGCCCTTAAGGCATCATCAAGACCACCCTATTGACCAAATAGTGGGCGATGTCACTCAAGGGGTGAGGACTAGGTCTTACTTTAGGGAACAAAGTAGTCAAATTGCCTTGATTTCTCAATTAGAACCAAAATCTATTGATGAGGCATTAGGTGATGTGGATTGCATCCTAGCTATGTAAGAGGAGTTGAATCAATTTGAGAGGAGTGAAGTATGGGAATTAGTTCTTAGGCCCAATGATTGTACCATCGTCTCCACTAGATGGGTCTTTAGGAACAAGCTAGATGATCAAGGAAAGATAACTAGAAATAAAGCTAGGTTGGTTGCTAGGGGGTTTAATCAAGTAGAGGGCCTTGACTATGATGAGACATATGCCCCCGTAGCTAGATTAGAGTTCATTAGAATATTATTAGCATATGTCGCTCACATGGGTTGCACACTTCACCAAACGGATGTGAAGTCGACATTCCTTAATAGGGTCATTAAGGAAGAGGTATATATAGAGCAACAACCCGGGTTTGAGAACCCAAATTACCCTAGACATGTCTATAAACTAAGAAAAGTCTTGTATGGATTGAAACAAGTTCCCTAGACTTGGTATGAAAGGCTTTCATCATTCTTAGTGTCCAAGGGTTTTAGGAGAGGCACAATTGACCCTACCTTATTCCTAAAATCTAAGGATAAGGACATCTTTGTGGCCCAAGTATATGTGGATGATATTATCTTTGGTTCCACAAATAATGATTTTCTACATGAGTTCATTAAATGCATGGAAAATGAATTTGAGATAAGTCTTGTGGGAGAGTTGACATTCTTTTTAGGTCTACAAGTTAAATAAACAAATGAAGGGACTCATGTGTATCAAACTAAATATGCTAGGGAAATCATTAAGAAATTTGACCTAGAAAATGCTAAGGTAGCATCTACCCCTATAGGTACAAATGTTAAAATAGATAGTGATCTTGAGGGGAAGATGGTAGATTCAAGGCAATATAGGAGCATGATTGGTAGTCTATTGTACCTAACCGCTAGTAGACCTGATATATTATTTACGGTAGGTATGTGTGCAAGGTACCAATCATGTGCCAAAGAGTCTCATTTAGTGGTAGTCAAGAGGATTTTAAGATATGTTAAAGGTACTCTTAATGTCGGGCTTTGGTATCCTAGAACCCCAAATGTTGAACTTTTTGGATACACCGATTCGGACTATGCGGGTTGTAAACTAGATAGAAAGAGTACTAGTGGAGGATGTCAATTTATTGGGTCATCCTTAGTTAGTTGGAGTAGTAGGAAACAACCATGTGTTGCCCTATCAACAACGGAGGCCGAATATGTGACAATGGGTGGTTGTGTGTCCCAACTACTTTGGATCATGCACACCTTAGAGGATTATGAGTTACATTACTCCAAGGTTAAGGTCTTATGTGATAATGTAAGTACAATTAACTTAACCAAAAATCCGGTTCATCACTCTAGAACAAAACACATTGAAGTGAAGCATCACTTCATTAGGTATCATGTGGCAAGGGGTGACATAGATTTGCACTATGTTGAGTCAAAGTCAAACCTTACCGATATATTTACCAAGCCTCTTCCCGAAGCGGAGTTCACATCCTTAAGAAGGGGCCTTGGTATGTGTTTTGTAGAAGTATAGGATGAACCTTGGGATAATACAATAGGAAGGTGGTGCTTGATCATTAGGATGATACAAATGGTTCACTTGTACTTATGGCATAGTGTTGGATCATTAGATGTATCAAAATTATTGAAAATAGACCAATCATGAGGAAAATAAGTGTTTAATTAATGGGCATCTTGCCCAAAGATCATGGTTGGACATTTTAAACACTTGAAAACCATTTTGTGTTTTACTTGTTTTGTCATAAGCTTGGAACATATATGAGTGCAAAGTTAGGTTGAAACTTTGATACAAAATTAGAGGTTTTCAAGAAATTTAAACTTTAGTCAAAAAGTTCAGCATGTTTAAATTTTTCATGTACTGATATTTTTCCTTGTTAGAGTATATCATATTAAACATGCTTGTAAATTTTTGAAATTTTCTGAAATTTTTGGAGAGTTTCTGAAATTCGGCTCAGAAGCTGAAAATTCAGACTGACAGAGTATCAGTCGACTGCCCACAGGGGCAGTCGACTGGCACGACTATCTTTAGAAATCTAAGAATTTTCAGAAATCAGAAATTCCCTCATTTGATTTCATGGGTAAGGGCTTAGGGCAATCATTTTGATGGTGTCAAAGGGGGAGAATGGGTGGTTTAAGTTATGTTTGTAACTTAACTTTGGTTTAATTTTGGTTTATGAAAATTGAAAATGGGAAACCGCATAGGTTAAGGGGGAGGTTATCTCTTGTTTCCTTACTATGTCTTGTTGTTTCAATTACTATTGTTGACTGGTGTTTTCTCCCTAACTTAAACATATTGCCACATATCAAAAAGGGGGAGATTGTTGGGGCAATCGACCCAAGGATGATCGGGAAGATCATAGTTTTGATGTGTGTGTCAACATGTTTAAGGTTAGGGTGTTATCTTGTTATTTAATATGTGTGATTAATATGTGTGATTGAGTTTGCAAGAAGAAACTTCCACCTCCACCAAAGCAAAGTCAAAAGACCACATAATTTATTTTGGATGCAATGAGAAGGGACACTATAAGGACAAGTGTCCATTGGGTAAGAATGTCGTAAACCCTAAACCCAAGTCAATTCCTTTAAAATCTAACATGGGTTGTAGGGAAAATAAGGAGAAGAAACACATTAGATGTTTTATATGTGATGAGCAAGGACACTACCATACCATATACTTAAGAAAAGGAGAATTCAAGAAATTGGAGTATTTAAGGAAGTGAGAGAAGAAGGAGAAGAAGAAAAGTTCACATCAAGGGGGAGCTATGTAGGTAATCCCTAACTTCAGTTGTAATTCAAATTTATCCATGCATGTTAGAAATAATATTAATTATTTACCATGCATAATTTTAGATTTAAATATTATGATAAAAATATGGTTAATATTACAAACCAAAATCCTAGAAAATTTATACATCATGATAAACCTAGAACTTTTAGACCTAAGGACCAAGGCATTAATTCCAAAGAGAGATACATGCCTAAACAAATGAGTAGGTCTAGGAATGTCCTATTGGGACCGATGGCACGGCTAGAAGGGTGGTGAATAGCTTGGTCACCCCGAAATCGTATTCTTCCTGCAACATTAGCACAAGCGGAAACTTAATCTAACTAATACAAACAATGCTAACACGTTATCGGTTTACGTGGTTCGGAGATTTCTTTCTCCTACTCCACGGCGTGTTCTTGAGGTGGACGATCCATTGATCCTTCGGTAGATCACGCCCCGGCAATCTCCGGCTAAGTCTTTCTCCTTCTCGGTGGAGAACAACCTCTCACAATTCTTCTTCCTCCTTACAAGATGAAGCTAGGGTTTTGGGAGGAAGATGAGCACTTGATAGCTTGAGCATTTGAGCACTAGAAAAAAGATCTTACAATAAAGAGCTAACCTCTTCCAAGCCTAAAGCTTCCATTTAAATAGTGGAGAGAGATGTTAAACAAACATCCCAACCTCGACATCAGTCGACTGCCCCCAGGGCCAGTCGACTGATGTCTCAGCCAACGACTCTAATTCAAACAGACCAGTCGACTGCTCCCGGCTGTTCGACCATACAGAAAGATGAATCGATTGGTGTCCATATCAGTCGACTACTACAATGCACTCTCAGTAGTATCAGTCAACTGGTCCCCTTGCCAATCGACTGTCCTACTTACAAATGCACTCTCAACCTTACCAGGGTTCACCCTTTGTGTATGCCTTGAAGTATACTTCCTTGGCTTGCCCCTTGAAGTTCTCTTCCTTTGGCTCTCGTCCCTCCGATGCGTACACAAGCTCGCGGCTTGCCTCAATGTCATCCTTCGCATATGCCTTTGAAGTCTACTTCCTTGACTTGCCCTTAAAGTCCTCTTCCTTGGCTCTTGTCCCTCGGATGCTTCTCTCCGTTACTCCATGTGTGATTCACAAAGTCCTGCACGACTAAAAAAAAAGTTAACGAGGTTTTTCCAACCTCGGGCGACCGACCCGGCCCCACGGAAGTTTCCCACCTGCCGCCAGGGTAAATCGGGAAGCGCTCGTAGTGGGCGGTCTAGAAGTCCAGTGTCCTAGGGTTCGTGCCCCATTTAGAAGAACAATTCCTGCAAATACGTCGTAGCTGGAGATCGAACCGCGGATGTTTAGGATAGCGACTAGTCACCCTACCGCTGCACCATAGCCCCGAGGGCAGTCCTGCACGCCTCAAGCACACATATCAAATCACCATGAAAATCTAACTTAATTATATTGACACACACATCAAAACCCATGATCTATCCGATCAACCTTGAGTCGATTGCACCAACAATCTCTCTATTTTTGATGTGTGGCAATATGTTTAAGTTAAGTGCAATGATAACAATTGAAAATTAAAAGCATAGCAAACTAAGAAGCATAAACATGCATCCTCCCCCTTAACCTATGCCTTATAATTTTCAGCATAAACATAAAGAATTAAGTTAAAAACTAACTTAAACCTTTCAATTCTCCCCCTTTGACACAATCAAAAAGATTGTCTCAAGCAATATGACTATTTGGTATCAATTAGGGACACTTTTTATTTTCTGAAAATCTCCAGATATCAGAAAATACAAGTGTCAGTCGACTGAATCAGTTACTAGTCGACTGTCCTCAGCGAATTGCCAAGTCACAGAATGTTCAGTCGACTGTTCCAAGGGCCAGTCGACCGATACATATCAGACTGAAAATTTCAGCCTTTGAGTGGAAATTCAGAAATGCATAAAAAATTTCATAAAATTTGAAAAATTATGAAATTTTGCAAACATATTTCTTGTGATGTTTTCTAACAGAGAAAAATATATTTTCATGAGAAATCCAAATATGTTTGACTTTTTGACCAAAACTCAAAATTTTTGAAAATAACTAACTTTGTATCAAATCTAAGTCTTAGTTTTGAAACCATATGTTTTGCAAACCTATATCATAATAAATAAAATACAGAAATATTTTCAAATCATTTGAAATGTCCAACTATGATCTATGGGCAAGATGTGCATTAATTAAATATTTATTTTCCCCATAGTTGGTCTATTATCACTAATGTGATACATCCAATAACTCATCAAAACACCACAAACATAAGTGAGTTATTTGTATCATCCTAACATCCCATATGCATGAATACAATTATAACGCAAAGTGATATGAGATGTTCTAAATGTACACTTTATTTAGCCCCATTTTATCAAGAATTTCTATTTGGGCTAAGTACTCCCCCTTTTTGTCTCAAGTCAACCAAATTTCAAAAATCTGAAATTTTAACAATATAGTTGACTCAACCCAAATCCTCTAATCTTTGAGGATAGACTTTGGTACCCAATAGAAGTATTTCCAAATTGGGTTGATCAAGTACTCCTTGGGGATCCATTTCTTACTTAGGGTTTTGGTTTTTGCTTGTCCTCTAGCAAATAGGCAATGATAGGTTTTTCCATTGCTAGACTTCCCAAAACCTAATCTCTCTTTCTTAAAACTTGTCCTTTGGCTCTCAATGATCATATCTAGTGTCTTTGAGTAAATTTTAAATTTTCTAAGGGCTTTGGTAAGATTATCTACCTTTTCCCTTAATTCCTTATTTTCTTCTTCTAAGCATGAATCATTTGAAATAAAAGAAGAAGCATGTACATCATCTTTAATTTTCATGGATTCTAATTTTTCCTTTAGCATACAAATTTCATTTTTCAAATCCTTAATCTTCTTTCTAGCCTTAAACAAACGACTAGCTCAAGGGCTAGCTCAACGACTCTAATTCGAACAGACCAGTCGACTGCTCTGGAGGTTAGTTGACTGCTCCCGACTGTTCGACCTTATAGAAAGATGAGTTGACTGATGTCCATACCAATCAACTGCTACAGTGCGCTCTCAGTAGTATCAGTCGACTGGTCCCCTTACCAGTTGACTGCCCTACTTATAAATGCACTTTCAACCTCACCGGAGATCACCCTTCGCGTATGCCTTGAAGTCCACTTCCTTGGCTTGCCCCTTGAAGTTCTCTTCCTTCGGCTCTCGTCCCTCGGATGTGCACACAAGGCCGCGGCTTGCCTCCATGTCATCCTTCACGGATGCCTTTGAAGTCTACTTCCTCGACTCACCCTTGAAGTCTGTTGATGCAGTCTGGCCCTGATTGTTGTTTTGGTGTTGACAACGATTTTAGTTTAGGAGGATGATTATGATGATTGTGATTAAGTCCTGTTCGAGGATTAGACATGATATGGAAAATCCTAACCTGGGAGGTTAGGTGTGATGATTATGATGATTATGATCAAGTCCTGATCGAGGATCAGGCATGTGATGGAAAATCCTAACCTGGAGGGTTAGGTGTTGAAAGTCCTAGTCTGGGAGGCTAGGTGTTGGAAAAGTCCTAATTCGGAAGGGTTGGGTGAAAAGTCCTAGCTTGGAGGGCTAGGTGAAAAGTCCTAACTTGGAGGGTTAGGTGCAAATTCCCATCCCGGAGAATTAGGTGAAAAAGTCCTGGCTTGGAGGGTCAGGTGCCTAGCTTGGAGGGCTAGGTTGGATGATGTTCTAACTCGGAAGGGTTGGGTGAAAAGTCCTAGCTTGGAGGGCTAGGTGAAAAGTCCTAGCTTGGAGGGCTAGGTGAAAAGTCCTAACTTGGAGGGTTAGGTGCAAATTCCCAACTTGGAGAGTTAGATGGAAAATCCTTGGCTTGGAGGGCTAAGGTGGATGAATTCCTAGCTTGGAGGGCTAGGGTTGAGTCTCTGGATCGGTCTGGTGACCGATCAGGGACGTTGGCACGCTGCTCCTGAGTGGATCGGTCTGGTGACCGATCCAGCTATGTTTGATCGAACTGGTGACCGATCAGGGAGCACACAGTGAGATTGGGAATCTACTGTGTGGCTCCTGATCGGACCGGTGACCGATCAGGGAGCAGGCTGCTTCCTTGCTGTCTTGCTCCTGATCGGTCTGGTGACCGATCAGGGAGCAAACGGTGAGTGAGTTCCCTTGCTAATCAGAGTCTTGGATCGGTCCGGTGACCGATCAGGGATCTTGGATTTGATTAAAAAGTAACTGTTCATCTTGCCTGATCGATCTGGGTGACCGATCAGGATCCATTCTGATCGGTCTGCTGACCGATCAGGCTTCACCCTGATCGGTCTGGTGACCGATCAGGCGCGTATAGCTGCGAGAGCTGGGAATCCCAGCGAAGCAGTGGATCGATCTGGTGACCGATCCACGCACCCTGAATCGGTCCGGTGACCGATCACTTTAATTCAAATTTCGCTGACAGACGTGGTCAGAGCGTCTGATCGTATCTGATTTGCTGATGTATGATTCTGATATTTGATATGCTGTTTGATCTAATGCTCTGATTGAGTTTCAGGTGACAGGGGAGGATTCAAACACTCAAGGAGAGGTCAACGGTGGCTTTCCTTGGAGCAGGTTTGTCCGTTTTCCCATCTCAGGTTGCAACGGCCGGGCTGAAGACTGGAGCGGAGACTGGAGCATTACTGAGGGAGCTCAGTGAGTCCAGAGGTA
Organism: Boesenbergia rotunda; assembly: GCA_024364735.1. Classification (NCBI taxonomy): domain Eukaryota; kingdom Viridiplantae; phylum Streptophyta; class Magnoliopsida; order Zingiberales; family Zingiberaceae; genus Boesenbergia; species Boesenbergia rotunda. The sequence goes on from JAGFNQ010000447.1 coordinate 554,384, forward strand.
GCTCAGTGGAGGCTGGCGTTGGCAGACGAGTAGCTGGGAGCTACAGAGATGTCGTCACCTGGTGCGGTGTGGAGGAACAAAAGAAGCGGCAGTTGGCTTCGTGGAAGCAAGTCTTGCGAACTGTGTTCTTGCCGTGCTCTGAGTTCTCCACAACCTGCTTGCTGCGCTCTTGAGTTTTTCCATCATTCTGAGCAAGCGATTGAGAAGCAATCATCTTTTACTTGAGCCTTGAAGGAGGGAACAAGAAGCTTGGAGTCCAACAGTGGGAAGACACGGGGAAGGGTTCTCGCGTGAGATCGCCACTGGGTGGAGCTCAAGGAAGCTTGCTGTGTTCTTGTCCTTGCCGAGGGTTTTGAGTAAGATCTTTCTTGTAGTTTCATTGAGCCTAAACATTTATATTTGATTGAAACGCTGTGGAGAGGTTTCTCCACCGAGAAGGAGGTTGCTTTATATCCGGTCATCACCGGGGCTTGATCTACCGACGATCAAGGGATCGCTCACCTTAAGGGCACGCCAAGGAGTAGGGGCAAGTTATCCCCGAACCTTGTAAACCCTCTTGTTAGCGTTTTTGATAGCTGCTGTTGTTAGTTCTTCATCTCTGTTTCTGTTTTCTACATTGTCTGCTATTGCTTTGTTTCTTCCGCTGTGCCGCTGATAGTTTAAGTGCAGAAACCTTGATTAGAATTCGAGTTGCAAGTGTTGGCTATATTCACCCCCCCCCTCTATAGCCATCTCGTTCCCAACAAAGTCCTCTTCCTTGGCTCTCGTCCCTCGGATGGTTCACTCCATTACTCCATGTGTGATTCATAGAGTCTTGCACGACTCAAGCACACATATCAAACATCATGAAAATCTAACTTAATCATATTGACACATACATCAAAACTCATGATCTATCCGATCAACACTAGATCGATTGCACCAACATGTCCAAGGTGGATATGTTGATTCTAGATTTAAGAACCTAGAAAGGGAAAATCATACATTGAGGGCAAAGATTGAGAAATTAGAGAAAATCCTAGATAGATTTACTATTGGATCTAAGGGGTCAGGAATGATGTTGGGTAACCAAAAACCCAATAATGATAGATCGAGGTTGGGATGCCGATCTAAGCCCTTCAATGATATGGAGAAGTCATTTGCAAGGGTGTCATATGACTATAGCAAGGGGAAGCCGAAGAATGGCAAGGGAAAGCTATTTAAAGGGGAAAAGAAGAACTTAACCAAGGACAAGGTGTCCAAGGTTAAAAAGGATAGGTTTGTAGGCCAAAAGTCACCGAAAGTACACCAGTATGGCCTTGTGATTATAGATGAGTCACCTAGGGAGATGGCTAAGGCTAAGAGCTCACGGGGGAGCTCTAGGAGCCAAGTTGGGACAATGTCAATGGATCTTGGAAGAATTTCTTTCGGAAGTCTAGATGGACCATGGAGTGTGACAAATGATTTGAAGACAAAATTGAGTCTCAATCCTAGGAATTTGGCACATTGAAATTGAGTGTCATGCATGAAAATATGACATTGGGATCATATTGCATGAAAATTGATTTTTGATATAAAGATTTCATATAAACTAATGCTAGTGATGCATTGTGGTTGGGTATGGGCAAATACATCGAGAAGAGGCCAAAACTAGGATTTTAGATCAAGGTTCAATTAATGCTTTTAGATAGTTTTGGATTTTATGTCAATCTTGAGATTGATGATAGATACATTTTTAATGTATTTTTCCCAAGTAGACACGGATACCATAAACTTCTCCACAAAATTTGAGAATTTTTGGAGATTTATGAAATTTCTGATGCATTTCTGAATATGTATTTCTGAATTTGGGTCAGAAATGCTGAAATAGACTGATATCAGAGTATCAGTCGACTGGTGCAGAGGGCAGTCGACTGATAATTCTGTGAGATTTGTTTTTCGACTAGGTCAGTTGACTGGTGCAGAGGGTAGTCGACTGATAATTCTGTGAGATTGGCTTTTCGACTAGGTCAATCGACTGATAACTGTCTCAGTCGACTGATACAGGCTGAAATTATTTTCAGCAAAATTAGAAAGTGTCCAAATGAGTGTAAACTTGTGTATAATTTTATGGGGTGTTAATACCAAAATTTATAATCATTAGTGGTTAAAGAATCCAATAATTGAGATATTGTTGGAGCCATTTTGATATGTGGCAAAGGGGGAGAAGTGTTAGGTTTAAGTGGAAAACCAAACACGTAAGAAATCCTAGATCTAGGGAGAGCTTAGGTGAAGGGGGAGCATTATTGCTCAGTTATTGGCAAAGGGGGAACTTTGTGATAGGTTCTTAAAAAGCTTTTGTAAGTCTAATATAGAGAGAGCCTTGGAGAGGTTCTTAAAAGCCCTTGTTGATGAAAATGCTAATTCATTGGAGAGTTTAGGTATGAGGATGTCTTATGATAGGATCCATGCATGTTTGCATTGCATGATTGCATATGCATTAACGATATAAGTCCAAGGTCCCTGGCAACATAAGTCCAAAATATTTTTAGCATTGTATTTACTATTTATTTTCATAACTTGAACGAATTGTCAAACATCAAAAAGGGGAAAATTATTGGAGCAATCTATGGTCTGGAGTGACCATGAGTTTCGATGTTTGGGAAAAGGGTTTAAGTTAGGTTCACCCTTTATTTAATATATGTATATGAGTGTGTAAGTTTGCAGGATACACATAGACTTAGTTGAACAGGTTAGGGTCCGGTAAAAGATGACATGAGGAGACAAGACATGGGCTTGTATGCATCCAAGCGACCGTGGACAAAGCAGGAACGATGAGTCAAGGGAAGCGCACTTCGAGGCATACGCGAAGGATAGCATGAGGACGAGCCACGGGCTCGTATGCATTCGAGGGACGAGAGCCAAAGTCAAAGAAGGTTTTAAGGCAACAGGTCGAAGCTGCTAGGTAAAAAGTCACCTAAGTCGTGAGGATCCGAGTGCTGAGAGAATTGTACTAGAGAAGTAAAACCCTAGGTTTAGGATTTGGACAGTCGACTGCGGCTTGTAGCAGTCGACTAGTAGTTGGCACAGCAAGATCAGTCGACTGATCTTCTGTGCAATCGACTAATGTCGACTAAAATTCAAACGTTAGGTTGTAGCGTTCGAGTTTGGGTGGACCAGCCGACTGGTGTTGATACCAATCAACTGGTAACGACTAGTTCAGCCATAAGCTTTATTTAAGTGAGTTTGGTTTGCCTGGCTAAGGTTGACGAAATTGACTTTCGTTAAAGGCCAATTAGTAGTCTTTGTGCTCACGTTTGTTACAAGGATTGTGGCAAGGTTTCTACACCCACAAGGAGCGACAAGAGCTAGTCGGAGGTCTTCCGGGGTCTAATCCACTGATAGATAGGGATCGTCCTCTTCAAGGACACGCCGTGGAGTATGAGCCTTATCTCTGAACCACGTAAACAGTTTGTGTTAGCTATTATTTTCATTTGTAGTTTATATTTCCGCTTACACACGCTAACACTTGTAGAAAGAAATGACACATTGGGGGCAACGGGCTATTCACCCCCTTTTAGCTGGTCCATCGATCTCCAACACTAAGTGTGTGACCCAATAGGTTTTTGTAACGTTGACAATGTGTCTAAACTGCTTTAGACACATAAGCAATGAGCGGCATCTAGCAATACATCATTGCTACCCAAGTGACAAGAAAGTCGAGATCCGATTTAACCTCCGTGACTATGACAATGTATAACCTTATCATTCTATCCTCGATATCTAGATTGACCAATGAAGCATAGACCGTGTCATACTCGATCAATCTTTGTATTTCTTGATCCCCGAGTAGACTCACTAAAGCAAATGAACTCAATATCTCATATGGACTCATTTAAGCATTGTCATGTATTTTAATAGTTCTACTCGATCAAGGGGCCCACGGATACCACTTTCGACATATAGGAGAGATATATATCATCTACATCACTCACATCCCTCCGCATAAGTCATTACATACTCAGTGATCACCTTTATAGTCCACCCTGTTACGGGTGACGTTTGACGATACCAAGGTACACAACTTCTTATATCGAGAACCGTGGTGACTTCAGGTCTAAGGACTATTTATACTAATGGTCACATGAGAAAATTTATGACACTCATATGAAAATCTATGAAACATTCTCATGGCGGGTCAATTCAATACGCATTCTCTAATGTATACCCATGTGTGTAACTTGATATCATATATCCATGACTTGTGAGTTCACGTCATCAATTGACCTACATGCTAGTCTCTATATATTAATATTGTCCCTGAATATTAATGTTTGGTTACGAATGATTTAGTATAGTGTTCTCTACATCATCTCACTATCGATTCAACCAATCGATATGATATAGATAAGAACCTACTACCCAAGGACATTATTATACTTAGTTATTTGACACAAATATAAGATAAGTATAATAACCAAATTTGCCTTTATTAATAATAAAATATGATACAAAAGTCTCTAGTCAGTTATCACATAATTGACTCTAGGACTCTTACTAACACCCAACCCAACTATTCTATTGGGCCAATTTGGCCTCCTCCTTTGAGGTATCTCCATTAGGCTTTCAGGTATGCGTCATGGAGGGTCGCTGCCTGCCACCTCGTAAGACTAGGATGACATCATCCTGTCATTTCCTTAAAAATTGACATATTTCTCTGTCATGATCAACTGCTCAGTAAGTTTATAGGCCTAATATCCAAATGCTCAGTGGCCCAATTGCCTAAACACTGTCCTGCTCAAAATATCCCTAATCTTGTCACTTATAGGTCATTACCTGATATAACATCTCTGTTATATTGGATGTGATACCTTAACGGTTGAGAGTCATCGAAAGTGCACATATATATAAGGGTTCCTCCTCCATGGTACAGGTATGTTAGTGTTCTCATTATTCTTCTACTTCTTCACTTTACTTTGTCTAACTTGAACGTTGGAGTGCTTGTGTCAAGGACCTCTTGACCTTGCTTCTGACCTCTTTCTTGACTTTCCTCTCAGGAGTGCTCAAGAGTCTTCTGACGATTATCTCAACTTAGTTTCAAGTCTTCGGCGAATTTATATTATTGTTATGATAGGTCCTATTGGTAACATGTTCTTTTTAGCTCAAGGACGAGATCAACATTGAACCTATAATATTGAAGCGATCCAACAAAGAAGGGTCACTGGGAATAACTCAGCAAAAATTATCGATTGATTTCAAATATTTTTTATAATCAATTTTATAATTATTTATAAAAAATAAATTAAAAAATAAAATAAATCATCACATGGAAAACTATTTTTCTCCCCTTAAATTTTAATCTTTATTTTATTTTAATTTTTACTTTATTGTATGATACCCATTCGATTCAGTCCGATGATAGATCATTGAGAATAAAAGTGACAAAAGATGAGTCCAAAAAATATATTGAGATACTAATTTTTATGATTAATACGTGGGGAAAGACGGATCACGGAGAATAAAGGTGGCATGAAGGACATGTATCGTGAATGCAGCGGCTCACAGATCCTCAAGGCCGTAGATTCTCTCTCCTCCATGGCTCACCTGGTTTCTAGATCGTCCATCGTGAACATTTCCCGATTTATTCTAATGACCGATAAAAAATTTTGATGGAGCCGGATCAATCACCCAAGTTCGTCTGCTACCTGGTCTAATATTTATTGTTTAGCTTAGGCTCCCAGGACTATGATGCAAAGGTAAGGCGACTAGTCGCTATTTAAGACATCCGCAATTCGATCCCTAACTATAGCGTATGATCCTGTCGACAAGCGGAGAAGGGTCTTGCTCAAGCGACGCGGCAAGACGAACGAGTCGCAAGGGAATCTATGGTTAGACCGAGGGCCTACAGGAGGATGAGAGGGTTCGGAGCCGGAACGAGATTAGGGGTAAAGAAGCAAAGAGGTTGTGAAGCAGCCACGAGTTAGCAAGAGAAAGAGGAGCGAAGAGGTTATAATACAGCAAAGAGTCAATCCCCTTCTCAGAGCCTTGGGCGAACCTTATATAGGGTGGGCGACCCCCCGTCTTGTCTTGGCTATCTTTTCTCATAAAAGCTCAATCTTCCGACAGACACAATCTCGTGGCAGCTTTAGTTCTCCCGAGGGCCCAACGGGGCCCCCAAACGGTCATTCGCTTGTCTGTGCTGTCAACCTATTGTCAGCATTAATGTTTGATGCCATGGGAGGGCGTGATTACAGCGAATTCTCTTCCTCATAATGAGAGGATTTGGTGTATCTTTTCGTACCTGGTGGAGTCTAATCGTCATTAAATGGTTCTGATCGTAGAATTACCTTCGTCGCCTTATCATGTAGCTCCGTAAATCTGTCCGGCCTTAGCCGACCGGCCGCAAGGGGTCATCCTGAGGGGCTCAATCACTCTGCAATCAATCGCTCTTGAATGGGACAAGCCGTCTGTGAGTGGGTCCAGCCGCTCATGGCGCTTGACAGTCCGATCGGACGACTGGGTGCGCCTAACCAGACAGTCGATCACTAGGTCGCGAATCGCTTCTTAGAATGGGACGAGTTATGCCAAGTACATGACTACCAGGTTATCCGCCTGGGCATGTCCGCCCAACGCCCGAATACACGACCGAAGGTCGGCACCCCGAGGCAGTGAGAGTTCTATGTGTGTGACTTCCCGATCGTCCGATCGAGTACGCCAGACCGGATACTATCGACTGGGGCCCAGACATCCAAATGAAAGTTGACACCTAGGGGTGGGCTGAGTCGTGCCTAAGTACCGGCCTATCTAGTCAGCCAAGGAATATGATTGATCGTCCCTCAATCACTTGGCACAGAATACGAACCTGAGTGCCTCATCAGGCACACTGTAGCCCCGGGCGTATTTATCCGACTAGACCAACACCATACGCGACCGAGCGCCTCTACCCGACCGGATCACAAGCCTTCTCTTCAAGTCTAGTCGAAGAAGGTGATTAGCAAGGTTGTAAAAATCGTTAGGCGGTAGTCGGGCGGAGGACTACCGACTAGCGCCTAGGCGGCATTAGGCGGCACCACGGTGGGGTGCCGCCTAGCGCCTAGGTGGCGCCTAAGCCTACTTTTACAACAATGGCGATTAGTCCGACTGACTAGGCTATCTGCCTGGCTTGACCTTTTTGTCGCACTACAACAAAAATGTCTTTTCGCAACGCGAAATAATTGTATCCGCAGCGCACATTGAATGCTGCATAACTCCAAGCTGTTAAAAGTCGGAACTTATCCGCAGCGCGCAGCTGCGCGCCGCGGATAAGTTTCATCCACAGCGCGCGGTTACACGCTGCGGATCCATTTATCCGCAGCGTGTAGCCGCGCGCTGCGGATAAGTTTGTGGATGCAACCTATCGGCAGCGCGCAGCTGCGCGCTGCGAATAAATGGATCCGCAGCACACGAATATACACTGCGGATAATTACATCCACAGCGAGTGGTTGCGCGCTGCGGATACTAATATGTCTTATATAATTAAAATCTCACAATTAATATATTCCATACAATTTGATAATAAAATAAATATACCACATCAATTCTCTCAATTAACAACATCCAAAATTAAAACATTTATATCACAATTAATCATCAACACCACACTTTACCAAAATAGCATTTCACTTACTAGCAAAAACCATTACAAATTAGTCATAAGTCTAAAATAACTTAGTAGCAATAAAAAAAATACAAACTAGTCATAAGTCTAAAGTAAGTAACTCAGTCAAAAACTATAAACTTAGATAACCAAGCAACTGTGCTTCCTATTGCATCTTCGAGAAACAACATTTCATCGTTTGGTCGAATGAGGTCCAACTTGTTCACAAACACCCTATCAATCCAAACTTTCCAACAAGCTCCACCAAGAGGAACGTGATGCACTTTTACTTTGGGATCTGTGGATGCAATTCGACCTTCTGCGACAACTCCGTCAATACTCCAATGAAGCAACTTACATTTAGTATTATCAATGATATCTTCACGACTCCAGTTCTTTAGTTGTAACTGTATAATCAAAAAAATCTATAAGAAAATGTATAACGAATGCACAGCAGTTAACTTGTACAATGAATGTAAGAAAAAATCTGTATAATCAAACTTGCACAGCAGTTAAGAAAACTTGTACAACAGTTAACTTGTACAGCATAATCAAACTTGTAAAGCATAATCAAACTTGTAATAGAAAATATGTCATGCTAGCTTATTCATTTTTTCCTTCATGCTAGAAAATGTGACATGCGAACTGTAGTGATGGGGAAACTCGAGTCAGGCAGCATCAATGAAAGTATTAATAGGTGCTAGGCAACTGTAGTCCCATTATTTTTCATTTTCATATTACAAAGCTCATGAGACCCATTATTTTTTGAAAAATGATACAGTCCGAGTGAGAAGTCGATCCTTTGAAGAGAATTTCAAAGTGTCCTTTGAGTTTCCTAGTGAAGTAAAATGCAACAGAAACCATGATACATGGTTGCTTAAATGACAGATATGGGCCAATGTGAAAGTTCTAAATAACTGTATTCACATGAAATTTTACAGGGAGAAATGAAAAAATGTAATCAAGCAAAATCAATTCAACTAAATTCTTCAGATTGGACCTATGAATTTTATAAAGAATATTTGAAAGCTTTCAGTAACTAAAGTAAAAGGTAAAATCAAAGACTTGCAAATCAAGGATAATAAATGCTCAAGATTTGAACACTTCAATGATTTCATATTTCGTATATAACCAAGTAAAAAATCCTAGGAAAGGGAAGGTATGCCCCACCCACATAATTTTGCAAATATAAAAATATGTAGACTATACTCCCGTGGAAAGGTTCAGGGATTATAATAGGTTAGCTAAAATTTTAAAGAAGGGATGGGAAGAACTGAATTCTTGTTTTTTTTCAAAGAAAAAGCAGCATTCATCTGAGGAAACATATAAACAAGTATCAAGTGCAGAAATCTCCCCAAGAACAAATTGACTCTTCCCCTGTTGGACAAGGTATTGAAGCTACTAGGAATACGATACATATAGATTAGTGTCAGCAAATATCACAATAATGTGCAATCCTCAATTCCTCATATTCTTCAATAAAAATCTAAAAGTTGCAAGCAATAATGAATTTGTTGAAATGCTTCCCTTGTCATTATCGTTTCATAATTTGACCATGAAGATGCTAATCAGAATTAATTTTTTCTTGTAAGTTCTAAAGTGTTTACCTACAATTACCTCCAAGTATTTGGTCTTTGCAAAATCATCACTAATCTTCTGCAACAGAGAGTCAATATCAGCAAACACATTCTCTTTTGAACGATTGCCATTGACCTATGTTATTCAAGTATTTGGATAAATTATGTCACAACCTGTTACAAAGCTCATGAGACCCATTATTTTTTGAAAAATGATACAGTACGGATCAAAAATATTTCATCGAGGCTTAGCTGATAATCCATAGTTAGTAATGGGTCTCATGAGCTTTGTCTCATGAAGGTATCAATAATGGGTCTCATGAGCTTTGTCTCATGAAGGTATCAATAAGTGCTAGGCAACTGAAGGTATCAATAGGTGCTAGACAACTATAACAAAAATAAACATCAATTAATTGTGGCATGATTTTATGAACTCTATCTAAGCAGCATAACTAATAGTTACATAATCTTCCGAAACCCATTTTCAGTTACACTAAATAATAAAAGAGATGATATGCAAACAACAAAGATAGAATACTCAAAGAAAACAACATCTTTTGTAAGAAAAATGGAGCTAGGGGTTACTTGCAATTCTCAGGTGAATTACAGGGTTTGAAACGAAACATACAAATGTCATATACATAGGTATCTTTATCTTCTCTACAGCTGGCTCATATCTATCACTTGCATACATACAAATGTCATATACATAGGTAAATTAAATTGCTCAGGTATTGGATTCGGCTTGGCTTCTCTACGGATTCAATATGCTTACTGCTTTTTATTCCCTCAAATAAAAGAATGGAGGTACAAATTATCAAAGATAATAGCATAAAAATAATAAGATGGTAGTAATTAAATTGCAGAAGCAATATCTGACAACAAGAAATAAAGTTGCAAGTTAAAAGGGAAAGTTAATAACAATAAATGATGAAAGAACAAGAACAAAAAAACTACAAGGTAAATTACGGTAAAACATCCCTGTGCAAAAATAATCTGGAAGCCAGATAAGAGCAGGATTGGATAAAATGATCCTTCCATCAGACAAAAATTGTAAGAATGAACATGTATACTTTAAATATATAAATAAAGCCAATTAATTAAACCTTATTTTTTTCTGGGGCTATTTACGGTGTGCCTAAGCTTGAGCATTGGCGTGGCCTGTGCCAATACTGAAGGAAAGATGAAGGCCGGCGTCCCCTATCAATTTAGGGCACTTAAGGTTGAAAGGGGCAAACTTAAGAAGAAGAAGCTACCTTGAGCAAACGAGGCGAGCAAACCAGACGAGCAAGCGAGGAGGCGGCGTCTGTGAGGAGGAGCCGGAGATGAAGGCGCTGAAGAGGCAACGAGGATGCGGAGAGTCAAGCAACTAGGAGGAGGCGAAGGGTTGGGCGATGAGAAGCGGCGAGGAGCCTGTGGAAACTCGAGCGATGAGGAGAGGCACGTGCGCGGGCTTTGGGGAAGAAAGAATCGCGCGCGAGGGCTTTGGGGAAGAAAGAATCGCGCGCGAGGGCTTTGGGAAGAAAGAATCGCCGCAGCTTTTGGGGAAGGAAGAAGCGCGCGAGGCTTTTGGGAAAGGAAGAGGGGCTTTTGGTATCGGGAGGAATCGGGAAAAATTAGGTATAAGGAAAAAAATTAGAAAAAAATGAAAATAAGGAAAATAAAAAAATAAGGAAAATAATAAAATGATTATTTGTAGTTTTATTTGTAATGTATCATATATAATAAATAGAAGTATTAATAGCGTACCAATTTTTTGTACGCTATCGTTGTTATTATTTATTTGCAGCGTACGTTAATATGCTGTTAATATTACTATTAACAGCGTGCTTTTAATGTACGTTGTTGATGCTTCTCTTTTTTAAAAAAATTATGATATTAACAGCGCATATCAATATGCATGCTGTTAATAATACTATTAACAGCGTACTTTTATTGTGCGCTGTTAATAACGCGCTGCGGAAAAGTAATTTTCTTGTAGTGTCGTTACCCTCTCCCATGCCCCTTATGGCTCTCGAATCATGCTCATTATGGGTCGAATCCCTCTGTCACATCACGCTTTAATTTCCTCACCACGCGTCCTACTCTGACTGGGTCTCCCTGGCAACGAGGCGTCGTCTGTCAGCGGGCTCGTGCGGTGTCAAGGTTGGGTTCTCGAAGCGTCAGTAGGGGCGGGAAGCCAACGGTGACGATCTTCTCCCGCCCTTTTGTGACGAGCATCCGACGGTCCTCCTAAGATTTACCTCAGTAGAAATAGGTGCTACCCCGAGGCCTTCATACTCTTTAATTGCCTATTGCCTCCTTCGCCTCTCCTTTCCTACCTCCGCTCTATGACCACCATGCTTTCTCCACGTTCTGTTGTCTCCGACGAGCTTCGACCGCCTGCGTCTCTTCGCTTCCGGCTACTCAATCCCTAGGTACTCCCTTTCCTTGCCTACCGTAGAGTTGGTTTTATCATAGTTTCTAATCCCGACCTAATGGTCGAGTCAACCTCCTCAGTCGGATTGTGGTACACTACCACCATATCGACTCTGACTCGCGACCACCTTGAAACCATCCGGACAGACTACCAAATCCCTGCCGACTACCAATTAGCCCTCCCTAGCCGTCGTGACTGACCGCATCTACCTCCTCTCAGTTACTTCACTATTTTTAGAGACCACCTATTAGCCGGGCTAAGGTTCCCTCTTCACCCTTTCATAACGGAGATCTGTCGATATTTTCAAATCCCACTCTCCCAACTGGCCCCTAACTCCGTCCGGATACTCTGCGGGCTTGTTATTATCTTTTCTCTATACTGCATCCCCTTAGAACCCCGGGTCTTTCACTTCTTCTATTATCCCAAGAAGCAGGAGCCGGGCAACTTTTTCTTCCAAGCTCGGGCCAAATCAGCCTTTCTGGATAAGGTCCCTTCTTCTAACAAGGGGTGAAAGACCCATTTTCTCTTTGTCAACACTACCCCCGCCCAATCCTGCCCCATCGAATGGGTAGAGGATCTACCTACCCAGCCACCCATGCCTAAAAATTATCGCTCGGATACAACATTTCTGTTGGCTTATTCTAAGATCGGGGGCTTCGCTTCCACACCGCCCTGTTCAGTTGGCTTATTCTAAGATCCAGCATTTCAGTTGGTTTATTCAGTTGAACGAGGCGGTGTTGTATATTTTCCGACAGAGTTAGATCCCTACCGCCCTGTCCGGCTCTTTCGGTAAGCTCCTACTTTGCCTTCGAACTCTTTAGCTCTAACTAAGACTTTTCCTATGTCGTGGCTCAAAAAATGTGGAGCGCGGTGCTTGCTGAAAAGCTTGGCCTAGATGAGGCAGAGCTGGAAGCCCGAGCGGCGGAAGAGCTAGCGCAAAGGGCAGTGCCACCAATGCGCAGCACTGTTGCACCGGGACTCCCAGAGGATGTGGGGGGCAACTCTGAGGCCCAACCACTAGACGTGGACTCTGAGTCAGAGCAGCCTGCCCTGGAGAGGCCTGCCAGAAAGCGTTGTCACGACGTTGTCCCCCTGAGCGTGTCTTTAGCTCATGAGTTGGTTGAGGAGGCTTATGACTTGGCGGCTCCTTTGACCTCCCCGATCGGCCGCTCGCCCCCTAGCGCCAGCGTACCGGCTTCCAGCTCAACACCGCCCCGCCCTGGTGCCCTGACCGATCCTCCGAGGTCGGATGTTCTTGCTTCTACCTCAACTACCTTGTCTCCCCCTCGGCAACTGATAGACTTGGAGCTTCCTTCCGCAATCACCCTGGACCCAGTTATCCCTCCTCAACCGATCAATCTGCACGGTCGGTGATAACCGTTTTTTGTCGTGTCACGGTTTCAAATACAATTTAAGTACCAAATTCCTCTAAACTAATGTAGCATAGAGTAACTCGAGTCGTCTCCCAACGAATGTAGTCGGTGCATGATAATTCCCAAGATCGTATCTTATTGCTTTTGGGTTTTGGATACGAAACTGGGTTTTGGATTTGAACGATTATACTACGAAAAGAAATGACAAAGCAGGTATGAAATCTAGTTCTAATTAAAGAGAGACAGTGCAAGTAATGAAATCTAAATTAACCTAACTACATTTGTAGAAAAGAAAAGACAACTTGAAATTGACATTGACAAAACTAAACATAGAACAAAACTTACAGCATTAAAGAAATCTAACCCAACCTAGCTTAATTGCATGTAAACGAAAACGTAAAACTTAAAGCAATAAGAAGAGCAACACAAACCAAGAGTTAAGCAACTAGGAAACATAACAATTGAAAGAAATTGTTCTAACAGGCATTTAACCAAACACTATATGGGCATGAATAAAAATGACAAAAGCAAGTGCCATTTGAATTGTGGAAATTCATCAAATACAAAAATTCAACAATCAAACACAATCATTCAACAATTAAGATCAATCAACAACTGACAATACGCTTAAACCACCAGTTAATCCACTCTAATTAAGCTGCTGCAGAACTTTTGTGAAAAAAACATGAACTGCCGAAGACAATTCTGTAGAGAAATGAGCTGCTGAATTGAAACTGATGAAAAGCTGCTGAATTGAAACTGATGAAGAACTTCTGGAATTGGAGAACTACTGCTGGATGAAAATGCTGTGAAGAGAAAACTGCTGGCTACTGGATTGCGAAGGAACTGAATTCAGGGAATGGAGGAACTGCTGTAAATGAAGGACTGCCCGAAGAGAGAAACTGGAAGAGATTTCTGAGAAGAAATGGATCTACTGCTGGATGAAGCTGCCGACCTACTGGCGAAAAGCTGTGAAACATTAAACTGTTGGGAAAAAAAAATTATGAAACATTAAACTGCTGCAGAAAAGCTGTAAGAAGTTGATCGCCGGCTGCGGTGGAGGTGGATGATCGTTCCTCTCAACCCGAGAGGAAACTGCGGTGAAGGAGATGGACGGCTTCTCTCCGAACCCCGAAAGAGAAGCTGCTGTGAAGTCGACCAAGGCTCGAACCCCGAACCCTAGCTATGTGGTGATGATCCGGCCGACAGCGAGATGAGAGGTGGAGATCCGCCGGCCGGAGGAGATGAGGCGAAATTTGGTGGAAGGAGGTTTTCCCCCGTTTGCCGATCGATAACCTAGCTCTCGCGATGCTGCCCCTTTTTGATCTGCGCGTGGGTTCGGTCAGCCAAGCCAACTCGTGTTTGATTCAGCCAAGGGTTCAGTCAAACAGAGCTTGAGTTCAATCAAGCCAAGCAGTTCGGTTCAGTCAGCAGTCCATTCCAGCTTGGATTCAGCTCAGCCCCTTTGGGTTCAGTCAACCTCAGCCAGCAATTGGCTCAGTCCAGCCTTGGGTCAGTTCAGCCCAGCCAGAGCTCAGCTTGAGTTAACCTAGCTTTTGGGTTCAATCATAGGATGGCAGCAACAGACGGCTGAGATCAATCTGACTTCATCCAACGGTCGGATCTCTTCCGATCTGAACCAAACTCCACAGATCCCAATCGATGGTCCTGATCTACCTATCCCCAGCTCGGATTTACCAGATCAGTGGCGGATGGTCCAGATTTTCCCTTTTCTTGAATGGATGGTCTAGAACATCTTGAGCTTGATCCAACGGTCAGATCACTTCTGATTTGGCTGAAATTTTCAGATCTTGATCTCTGGTCATGATTGATTCTATCTTGGACTCGGATCGACCAGAAGTTGACCGATGGCTCAGATCTAGTCGTTCTCTGGAATGGACGGCTCCTATTAATCCGATGCTTGATCCTTTTGATCTGGATCCAATCCTGACTCAAGTCTGACCCGATTTGATCTAGGTCCATGATCAATTGAAGCCTACAAAATAATATTCAAATTTAGTGCCAAAAATATCCCAAATATACAAAGATTTGAATTAAAAGCCAAAATGAAGGGAATACATGAAACCTAATAAAATTGCAAACTTAAGCGTATAAAATGTGGATCAAACATGGATTTAAGAGCTCAAAATAATCAACAAAATGATGGTTATCAGTCGGCTAGTTGGGTGCTGGGACCAAGGGGTACTAACTACCCATGAGAAGTGTCCCTTGAGTCAGGCCGACAACTTCTTCATGGATGCGACTCAGATTCGCCCTTTTGCTCATCCCTACTCCTCGTACTTCTCCTAACATTGTTCTTTGTGCAGTTTTGAGTGGCTTGTCGGGCGGTCACCCAATCCTTGGTTCATAACACCCGGGAGCGTCGAGCGGCTGAACAGAGGATCCAAGCACTAGAGACTCAGCTAGGTCATAGCACTCTTCCCCTGGGCGAGGTAGGCATGGAGCTTCTTCGCTCATAAATTGGTCTGAAAACGCAACTGGAAGAGGTCGATGCCCGATCAGAGGAGGAACATGCCACCCTGGCCACGACCTCCCGGGAGATAGATCAACTCACCATCCGGCTAGAGAACGTAGAGTCCCAGAAGAGGTCAGCCCTCAACCGCCAAGCCCGCGCTCGTTCTGACATAGACAAAAAGACGGTCAAGGCCAAAGCATTAGCCGGGCAGCTGAAAGAAGTCGCTGCTGCCCATCACTCTACCCAGCTTTCTCTAATGAACAAAGAGGTTGAGCTGGCCGCCAAGGAAGAAGCCTTCAAGGTCTTGGAGACTCAGCTGGTAGCTCGGGCCGCCGAACTGACTAAGCGGGTTGCCAAGATCAATCAACTAAACGCTGAACTTGCGGCCTGTAAGGCGGGAGAACCGGCTCGGCTGGAAGCACATCGCCTGGAATATCTCAACTCATAGCCCTTCCATTGTCAACTGGCTCGTCGAATGGCCAATATGTTCAAGTATGACATTCAAAGTACGCTCCAACAACTGAAGGAGGTCGGGCACAACCCTGAGGACTTGCCTCCCAACGCAGTGAAGCCTACTCGGGTTCAAGAAGTTATCCCGACTGACGCTCCCCCCCCCCCTTTACTTAAGCTGTAATTTGATGTTCTCCTTTTTGCTTAGCCCATTCGGGCCTGTTTTTGCTCTAATGATCTTTGGCCCTGTTTAATGCTAGTCGCCTTATTTGTATCGCTCAGTTTTTCCTTGTTGTGATTCTTTTTCCCTCTGCCGGCCTATCTCACACAAATGTGTTTTTATTCGACTACTTAGTCACTCGGCTAGTAGACTCTACCAACCCTAGAGTCCCTCTCAACCTACTATCCGTCAGTGAATGCCCAGGGCATTTCCATGCTCGGGCTTATAACTCTGGCTGTTTGGCTTAAGCCCTCGGGGGCATCTAACTTCCTGCGTTGAGTCGGTAGGTTGGTCCCATTAGTTGACCCGCCCGAATATCCAGAGGCCCTTATTCGGCCCCTCGGCCAGCAAACCAACGGGATCATGAGCATCCCTAGCTAGGGTCTGACGGTCATCACTTTAGATGGGGTTTACTCAGGCCCTTCAGGACATCAGTTCGTTCGCAATCAGCCACTCGACTATATATTTTGTTCGAACTATTTATGGCCCATGTTCAGCTACCCGACCCTTTATCTAGCTCGGGCCATCCAAGACGTCCGATTGGTTATTCGGCTCTCTTATAACTCGGTGAGGCTTCTGTGTGATGCTCGGTTGACCCGACCGAGTGTGGACAACCCCGCCCACCCGGCACCGAGGTCGGCGAGTTCGTGGGAGCAAACCCACTTATAACTCGCGGAGGCGAGAGTCTGGACGCCGCTCGGCCAACCCGACCATGCGTGGACAGCCACGCCCTACCGGCACCTAGGTCGGCGGGTTCATGGGAGCAAACCCACTTATAACTCGTGGGGACGAGAGTCTCTGGATGCCGCTTAGCCAACCCGACCGAGCGTGGACAACCACACCCGACCGGCACCGAGGTTGGTGGGTTTGTGGGAGCAAACCCACTTATAACTCACGAGGACGAGAGTTTGGATGCCGCTCGGCCAACCCGACCGAGCATGGACAGTCACACCTGACCGGCACCGAGGTTGGCGGGATCGTGGGAGCAAACCCACTTATAACTCGCGGGGGCGAGAGTCTAGACGTCGTTCGGCCAACCCTACCGAGCGTAGACAGCCACGCCCAACCGACACCGAGTTCGGCGGGATCGTGGGAGCAAACCCACTTATAACTCGTGGGGGCAAGAGTCTGGACGCCGCTTGGCCAACCCGACCGAGCGTGGACAGCCACGCCCAACCGGCACCGAGGTCGGTGGGATCGTGGGAGCAAACTCATTTATAACTCGTGGGGGCGAAAGTTTGGACGCCGCTCAGCCAACCGACCGAGCGTGAACAACCACGCCCGACTGGCACCGAGGTCGGCGGGATCGTGGGAGCAAACCCACTTATAACTCGCGAGGGCGAGAGTCTGGACGCTGCTCAGCCAACCCGACCGAGCGTGGACAGCCATGCCCGACTGGCACCGAGGTCGGCGGGTTCGTGGGAGCAAACCCACTTATAACTCGCGGGGGCGAGAGTCTGGAAGCCAAGCTAAGTTGTCCTGATCGTTGCCCTTATGTTTAAAATTAACACGATTACATGGACCACCTGAGTCCTACTCATGGTACAACTTTAGATGTATGGCACTCCAGGGTCTTCCTAGCCTTTTTCCTTGAGCATCCTGCAAGTGGTTGGCTCCCGATCCTAACTTCTCGATCACCAGGAAGGGTCCTCCCCATTGGGGCTCCAGCTTACTCACCTCGCCGACCCTTTTCCATACACGGTCGCCGACCTAAAAGCTCCTGGTTATAACCTTCTGATTGTACCTTTGCTGCATCCTTTGACGATAAGCAGTCATTCGGACCGCCGCCTGGTCTCGGATCTCTTCGACCAAATCCAACTCCAGACGTCTCTTCTCCGCATTATCTTCTCCATAAAGGCGTCTCCGGTCGGACTCACACCCTACTTCCATTGGGATCACTGCTTCACTCCCGTACACCAGCTGAAAAGGGGTGCAACCCGAGCTTTCCTTGGGAGTGGTGCGCTGAGCCCATAAGACACTGGGTAACTCATCGACCCATGTCCCTCCCATATGATCCAATTTGGTCTTGAGGCCTCGCAAGATTTCTCGATTGGCAACCTTTGCTTGACCATTGCTATAGGAATAGGCTACTAAAGTGAAAGCCTGCCTGATCCCATAGGTCGTGCACCATTCTCGAATTTTCTGGCCCTGGAATTGCCGACCGTTATCCGAGACCAACTTATGCGGTATCCCGTATCAACATAGAATGTTCTGTCATAGAAAATTGATGACCGCTTGGTCGGTGATCCGAGCGAGAGCTTCCGCTTCCACCCACTTAGAAAAATAATCTACCGCCACCAATAGAAACTTCTTCTAGGCGGCTGCGACAAGGAAGGGTCCCACTATATCCATACTCTACTGATCGAAGGGGCAAGACACAGTAGATGCCCTCAAAACCTCGGCCGGTCGATGAGAGATATTCTGATACTTTTGACAAGAAATGCAGGCGGTGACCATCTGATCCGCATCCCGTTGTAGTGTTGGCCAAAAGAATCCCGAGAGTATTACCATCCGGGCCATTGACCGACCCCCTGAGTGGCTGGCACAGGATCCCAGATGTATTTCTCTCAGTATGTAATATGCATCTTCTTCTCCTAAACATTTGAGCAATGGTCGGGAGAAGGCTCGCTTGTACAAGGTGTCTCCTACCAAGGTGAACTTGGTCGCCCGCTTCTTTAGCAAGCGAGCCTGTTCAGGCTGGGTCGAGAGAGTTCCCTGATGCATATAGGATATGAGCGGAGCCCTCCAATCGCCTTCCACCTCCGTCTCCGTCTCCCTCTCGACCTGAGCTACTAGCATGGCCTGAGGCAAGGGATGGCTGAAGACCCAAGGAGTGATGGCACTGGCTAACTTGGCCAACTCATCAGCCTTTAGGTTATCTTCTCGAGGAATTTGGAGTATCTATACTTCTCGAAACCCGGCTTTCAATTGCTCGTATGCACCCACATAGGTTTGCAGCCGTTCACTGTTTATCTCAAACTGCCCAGCTAATTGCTGAGTCACAAGCTGAGAATCTGAATGGAGCATGACCCGGAGGCTCCCACGTGTCGGGCAGCTTACAGTTCAGCAAGGAGAGTTTCATATTCTGCTTCATTATTAGTAGCCTGATAATCCAGACGAACAGCTAGGTGGAGGTGGTCCCCCTTTGGGGAAATCAGGAGACTTCCGATACCACTCCCTGACCGAGCGGCAGAGCCGTCCACATAGACCTTCCATGTTTCCTCCTCTTCCTCGGTGTGCAATTCGCTGAGAAAATCAACTAACGCTTGAGCCTTGATAGCAGCCCGGGGCAGGTATTGAATGTCATACTCACTTAACTCTGTGGTCCATTTAATTATTCGGCCGGAGGCCTCAGGATTGACCAATACTCTCCCGAGGGTACTATTAGTGACCACCCTAATAGGATGAGCCAAAAAATAGGGGCACAAGCGTCGGGCGGTCAACACGAGCACATAGGCTAACTTCTCGAGTATATTATACCTACACTATGCTTCCTTTAGCAAGTGTCCAAAAAAGTAAATGGGTTGTTGCTCAACCCCCCCTCTGTTTTACAAACACAACACTCACTGCCCCCTCCGTGGCTGAGAGGTATACATACAAAACCTCCCCTCATTGGGCTTGGCCAGGCAAACTGGTGAGATAAGACTTCAGTTCTTCAAACGCCCGATCACACTCAGCATCCCACTGGAATTTGGTGGTCTTGCGCAGGGTCTTGAAGAAGGGCAAACTGCGGTCGGCTGACCTGGAAATGAAGCGAGGGAGAGCCGTGATCCTCCCGGTCAACCATTAAACTTCTTTCAAAGTTCGGGGTGGTGGCATGTCTAGCAGAGCCTTCACCTTGTTGGGGTTGGTCTCGATGCCTCGCTCGGTTAGACTGTAACCCACGAACTTTCCACTTTTTGCTCCAAACAAGCATTTGGCGGGGTTTAATTTAAGATCATGCCTTCTTAGGGTGCGGTAGGTCTCCTCCACATCTGCTATGAAGTTTGCCGCCCGGAGGTATTTGATGAGGATGTCATCCATGTACACCTCAATGTTTCTTCCCAACTGCTCCTTGAATATTTTATTCATCAACCGTTGATATGTGACCCCTGTATTCTTCAGTCCGAATGGCATAACTGTGTAACAATAGGTGCCCTCAGATGTAATAAAACTGACCTTTTCATGATCGCTAGGGGACAATGACACCTGATGATATCCCTGATAGACATCCAGCATACAGATAAGCTCATTTCCTGCAGTGGAGTCCACCATCTGATCGATCTGAGAGAGTAGATAACAATCTTTAGGGCAGGCACGGTTGAGGTCTCTGAAATCTATGCAGACCCTCCATTTGTTATCCGGCTTGGACACCAGCACTACATTGGCCAACCAAGCTGGAAACTGCACCTCCCAAATGTGCACCGCCTCCAGGAGCCTGTCCACCTCGGTTTGGATTATCTTGTTTTGCTCATGACTGAAGTCTCTTTTCCGCTGCTTCACGGGCCGAGCGTCAGGGTAGACATGCAACTGATGCTCCATGACTTCTGGCCGGACGCCCTTCAAATCACGGCCTGCCGTGCAAATACATCTTGATTCTCCGCCAAGCACTTTACCAGTTGTTGCCTAAGGTCAGGGTCCAGCTCCGGTGCTATCTTTACTTTCGTTTCTTCTCGGTCGGGGAGGAGCTAAACCTCCTCCTTTTGCTCTCTCAATTCAGCCCAAGGGGAGGGTTGCACCATGTTGCAGCTGGCCGACGGCGACAGGAATGGATTTCGTACTTCCGTTTGGACGTCGTCGACGTAGCATCGGCGCGTTACCTTTTGGTCACCTCTTACTTCTCCTACCTAATCGCCAACCAAAAACTTAACCTTCAGATAGAAAGTGGACACCACTACCCTGAATTCGTTGAGGGCTGGTCTCCCCACGATGACATTATAGGCAGATGACGCATCTACTATTAGGAAGGTCGACCACTGAGTTCTCTTCAGGGGCTCTTCCCTGAGCGAGATAGCCAACTTAATTTGACCAATCGGCTGGACCTCATTTCCGGTGAACCCAAAGGGGGGTGTGGCTACAGGCTGCAACTCGCTAACCTCAATCTGCAGCTACTCGAATGCCTTTTTGTAAAGGATATTGACCGAACTACCAGTGTCCACAATGATCTGATGGACCTGGTAGTTAGCTATGACAACGGTGATGACTAACGCATCATCATGCGGAACTTCCACGCCTTGCAAATCATGTGGACCGAAACTGATCTGTGGTTCTCTGGCTTGAGTAGGGCTTGTCCCTACCTGATGAATCTCCAAGCATCTAACTTGAGACTTCCGGGCCTGATTGGAGTCCCCATAGGTGGGGCCACCAGAGATGACATTAACCGAACCCTGCACTGCATGTTGCAGGTTCACCTGCTCCTCGATTACCTCTCCCTGCTCGGGCGAGTTAGAGGACGGGAATAATTGCCTTGCCGCCGGGGCAGCCGCTTGGGTGTCTGTCCCCCGCCCTTCTGACTACGACCTTCCCCTACCTCGGGCCCCTCCCTGAGGTGCCCTCCGGGGGGCTCCACGGTCAGGACGAGCTTGCCTTCGCCTGGCCTGCCAACACTCCTAGGTGTTGTGGATATGACTATGATGAAACGAACAACAAGGTTGCCATCTGCTGGGGAGACACCCCTGAGCCACCTGTTGAACTATACCACGCTCAGTTCCCGCTCGCTGCCCAATGGCTCGAAGACTACGAAGGGGTCCTCCGGGAGGTGTCATCTTTTGGCTATGGGGAGTCGCAGGTAAGGATCCGACCTCCCTACGCCGGAAGGCTTGCGCTTCTTCCACGTCCACATACTTGACGGCCTTGCCCAAGAGACTTCCAAAGTCTTTCGGGGGTTTTCGTATTAGTGATCGAAAGAATTCCCCCTCTTGCAAACCCTGGGAGAAGGCGCTGATCAGCACTTCGGGAGTAGCAGTGGGCACATCGAGCGCTACCTGATTGAACCTCTTGATATAAACCCGCAGGGACTCCTTTGGGCTCTGTTTCAGGGCAAAGAGGTTGAGACTTGTCTTGTGATGCCTCCTGCTACTTGCAAAGTGTTGTAGGAAGAGTCTTTTGAAATATGCAAAGTCTTGTACAGACCCCTCCGGGAGTCTGTCAAACCAACGTTGAGCGGGCTCGATCACTCGGCAATCAATCGCTCTTGAATGGGGCAGGCCGCCTGTGAGTGGGTCCAGCCGCTCTTGGCCCCTGACAGTCCGATCGGACGACTGGGTGTGCCCAACCGGACAGCCGGTCACTAGGCCGCGAGTCGTATCTTAGAACGGGATGAGTTATTCCAAGTACATGACTACCAAGTTATCCGACCGGGTATGACCAACCGGGTACGACCGACCGGGCATGTCCGCTTAGCGCCCGAATACACGTCCGAAGGTCGACACCCCGAGGCAGGGAGAGCTCCATGTGCGTGACTTCCCGATCGTCCGATCGAGTATGCCCGATTGGATACTGCCGACCGGGGCCCAGACATCCAAATGAAAGTTGACGCCTCGGGATGGGCCAAGTCATGCCTAAATACTGGCCTGTCTTGTCGGCCAAGGAATATGACTGATCGTCCCTCAATCACTTGGCACAGAGGACGAACCTAAGTGCCTCATCAGGCACACTGTAACCCCGGGCGCACTTATCCGGCTGGACCAACACCATACGCGACCGAGCGTCTCTACCCGACCGGATCAGCATATGTTGTAAGAATTTTTTTTTTCAAAATGGGACACGAATCTTTGAACGCTGGGCTTCTAGACCGTCCACCGCGAACGCTTTCCAATTTACCCTGGTGACCAATGAAAATTTTCCGTAGGATCGGACCGATCATCTCAAATTTATCTGCTATCTAGTCCAATATATTTTTTTATATTGTTTAGCTCAGAGAAATAAATTTGAAGTTTTGGATGGGTTCTCAATAGGTGAAATAGTCACCTGAACAATCATTCCCAAATGACCTTTCACTATGTAAAAGCGAAAGATAAATTATGACAAATTTCGTCCAATAATAACCATGTATGTAAAAAAAGTTGAGATAATTCGTACTTGCTGAGGATAGATTCCCAACCTATCAACCCACTTACATAACAGAACTACATCATCAGAGTTTGGATATGTTTTTAATATGTGAAAAAAAAAAGCAATTATAGGGAGAGTAAAAATGAAAGAATAAAAATTATAGTGAAAGATGGGAGAGTAAAAATAAAAGAATAAAAATTATAGTGAATGATGGGAGAGTAAAAATGAAAGAATAAAAATTATAATAAATGATGTGATATGACATGACACTTTACATGCACACGTCTGATTATCGCTTGGACACCATCGGCGGCATTCGACCGCCACCCCAAATCAAACTATACCCTGGGAGGCACGGTAAACCCGTCGAAAATCGTACATGTAAAATACCATATTATTTACTATGATTTTTATTCTCCCATTTTTACTCTCTTAATCATTATTAAAAAAAATAGCTCACTTTCAAAGCCTCCCAATCCATTTTAAAATTAATATGAAAAAATAAATTATAAAAATTATTAATTCAAATATTATAACTAGAACGTAATAAAGAGGTGAATGTGAATGTGTTCTTAATAATGTTTACGCGTGGTTACAGAGTTGGGAGTACAACTGTTTTGCTATATTATATAGCATCTATTATCTATCCAACTTAAAACGAATTAAAATTCATTACAAAAGAAAACTGATTAATTAGTCAATATCGAATCCGAGATGAACATTCTTTATAAACAGGATATAATGCATACAGGATTAGTAATAAATATAATGCATCCATCATTTTAGAATCTACCGTTTCAAGTGTAATAAAATGGAAATAACATAAATCAAACAAAAGAAAAAAAAGAATAAAATCACTGCCCTGGTTTGGAGGGTCATGGATTCCATAGCCCGAGGGCTCAGCTGTTTGCCTTTTCTTTGGATGAATAATAGTGTAGTTTTCGCAAGAGAGTTTAAGTCGTATTTGAATACGAACTGGATTTACCTGTAATTATATGTTCTTGTAGTTGATTTTGTTGTCTAACGAGTTGAACAGAGAACAGATTTGTGAAGTAACTTTCTCAAGATTTGATCTTATCTAATGTGTTGTTTTGTATTTGTTTTTTAATACGGAAGTATTTGGATGAGAATAACCAGTGGATTCTAGCTATTTTAGACAACCAAAATGCTGGGAAAGTTAAGAATGCGCCGAGTAAGTTCAATTTTTCATAAATAACAGACAGACGAGATTATTGTGAAATTTAAAATGAAACATATTGAAGGTTTATTGTAAAACTTGTGTTAAATGTAAAAGAAACAAAATCTTATGACAAAAAAATATACACATGATGTTGCTAGATTTCTTGTGTTATACATGAAAACAGATCTTATGTTAGCATACATAAAACTAGATGAGAGGATTCTTTTTATTTCCAATCGCAGGAACCAAGCTAGATATTCCAGAGGAATCTCATGAACCTTGCGGCCATTGCAGATAGTAAAGTTCGAGCCGTGACTCAGGTATGCATGATCATTGTGATCAATTAATCGAGAATTTTCCTTCCCAACTTAGAAAGTGTTTTTTGGTCGAGAGCAGAATCTAGGAAATCTTGGTAAGAATAAGACAGTCTTGTGCAGTGCCTTTTAATGTTGAAAATAAGTGTGCTTGTTTACTTGGTTTGATGATGTTGATAACGACTAAGAGATAAAGGTATTATTATTCACGATGAATTTAGGTATTGCCTTGACTAATGATAACAACAAAAGAAAGTAGGTTAAGATAGCATAGAATTGCTAAATTAATTGAAGAGGAAAAAGGAAAGTTTATTTAGCCAAACCGAGATAATCGGAAGATATGGATTGTTATTGTTGTTGTAATTTTGTATCATATCATATTCAATCATCAACCAAGATAATTGGAAGATCTAGAATGTTTATTTAAAATATGATTGTAGCTAAAATTCAATCATCAACAAGAGGCCAATAGAGATCTAATGAAAGATCCAATCATATCTTTGATTTATAAAAATAGAGAAATAAAGAGGGAGATAAAAGAACATAAGAAGGATAAAAAGGAAGAGAAGGAATAAGAGGCTTTCTTGTTTCGATGTGTTACAGTGTAAAGTAATGAACTTAAGCATAAGATTAAGGATTAATGACACGAAGATGGATAACAAACCCCATATTACTATAATCTCACGTCCTCAGAATTTTGCATTTATATTATGTCATTCTTATGTTCAATGAGTATTTAAATAGTGCATTTATCACTAATCCCTTCTTCCCATCTAATTTTTGCAAGCATAGGATTTGATAGGATTTGTTAGATTCGGGATAACTAAAGTTTTAGTCCACCCACTGTTTCTTTCTTCTACAATCAAAACAAGATAATTAATTTTTGTGTTTTTTCCCTCCTTTATCCAAAGAGGACCTTCCACTTACACTGCCTATTTTTAACACCATTATATCATGTTAATAATCATAAAGATCGTGTAGTGGCTATAAACTAGAGCAATTATGTAACAAGTTAACCTAGGGTTGAGTCACCTCCTTGGAGAGAACTTATGTTTATCTCTAATATTCTTCCTATGCAAGAGTAGGTTGGTTCGGTATTCATATTCTAAGAATGGTATTCTCAGAAACATTATCAATATTTCTACAATAATATTGCTAAAAACTTAAGATTAGTCTAGTGTACAACTATTAATATTTCAAATTCTGATTTTGGTTATTGATAGGATTGTAATTTTTATTTGATAAAAGTTCACAAAATCCTTTTATTCCGTAACAAAATGTAATCAAATTAGGAGAAAATTCAGTTAAGATGATGATGGCCCATTCAATAGCGAAATACTTAGTTTCGTGATAATTTGGTACCATTATTGTTGAGACAATCTATAATCCGTATGACCGTGTGTTTTAATGTTTGGACAAAGGGTTTAAGTTAGGTCTGCTCTTGTATTTGATATGTGTATTTGAGTGTGCAGGTTCTGCAAGATATATATAGACTCAGCTTGATGGCTTCAAGTCCGATGAAAGATAGTGCATCCGAGGGACTGTGGACAAGGCAGCAACGATAAACAGAGAGAAGCGCACTTCGAGACATAAGTGAAGAATGACATGAGGACGAGTCGCAAACTTGTATGCATCCAAGGGACAAGAGCCAAAGTGAAGAAGGCTTGAAGGCAACAGGTCAAGGATGCAATGAAGAGTCGAGTCACGAGGGACCACGAATTTGACAACAAGGACGAAGGCCGAAAGAAACTCCAGAAGGAAAGACGTGAAGAATGGAGAGACATCCAAGGGACGCTAAGCTGATGGAGCAGACTAGAAGGCTAGGTCTAGGTTGGTCGGGCGAGGACAAGTGCTGAGTGAATGTACTCGTGGTTGAAACCCTAGGTTTAGGATTTTACCAGTCGATTGGTTGGGATCAGTCGACTGGTTGAGGGCAAAGAAAGACCGGTCGATTGATTTTTTTGTGCAGTCGACTGGTGTCGGCTGGTCGGCTGGAATTCGAACGTTGGGCTGTAACGTTCGAATTCGGCTGGAGCAGTCAACTGGTACCAGTCAACTGATAACGGCTAGTTCAACAAACGAGTTCTATTTAAGAGAGCTCAGTTTGACTGACTAAGGTTGACAAAATTGGACTTGGTTAAAAGCCAATTAGTAGTCTAAGCTCTCAGAGGTCTTGTGTGAGGTTGTGACGAAATTTCTCCACCCACAAGGAACTACGTGAGCTAGCCGGAGATTTTCCGAGGAACCATCCACCAAAGGATCGGGATCGTCCACCTTACGGACAATAGTGGAGTAGGAGTTTTATCTCCGACTACGTTAAACGGTTTGTCTCTTCTTGTTAGTGTTTTAATTAATTGTATTTTCGCTTGCGCAGACTAACGTTGTAGAAAGAGAACCGAGCAATTAGAGGGCAACGTCTACTCACCCCCCTCTAGATGACCATTCGATCCCCTACAATTATCTCATCGAAAAATAAACATCAACTCATGAACAACAACTAGGAATACATAGGGATATGCAGTTAAGATGATGATGGCCCATTCAATGGCTAAATACTTAGCTCCATGATAATTTGGTACCGTTATCTCATCGAACAATAGACAACCACTCAACAACAACTAATTAGGTGTGACATTTATTACAAATAATTGCATTTTAAACATGAGATTCTTGAGAATTACATTACCTTGGTGAGGTTTTTGTATGCCCACTAAAAATCACATCACTTGAGAAGTAAAATCCCAATGGAAAGGGGTATCAACAATCAAACATGCATAGATGAACATATATCAACTAGCATGGAATGAGAATTAAACCCCAAAAATAAAACAATAACAGACTGATATGAAACAGCATTTTCGAATAGAATTATATAAGGATTGCCATGACTAAACTTGCAATATCATTGTTTATGTGAAGAAATGCAACATTTTGACATGTAAAATTGAACATCTAAAGAAAATTGCAAGTTGAAAGATAAATATACGCACTTTTTCGTCTCTCCCAAATCTTCAATACTTCATCATTCGGCTGCTGTTGAGTATCGATCCAAGAGTTCCCAAGACAGCAAAAGCCAGAAGGGGGCTGACATCGAGGGTATCAAAAACTGGAGGGATGATGTTCCTGAAGAGATTGAGATAAGGATCGCAGAGATCCCTAATCGCAGAGAGGGGCTGTCGGTCCCAGGGAATGTTGGGGAACCAACTCAGCAGAACCCTAACCATCAACACACCGCTGTAGATATCAAGCCACTTCGCCATCCCTGCTGCCACCACCGTGAGCGGGGTGTTGAGGTAGCCCGATGGCCGGGCCACCCGGCGAGCGGCGAAGAAAAGGGGGCCCACAGCCCAGGTGAGATTCCCCTGGAGGGAGCGAAGCTGATCTATCTCCTCCGGACTACCAGCGGCGGCACGCTCTGCCAAGCGATGGAAGAAGGAGAGGATGCCCTTGGAAACGGAGGCGGCGAAGGCGAAGAGGGAGGCGAGAGTCCTGGTGGAGTCGATGACAAGGGAAGAGGGAGGCGACGGGGAGATGACGGCGCGGGGGCGGAGAGAGCCCGGTGGTCGGCGCAGAGATGAGAGGCCGAGGCGGAGGGATCCAGCGGCCGGAGAGCGGAGTGGGAGACAGGAAAAAGAAGGAGACGGGGAGGGCTTCCGGAGGATGAAGAGGCCAGCACTAGGGCTCCCTGTAGCGGTGACGGCGGCGGCGGACAACACGGCGGCCATCGTCGAGGAAACGTCGCGATGCTTCTCGATCTCCAAAAGCGAAGGGGCGATCAACTAATGAAGAACCACAAATCAGTGCCGTAATCAAGAAAGGACGGCTAAGATTTATTCTATAATGCTGACAAAATCTGATGGGCCGGCCCAACTTCTTTAAACCCGACTCGGTCCGAGTTTGATTGGAATTAAATTTTGATTGGAAATACTAAATTTAAAAATAATAAATAAATAAATAGAAAGTATAAACATATTGAAACCATATACAACGCACAACATAGGCATAGAGCAATGTTTGGG
Organism: Boesenbergia rotunda; assembly: GCA_024364735.1. Classification (NCBI taxonomy): domain Eukaryota; kingdom Viridiplantae; phylum Streptophyta; class Magnoliopsida; order Zingiberales; family Zingiberaceae; genus Boesenbergia; species Boesenbergia rotunda. The sequence continues at coordinate 583,039 of JAGFNQ010000447.1, forward strand.
ACGAGCAGCACTGTTTACTGTCCATACACAAAAACGACAGAAAATAAATAAATATTGATCCTGCCCTATCTTTGGCACCGTACGGACAGCCAACGTGGCAAACGGCCTGGCCAACTTCAGGGTCCACGTCATTGTACGGGTAGCCAGCTTGACAAACACCCTAGCCGGTCCCAGGGTCTCTGCCGGCCGGTCGGACTCAAGGCGGCCGGCCAGAATAAATGTAGCGGTTCATCCGGCCGGTCAATCCCGGTCTACCATCATAAGGTTATTATACCTCGTTTATCAGGGTACTTCCGCCCAGTTTCTACGCCCTCTTTCCCGGGTACTGCCGCCCGGCCACATAAGGGCCACACGCCTAATCGTTCGGGTGCATCCGCCCGGCAACCCTTCACATACATAGTCCCCCAGGCTTGCACGCCCGGCGCCCACTCGGGCACTCTCTCCCGGAATCACCCAGGGATAACGACAAATTATACCTGCACCACCTGCAGATAACAGGCTGTCACCACTCGTGAACGGACACTCTCTGGCACGCCGCCCTGTCGCGCCGTTGGTGCCAGGCGGCGCCGGTCGGAGGTGTACGGAAACCGTTCTTTGTCCTCACATAAGACAAATAGCATACGACAAGGAATGTTGGCTAGCAGTCGACATAATCATACAATATTCCCCGACCAGTTCAGAGAATCCTGACACAGGTCAGACTTGGTCCTTTTCCTCGGCTATATAAGCCCCTCCCCTCCTCATTATCAGGTACGCGCGAAGCCACTTGTCTACAGTGCTCCATTATTTTTCCTGTTCACCGGAGTACTGACTTGACCGTCGGAGTGCCTGGCCGAGGCGTTTCCCGGCTAGGTTGCTAACGGTCATCTTCCCCAGCAGGTCTACTTCCACTCAGTCGGCGGTTCACCAGGCGACATCTACTTACGTCCGGTCTGAGGACACCCCCCACTCGCTGAGTCATTCTGAGCGAGGGTATCCAGTCAACATTCACGTCATTCATCTCTACACCGTCATCCGGTTGCGGCCCCACTCCACTCGGCGACAGGATCAAATATATATATCAAGAATTATACAACCAAACATAAGATATATGGAAGAGCACACTACAAATTAATGCACAGCAAGTACACTTAATTTATGTGATGGTTAATCGTCGATGTCCCATCACCCTTCAGCCTCTGTTCATGCGTTTCTCCATTGCCCTCGGCTCTGTAGTTAAGAAGAAGAACAAGAAGATTAACTTTCCATAATAAAGAGTACAGTTCGTTAACTAGCTTTATATTCATTCTTTATCATGTAAAAGTATGAACTTAAATCACCAAGTCCGACGACGACCTCTGATGCCTTCATTACTCGCAAGCGTTTGCAGGAGTCGACAAACATGCTGCAGGATCAATCAATAATATTGTATTAAATTCAATAGACGAAAAATTAAACTAAGGCAATAACATAATCGAGTATGGCTTACTCCCAAGGAACGTCCCCTACGAGCATCCAGTCGCCGTCCTTGTCTTCATAAGTCGGCACATACTCGGATCCATTAATCACCAGCGCCGTCACCTTGCCGGCGCCGTTCATGAAATCCCTCACGCTTACTCCTTGCTCAGATCCATAATTTCCTGATATATATCTTTCGATAATTAATGAATTACTAATTTACAGAGAAGCTTCACGATCTCTTCTTACATGTTGATGAAAGATGAATTCTAGATCTTCCTAACAAAAGCTATAGTTAGTTAGTTACCGGAGGTGGCGAAGGAAGAGAGCATCTTCTGCAAGGCCGTGGAGAGGTCCTGGTAGCTCTTGTAGGTCTTGAGGTCGACCTTACGAAGGTAAGGAGCCCCGTCCATGCTCACCTTCACAAAGGCGGCGGCGGCCTTGTCGCTTTGTTCTTCCTTGTTATTGATCTCAGACGACTGCTGCTGCACGTTGAGAATGTTCTTCCTGAACGATCGAACTGGTGGCCAACCCACCACCTGTGCCCTGTAGAACACAGTTATGGATCATTTGATCATCAAATTAGCTAGCTTCTAAAATTGGGGAGAAATTAAAGTCTACTTGGGAGCAGGTGGCTTCTCGTCAGGATCAGTGGCCTTGTTTCCTTTCTCTGTGGACGACTCTAATTCCTCGCTCTCTGCCGGTGTTTGAAGCTTCAGCTTCAGATCAATTGTCTCCAGGAAGCCTCTCTTCCCGGAGCTCCTCGCTGTCACTACCTCCGCTAATTCTCCGGCGCCACCGCCCGGCAGTCCCAGACGCAGCTCAGTCTCCTCCATCCGCAACCCGCTTGCCATCACTTCTCCGGCCGCCGACGATCGACGAGAATGTCTCTCTCTGCTTCTTCGAGGGGAGGTTTTACCACTCGTATAGGTCGCTATAAATTATAAGGAAATTAATTATACGTGGGCCGCACCGATAGAGCCACTCCTGCTCACAACACGCGTGCACGGCCTGCCCGGTCCCCGTCAGGTAATTATGCCCTGTTCCCCCAAACGAACCCGGTTCGAACCGCCGATCGGCCCGAGTGAACAACAATCATGTCGACGGCTTAAATAGGGATGGAGTTGATGAAAAAATAATTTTTAAAATTTTAAAAAAAAAAAGTTAGGCGACACAATCGCACACCGGCATGCATTATTATTTGATAAATATTAATGATCATGCATCGAGATAATTAAAATCCGAAAAAATATAATTAGTAAATAATAATAGAATATGATCCCGGCCTAGGTTTATGGGCTTGGCTCATTGCGCGAGTAAGTGGATTGGTCATCCTAGCACCTCGTTAGTGGTGGTCTGGGTCAAAGGCCCTCGAAGGCCCATCAGAGGGGTAGTCCGAACGACCGATTTAGCCCAGCCGGCCTCGATCCGGGAGTAATTCTTGAGTCACGGAGTGACGGAGCCCTGACACTTCACGAAGGTGAGGGCCCTAGTCAGAAGAACCCCGACCGACGCCCTAAAACTCCCCCGCAATGTAGACTCGAGCAGCGAGGGTAGTGATCCTCTAGGCAATTCACTTCGGACCCAGTCAGGATATGACCACTCGTGCACACCCTTGACTCGGGGAGCATAATTACTCTAGGTAACAGTGGCCTTTGGGCCTGAGTTCATTCCCAGCTCTTAGTCGGCACAAGCACTCTGAGCCGCCAGCCGGCACTAGCATTCGAGATTTTATCGTGACTCATCCGAACAACCACTCTCTGACACCAGACTAGCAGAAGGAGTACGGGGTCGGCACAGACCTGATATCATTCAGGACCAAATCGCGAGTATCTCGTTGACGCCATGATCTACCTGCCATACCCTGGCACCTCGTAACATGCTCGCCTACGTCTGTGTCAGGTCGAGCGACGCCTGACGATGTTCGTCCCATTAGTTGACAGCGTCCCTTTCCTTATTCCGGTATGCGACACAATACCCTGTAATCCTGGCTATGCCTTACCCTGTCCTCGTATACGACAAACAGGTGGCAGACGGGGCAGAAACTGTCAGCTCCCCCGGCTATATAAGCCTCTCTACTCCTCGTCCCCCAAGGTACGCGCGCAATAGTGTTTTCGCTATTGTTCTATTACTTTCGCCGCTCCTCCAACACCGAGAACTGACTTGACCGTCGGAGTATCTTGTCGGAGATTTTTCTCGGAGGGTTCTAACGGTTTCTTTCTTGTAGATCGGAGTTAGCTTTAGCAATTCGTAATCTTTGAAAGACCATGTATTCTTGAGAACTCACCTCGCTTCACAATAGGATCGTAAATAGTACTTAGATATTGGAAACTCCGACGGATATGAGTCGGCCGGGGGATGAAAATGAAAGTATAAAACATAATTCATTTATGAGAGGGTCCATGTGCGAGTATTCTCAGGAGACCGGGAGCGGTTCGCCCACGTGAACCCTGTCTCGCAGTAACCGGACACGGCCAATTAATAAACCAAACCCAGCGGTTTTGCCTCGATTTGATTCTCTCCGTGCATGAGACTTCTACTTCACAGCCTACGTGAAATAAAATAAATACAAATGGAACAGTAGAAACATCTAATGAATTGATTCAGGGAGGTTTTATTTATATATATATATACTTGTTCATTGGTTTTGGACAATGGTAGCAGCTACTGATAAAAATTAATTAGCGAGTGGGATTAGTCACAGGGCGATCTAAGTACATGAATTGCTAGATTCTCTCTGACAAAAGTATGAAGATGTAGGACAAGACAACCGGCCATGTTGCTAGATTCTCACTTTCATGGCTAAGATTGTGTGACTTAAATGGTTTTAATGAGCCAGGCCAGAGCTTATCCAACCGGAGACAAACATACTCTCATACGATCCATCCAGATGTCTACACCATCTGGGTTCCTTCGACCTGATAGTAAAAAGATAGTATAATATGTTAATATTGATTATAAATATTTTTACAGTTTGTGTTTAAGTATTATGGATGAAAATAAATTATGGATGATCATTAGCTTCAGCAGTGACGAATAATAAAAGAGGATAAGAACTTAATTATTATTAATTAAAATTTGATCTCAGATATTTTATGAATGCATATAATAACTAACTTATTATATATCCCGTCTGAAGAGACAGGTTCATTCGAGTGTGTATTTTTTAAAAAAATTTTGTGGTTTATGAGTATATTAGGATTTGATTTTAGATTTTAGATATTAGATTATAATATTAAGTTAAAAAAATTAAAATGAGAAAATATTAGATGCTCGTGAGATATGTGAGATACGGCGTAACTATGTTGTTTCCATGAGTTTTTTTTTTATATTTAATATTATAATTTAACTCTTAAATTTTAAGATAAAATCTTACATGATATATGATTCTGTTCACAAGTGGAGAAGGTTCTCGCTCAGATGACCTGGTCAAACAGAAGAGTTGCGATGGCTTTCAAGGAAGCGGAATTATAGAAAGCTTAGGGGAGAATGAGAAATTGATCCTACAGAATTCCCTCTCTGAAGCATCAAATGGACCTTATATAGGGAAAGAGGAAAACCTCTGTCTTGTCTAGGCTGACTTGTCTCATTAAAATTAATCTTCTGACACAATCATCTGGCAGCCTTAGTTTCCCCGAGGGTCTGTCATGGCCGCCAAGAGGTCTATTCCAGACTGTCATTTCTATTCTAATTAATGTCTGGTGCTCACAGGATAATGGTAGGTGTCCCTTTTTCATAATGAGGGGATATATCTGTATCTGACGGAGTCTAATCTAATTAAACGACTAAGATAATCCGATCACCCTGGCTTGTCTTATTATGTAGTTGTGAATCCGTCTGGACTTGGCCGACTGACCGGAAGTGGTCACCCGAAGGGGCTCGGTCACTCGGCTTGTCAATGGCTCTTGGGCAGGCAAGTCGCCTGAGTGGGTTCAACCGTTTCTGGTGCCTGCCAGTCCAACCAGTCGGCCGGATAGGCCCGACCGGACAGCCGGCCACAGACCGCAAGTCACCTCTTAGGACGGAGTGTGATTTCAATAGCAGGGTGATCGAGCCGTCCGGTCGGGCATTCCCGACCGGACCGTCCATTCGGAAGTCAACTACACCTTCGGTATCCCTTTTTCAAGGGAATCATGTTTCATGTTCGCCCGACTGAACCCTCTCGGTCGGGTTCAGCTGTCCAACCTCATCCGACCGGCTATCGCCGACCGGACTAGATCCGTATAGCTCCAAGTGTATTCCTCAGGCAAGGTTAACACCCTGTGCGTCCGACTGTTCTTACCCTGATCGCACCCGCCCCCCCCCGACTGAGCTCCTACCAAATCAAATTAACTCCCGACCGGATCAATATATAAACTAAAACAAATTTTAAAAAAACACATACAAAAAGCCCGTACGTATAGAATCGAACGAACTCTCAATCTGGAGGTTTATAAATAGTGAGTTTAGGCAGCTTTAATTATGTAATTATTAACTAGATTATAATAAAGCAGACGTATCAGCTTGTCGCATGCAAGGTCACAGTCATCTACATGAGTGAAATTAACGCCTTAAACTATGATGCAGCTATTAAACCTTTTAAATAATTAATCAGTATTTGATCTCAATTACGATGTATTGTAAAAATTTTATTCCAGTAGAATGACCATTCTAAAAATACTACTCATTTGGATGATACTCCGTGAATATTTGCCCTAGTTACCTGTGTTTAATTTACACATGCAGCTCTAGAAGAACTACGTTTGTTTTGAATTTATCAGAATGTCTGGGCATTTTTACCTGATAGAAATAGGAGAGGAAGAAAGATCTTTCAGTTATTCCTGAAGGATAATTAAGTTAGTTATTTCAGTTTTTATATCACTCTCCTAGCTATATATAATGGAACTAGGTAGCTAGGTAGGTATTGAACCTATAAGGTTTACTCGATCTATATACTCACTGCACAAAAAATCAAGAAGAAGAAAAAGGAGGAGGAGAAGAAGAAGAAGAAGACAGCAAAGGAAAGGGCCAGGTGGCCCTTGATGGTAGCTTCCCTTTTACCCAAAACAAAGAGGCAATTGTTTCATGTATTGTCAGAAATTAAACTAGGAGGGGACAGTGCACCTGTGCGTCGATGTGATGTTAATTACAAGAGTCAAGAGGTTTGATCAATTACATCTTCATCAGCTATTTGATGTTCTTATCCTTAAGGACATTCCGCGCTAACCATAACAACTAAGTTAGTAGTTCTCGTAATTTATCTTTTCCGTATTGATCACTTTGGGACGGATTGACGGAGACGTTGGAGGGCGAATCACTTTGTGTCACCTATTCTTTAGGACGTACATTCAAATACACATTCTTTTCCATGAGTTTTAATACATCACTAATCTATGACACAAATCTTGTGTATATCATGTATTTACTGCAGTTTTTTTTTATTTATTACTTTTTATTTATCATTGTTTTGTCCAAATTTTAATTATATATTTGACTCTTATTTTTTTTTTTATTTTTTTTTTTTTTTTATTATTTTAAATAATTCATAACATGAATAAACCAAATAAATTAGATCGATTTAAATAATTACATAGATCAAGATAAGATTATATTGGTTCAATCTATGATTAATTTGAAGTTGATTTGGTCAAATTATAGTCGAACCAAGTTTATGTAAGTATCCCGAATAGTTTTGATATTGATCAACCGAATTAAGTTAGACCCTATGTATATTTGATGCTTTGTATCTAAGGATTATATTGGCTCAAATCAGGATCGATTTGAAGTTGATTTGATCCAATTATAATCGAACCAAAATTATGTAAGTACCCGGATAGTTTTGGTGTCGATCAATTGAGTTAAATTAAGTCCTGTGTATATTTGATATCTCGTATCCAAGTTTTAGTTAAATTAAGTCCTGTGTATATTTGACATCTCGTATCTAAGTTTTGGTGCTGATCAATTTATACTAAAATTTGAAATTTTCGAAAATCGTTTCTCTTATTCGAAAATCGCCCCTCCTGATCAATAATCCTGGCTACGCCACTGTGTATATCTATTTTTTTGTTTAATTTATTTTATTTAATATTACAATCTAACCCCTAAATAATAAAGACAAAATCCTAAATGGCAAAAGAATTTAAAGAAAAACTACGTTGCATGGGTCTATAGGGAAAGTTCGCATGGATAGTACATAGCGTAAAAATATTTGTGGACTTGTACTGTGGATGTCTCATGTAGCATTATTTTTATTTTTTTGTTTACAGTTTTTTATCAAAGGGCGTATCCAAGAATTGATATTTATCAAAAGGCATACCATAGTTTCATTGTTACCAAAGGACGCACATATTTTAGTGAATTTTCTCTTATACCCCTCCCGCCAAGTACTACATGTCTTTCTCTTTCTCTTTCTCTTTCTCTTTCTCAGTAACGAATTCTGAGACATCTGAATATGTTTTTTCAGACTTTTCATTTTAAAATAATATATTATGGTTCGGCTAAAAAACATAAGGTAAAGAAAGAAAAAATAATGTAAAAAAAAAACGTTATCTTGGATTTCATGGTGGACTAGTTAGCTCTTACGATCTGCCTCCTCTTGCAAATCTTCCCTCCCTCCCTCAGCATAGCCGAGGCGTCAAGGTCGCTGCCAATTGAGGTGAAGAAGGGAAGGATGCGACGGATTGATTCTGCATCGAGGAAGGAAAATCCGTCGATAGGCAACAAGGTGGTGACTGAGATGCCACGGCGGCACCAAAGTAATGGTAAATAAGAAAAAGAAAAGAAAGAAGCAAGAGTAACTCGGTAGAATGCTAAACTAGGTTGTTGCATTACATAAGTTAAATAAAAAATATTAGGTTATATTTTATTCCTCATGACCTTGGTAATCACATAACCAAGGTTATATATGATAACTTGAACCAAATATACTTTTAGGATTTAAAGGTTGAGTTATAGAATTAAGTATAAAAAGATTTAAACAAACAAAATATTTTAGGTGTATGAGTTGTGCAACGTAAGATTAGCAGTATACAAAACTTATATATAAGTTTGTTATGCTGCTCACTGCACGGTGGGCAACTGTGGGCGATTGTGCGATGAACAACTTTTTTATTTTTATTTTATGTTTTGTTTATTTTTTTTAGCTTACGATAAAGTTATTTAGAGTTGTGCGTTTAAGATTTAGAGGTTGATTTATAGTATTAACAATAGAAAAATTCAAAATAAAAAAATTAAAGTGCTCACGGGGCATGCGACTTAATATGAACGCCATAACATATTATAAATATAAGTCTTGATATCTCACTTATCTTATAATACTCATCTTGTGAGCATTATGTGTATTTTTTTTATTTTTTACATTTATTTGACTTAAATATTATAACTTAAATCCCAAATCCTAAAATTCTAAACCCCCAAAATTTCTCTTAGATTTGAACCCATAGCCGACGATAGAACTAGAATAGATATTTTTTATTTCATAGTCACACGAGCCCATATCCTTGATTTTCTATCAATCTGATATCATGGTGGTAGTATAGACAGAAATTCCGTTATGGTCCAATTCATAGCTAGGGGAGAGTTTTTGCTATAATTTGGTGAATAAGCTTTAGAAGAGTAGAGGTCTAGGTGAAGAGAGAACAGATAACTAAAATCTATCCTCCTTTTTCCAGTGAGTCTCACCTATCGAGAACTTGTGTGGAACTAAGTTTTGACACCTTCAATTCTTATAGTAGCTTTTAGTAGCCTACTACCTTACTTGCTAGCATAGGTCTTATTAGTTCGCTTCTTAATAGTAATTGGTCATTGTGAACGATTACTTAGATAAGGACTGAGGTGGTTAGAAGAAAAGAGTAAGTCAGAGCATCTTTCTCTTCACCCAGAAAAAGAAATTACCCAATACTAGTCATAACTAGGAGAGTTTTATGCATTTAAATAGAAATAGATGTACATGACTCTAGAAAAGAAATCACAAAAATGGAAAGTATTGACTAAACTAAGAGATTACAAAGTAGGAAATTACAACATACGAAATTACAAGCTTAGGAAATTAAAAACTTACAAAGAAGACTTTGCACACTCACACCTTAACACTTAAAGCAATTGCTCTCCGGTTCTACATTTTACAGGAAGAAAAAGGGTCTTATATAGGCGTAGGAGATGTTGCGGATGTCAGCCCGTATTATGTTGCTTTGAGAAGTCCGGCTCATTCTTATCTTGGATGAGTCATAAAGAGAAACATACTAAATAAAGTTGTCATTGCTGAGTCATAAAGTAAAAGCTACTGAATAAAGTTGTCCTTGCAATTTTATCCATTTCTTTTAAAGTAGAGAGCGCTTAGAAAAAGTAAATTCACGGGTTTTTAGACTTCCATTATGTTCTCTAAGTTTTGCTCAGCAATTGAGCCTAATGCAAGTGCACTTGGGCTGCTCTTGGGCTGCTTGCTCTTGGACTGGCCAATCTTGGGCTAGGTTGTGCTCTGGATCTAGGTGTACATAAATATGTCGAATTTCCAATTTTATCTTATAGCCGGACTTCGTTCTTTTTCTAATAATGTTGGTAAAGCCCATTATGTTGAGTTATGAAATAAAATGGGAAGAAAACTGATCCCATGACCTTAAGCCAATAAATCTTTTCAATATAAGTTTTTCCCACGAGAAGTAAATCATGATGATCATGGTATCTGTTCCATAACCATTGCTCTCCTTGTATAGAAGCACGCCAATGTTTCAATTGATCTATTGGGTCTGTATCAGCTTCTCATTCTAGATCTAGTTCGGAAGAAAAATCTTCAATAGTATGATACAACCCAATAATATCCTGAATGTAAAGTTTGATGAGATGGTGAGCTGGTTCAATTTTCAAATTGATCCATTCAGGAGGTGTACTTTAAAGTTAGCAATAACAAATGTTCCTAGGGGTTATAATCCAGAACGTGTTTGATAATTGTACCAAGTTTTGTAGGAATTTTTAATAGAGTCAAAAATCCTTGACCCATAGTTTTGCAGGAGTCCAAAATCTATTAGGGTGAAAGGAGTCATGAGTTTTCCTCTAAACTCATATTGTTCGAATTATTCATAGATTATATTGACCCTTCTGAAGAATAGAGTAATTGACACCGACACCCAAAATGTTAAGAGTCCTTGCAGGTTGGGTATTTATTTTTACATTGCATTTTATAATTAAATATAACTTCATGTATTATAAAAATACCTGGTGAAGGATTAGTATAAATGAGTTGAAGAAACTCTTCTAACTCGAAAAATGTTTATAGTGTTGAGTGTTCTGCCAGGCTCTTGACATAAGTTGCTAAGTTTTCGGGGAGTGTGAGTTGATGTCCTATAAGAACTCTTTGACTTTGTCTACTTCATGAGTACTTTTTGTTTTGGCTTTTAGAGACGCTAAAGTAGTATAGATTTTTCGATCAAATGTTGAAGATGAAAGTCTAGTTGCTTCAGCATAAGAGGTTTCTTGTTGGCAGTGTCTTCTAGCTTTAACTAATGTACTGATTAAAAAATTGGGACCAACTTTTTCCCATACTATAGTAAAAGCTTCTTCAAGAGAATAGAATCCTTGTTGGACCGGGTTGGACAGGCTAGAGGGGGGTGAATAGACGGGAAAAAAATTATGAAAGTGGAGACACTCGTCTAAAAAAAACTTGGTCGCAACTGAGAACATTGCTTCCAAGGCAGTAGACGCTCAATAAAAAATCTCCTTGTGGCGGGGAAGCCTTACAAAAATAGCACGCTAGACTTTTTAGAGATTTTACAAGAATGAATAAAAATGATTGATTCCTAAAGCTAAATCTCTAAGCCTATTTATAGCCTAAGAGAATAAATCTGGATTGTTGATTTTTGATGAATTTTCTCTTGGCCGTTGATCCATGGATATAATCTGGACAGTTAATCTTGGATGAGATTAAACTGCATCCATTAGATCTGATTAAAGGATAAGGTTATCCTTTAGAAGATAAAGTTTAATTAAAACTTTGCTTCTATTCGCAGCAGGTGATTAACTTTATCTTCGGCTCACATCAACTTATTCACATCACCTGTTTATCCCATTCGGTAAGTATGGAGACATCTAGCAGTGGGGTCACATGTTTGAATCTTCTTGGCACCAAATAATTTTCTCTTTTCTTTTGGGCGCTTGGACCAGTACCAAATAATTTTCTCTTTTCTTTTGGGCGCTTGGACTAGTCTTTTTGATTCTTCGTCTTCTGGGTGATTTCCGGCTAACCGGAGTTAGGCTCACCCGAACCCGACTTCGGCCTTTCGCCCCTCAAGCGTCCTTCCTCTCGGCTTCTCGTCCCTCGGACACCGCGCACGTCCTTCTCGCTCCACCGGCGTACTCTTCCGTAGCTTCCGCGTCCCTCAGATTGTACCGAGCCCGTCGGCTCACTTCCCCGCACAATCCTTCTCGTCCGCTACGTCTTACGCTCGACTTCCTCCGTACCACACTTAGCAGAGGGATTAAACATACCAGGACCTAACTTAAATTGGTTGATCACATCAAAATCAACCAGGGGTACTTACAATCCTTTGTAGGAGGGATTTGAATAATTTCCCGTAGCTGTCTTAACTTCTCCCAGTCATGCTATACTCCAGCCTGTGTTCCAGAGAATACCGCATAACAAAGAGAATTTCTTACCTTCGGATTTTGGGTTGTAGTCAAGAAGTAATTTGTTAAAGCATTGATAATAGATATTTTATAGTTTGTTGTTCCTGGAACTACAGAAATGTTCCAAATATTGTCAAGTAACCATTGTTGGACAAAATCTATATGTATTCTTACTTCAAAGTGAAATTATTCTTCATATCTAGTGAACTGTTGAAGTTCTTGCTGTCCGAACTTTATAGGTTTTATTGAAAATGTTCACACTTTCCTTAGCTTGTCCATATGCAACAAGTAGTTGTTAATGTAGAAGTCTCGATAAAGTGTCTACTAGGTAATTATGTACTCCCTTAATGTGTTCTCATTGAATTTTTAATCCTTTGTTAATAATAGTATCGGTGAATTTAATCCGTGTTTTAGTACATAGACATCTTCTTAGTCCTTTTGTTTGTGGACTATACTTGACAATAGTCTCACAATCTGTTCTAATAGTTATTTTTTCTTGTTGCCAATAAAAAGCATAAATACGTCTAAACAATATACTATCTCTAGAGGCATACATACAGAGAGTGCTTATGAGGCATACATACAGACAGTGCTTCTGAGGTTTTGGGTTCATATATTATAGATTTTTTGAACAAGACTCCTCCCATCCTGTTTCACAGTCGTCTGTTTCAATTACTAAGTAATCTGTATCAAGTGGTAGTGTTAATATAGGGATATTTTATACCATTGCTTTAATTTGTTTTACCCGGTCTATATTTTGTTAATTGAAATATTTTTGCTCGGTAGTTGATGTTTTATTATATAAAGGACTATTGATTTTTCCAATTTTTTTTAAATAAAACCTAACGTAATTAAAGAGACCTAAGAATGATCTAAGAGTTTTAGTGTCTCCATTTTATATGTAAATGCAAGTATTTTTGTTGTAATATGTGGTTGTAGTGAGATTGTTCCTTGTCCTATTTCTACTCTAAGAAAATCTATGTGTCTAGTGGCTAATTTCATTTTCTTTCATAATATTATAAGGTCATGTTTTTCAAATAGAGTTAAAATCATATGTAAATGTGCATAATGTTCTTCTTTTATCTTGGAAAATACTAAGATGTCATTAATATAAACAACAGTAAACATAGAGATAGGTCGAAATATATCATCCATTTTTCTTTGAAAAATTTGTGGTGTTATTTTAAATCCAAAAGGCATTACTAGTCACTCAAAATGACCTTCAGGACAAGAAAAGGTTGTCCATTCTACAGATTCTGGGTGCATTCTTTGTATTGCTCCTAAAGCTAAGAGTTGCTTTATATGCATGACACATTCTTCACTTTCCCAATTAGTGTATTTTAAATCTTATGCTTTAATTATAGTATTAGGATTAATTATTAGTTTACAATAAACTTATCCAATTCCTAATATTTCAAAGGGTTTTTGTCTATGATTTCTAGCTTTTCTAGTCTAGGAATTGAAGAATTTAAATCAATTTTTGTGTTAATTAAATTATTAAATATCTTGGGCGAAATACATCCTTAGGGATTTCTAAATCTTTGGCTTCAATTTTATAGTTTTCCAACCCGTCTAGAAAGTCATTTTCTATAGGTGGGTTTCTACAGCCAAGTAATCCTAGTTTTCCTAACTTTTGCAGTTACAGGAACTTTTGTTTGAAGTACAAGAACAAATTATGTAGATGGAGTTGGAGATGGAGAGGTATCATCACGCTTTCGAACGATAAAAGGGTAATTAGAGACAGGGGTCAAACCCAAAGTTTAGGCAATAAAAGGGAAGAGTTATAACTATCACAATTCGTATAAAATTTTAAATGAATATTCTTAACAAAATGATTGCTAGTGAGTTGTTGTCCATCAAAGCTAACTAAAGACTAGGTAGTGGTTTTGATAAGTTCGGGAGGGATAATGGCCATATTCGTGTTTTCATCGATAGTAGAATTAGTAGCTCCACTATCTAGGAAAGCATGAAGCATAAATTCATATCCAGCAATATTAACTGGATATTTAACTCGTATATCTAGTGGATGACCAGTATTACAGATGTTTGGTGTTTTAATAAACACAAGATCTGTATCAAATACAGACTCTGGATCAAGTATGGCCAAGCTTTTTTCTTTGTCTCGACTTGTGGTTGCTTGTTTGAGTGTCATAAGTTCAACCTCAAGTAAATTACGATGGTTTTCTAAAATAGAAACTTGGGTTTCCAAAAGTATATTTTTTTCTTTGTACTTCCTCACTACAAGTGTTTGAGGGATTGTAATGTCATATATTTGCTTAAGGCACATATTACATATTTGTTTTATACAAAGTTTATATATTGCTCTTTTATCTATTGCAGGATAAAAGTATCAAAGAAAATAGGTATATTATCATATCTATTTTCAACTTTTAATTCTGAAGATACCTTTTATATTAAGTTTTCGAATTTTCATGTCAATAAAATTTTATGATGATGAAAAAAAATATAAAATTAATCTATATACATATAGAAAAATGATATATTTAATGAAGAAATTCAAAGAAAATCTCAATGAAAGACGTGACACATGCATAATTTTTGACGAATTTATCGTGCCTCTCAGAGTATAGTTTAATTTGAAATGGTGGTCGAAAATCATCGATAATATTAGACGACAATCGAATTGTACATATAAAATATTACGTAATTGAATTTTTTTACTAAATATATACGTTGCACAGTAAATATCCGTGCTTACCGTGCATAGCTCATTGAATTTTTTTATTGAATATATACGTTGCACAGTAAATATCCGTGCCTACCGTGCATAGCTCATAGGGAGGGGTGCCCAGGTGGGTGCCTCCTACTCAGCTACGCACGACAGTCGTGCGCGACTGAGAGAGAGGGCCCCACAGGGCAGGTGTGTGTAGCTCGTGAGAAACAATCAATCAAAGCTACTGTATGTATCTCGCTACATGTCTCTTGATCGTATAGGTATGCATTACTTTTACCCATCTCTTTCTCCACAGCTAGCGGAGCGCAGCAATACGCCTCCTGTCCCTTTCCGCAGAGCCATCTGAACTTAATGACTACAAGGATTGGCGTGTTCGGCGGTGCCACTCGTGTGGCCCGTCGGCGTCCTCATCTCAGAACAGGACGAGCAAGGCATTTAACTGCTGTCATCGCCTGAGATATGTGACAGACGGGCAAGTCTCGAATGCAGTGGGACGGTGTGGCCCAATCGGTGCATGGATGATCAGAGTGGCCGTCCACTTAAAGCATCTCTTTCAGATGAGCTGTTACAGAGGACCACAATCTCATGGATACATCTTGATCCATGTTTTAAGATAATACACTATTTAAAGTCATTAATTGGGTAAAGCATGCATGGTTTCATCCTCATCATGTTGACGCAATCGGAAACCCTTGTCTACCTGGAAATCCGGGATTTTGTCCCCCAGATAAGTCAGAATTATTATTGATCACCGTTTGACTTGTAACAATAATTTTGTGATATTGAAGGGTCGACGGATAATCAAACCCTGCATAATCTCTCAATGAAACACCTTACTGAACGTTTCCTAAGAAGAGTGCAGTGACTGAGGAAGCTACAATAGATCTCACTCGAGCAGTGAGATACAATAAAACTATATTAAAGTGATACGTTACATATATAGCCCTAAACTTTCTGATCAAGAACAAACATGGCAAGGCGAGTTGGAGATTGACATCGTCTCAGATTGGCACAAACAGACACAGCGTCTCTTGTGGGGGCTGTTGTCGGGTTGGGAGTCGGGGATTTTTTCCAAGTAGACGCCAATGGCGTTGACATGAGACGCTGCCCTTCCAAAGAACCCTACGACTTTGCCGTCGCATGGAAGTTGGCGAGGGGGGAAGACTGACCCGCCGCACCCCTTTCCAAACGAATAGGAATTCTTATTCGTCACGATTTCCAGTTTGGTTAAACTGATCGTGTCGTAAGTTCCTCGAATCGACGTGATGTGCTGGTTCTCCCCGAGCTCAATCTGCATTCAGTTACGTGCATGAAATTCATGTATGAAACTGTGTTCATCTTATTGTCCATTTTTATCTGCAGATATATCAAATTAACCTGATGGAGGGTGCCGCCTTCTCCTCCGATTCTTGGCGTCTTGTATTTTCTACATTTGAAATTGTATTCTATATGAATGGAGTTGATGCGTTCGTCTGCGCTCACATTGATGGTTTTGATGTTGTGAAAGGATCCAATGTCCCAATCAAACCCTAAACGAGGTCCCCATGGTCCTTCTTTTCTTTCGTTTTCCTTCCCGCACTGCAAGTATATGACAGTTGACTTTTATTTGGTCCTCTGTTTTTGACTTTGTCAATCCGTTATTGAGACTTAGTGCGATTTATATATCAGAATTTAGTCGACGTAATTTAAGGATATGTATTTACCAGCATACAAAGATCTTTGTCGGCCACCACATTGAGGGCTTTGCAGACGGCAGCTTCGACTTTCTCCAGCGATTTGAGCGTCGAAAAGCCGCATTGGCTGTCCTGGCCGGCGGCGGCTGCCAGCTCGTCGAGGCAGCCGGCGAGGTGGCGGAGCTGCTCCATGGCGTTGTCCTCCTTGCAGTACATCTCTTTGACGAGCTTGAGCTGCAGGCGCTCCAGTTGGCACTTGATCTCCTTGAGCCTGGTCTGCAACGTCGACGATGAGGCCTCAGGCGACTCGACCACTTCGACGGCGTCCAAGCTCTTGATCAGGCGGCAGAGGAGCTCGACGACGCTGCTGCAAGGAAACATGATGATCGATGGAGCCAAGTGGTGATATGGAGCATGCGCATGGCGGTCTTTATAGCTCGCGGGAGCATCGGCATCGAGAAGCTTGAGGACAAAGAAAGAACAGAAGAGGGTGGGTTAAAGGGAAAGGTAAAGATAAAGAAGAGGAGGAGAATAATCAAAGGAAAAGATAACGCTTGTCGTGCTTATTCAACATGAACATCTACGCGATGAATTTGTGCATGGTGTAAATTTTTAAAGGTAAGATCGAGATCTATAGAATACAAATCAACGTGAAAAAGTGAAATCGCAAGCAATTAAAGGGAAAGGTTTGGGGTCGGGCACAAAAAAGTAACGCACCTCATGTGCTTATGCGGGTTGTACTGGGGCCCAGCAACCCATGTTGTGGCGTATGGGAGCCCAACAAGGCCCATTATTTAGTGATGGAATCCTGCACCTGACAAACTTTGGCAGCATTCCAAAACTCATTCTCCCCAAAACCTAAACATTGTCTTGTAAACAACAGGTTATGATCCTCTGGGACATTAAATTCTATTTGTCTCCTCGTCCTAACATCCCGCCTAACCCACCCATATCTTTGGATCCCATCTGCTTCATCAAGCTCTGGAGACCGCCCATGCCGCCTATCTGCTTGAGCATTTGCGGTGGCAAGACCTTGCTCATGTGTTGTGCATTCATATTTCGAGACAAAGCACTCATATCGCCTTTCTTTGGGATCTTTAGTCCCTTCATCTTACTCCAAATTTTGGCTAGGCGCTTGTACTCCTCCATCATCTCCATGACATCTCTGACCGACCGGCCTGAACCCCTTGCGATCCGCATAATACGGGAATCATTGAATAGTTTTGGATTTGTGCTGTCCAACTCTGAGTTGCGCAGAAGCAATGAGGAATAAGAGTTTATCCAATATTGTAGTATTAATTATCATGGTTACCTGCATTTGTCATGGAATCCATCATGGTCATGTAACGCTTGATTTTTGCTTGACTTTCCTTCTCGTGACCTTTCGGCATCAACTCTGAGCTAAACCCGGGTAGCATTGAAAAGACCTAAATGCAACATAGCGGCGATCAGAAGATCGGGAAAACAAATGAAACCATATCTCACTGGAAGGAGATTAGAATGCAGGGCATGGGAAAAAAACAATGAAAGAATATATTGACGGGTAAACGATAACAGTTCAGTCCAAGACTAGTACGATGTTGCAACTGCACTAATAGGACGAATAATTGAAATTAATGGTTATTTCAAAAAGAATTGTACTAAATAACAGAATAATGTCGTCAATGAACAAAATTGTTTTCAGACCTGTCCAATAGGGCCCATTTTGAGGATGTTTTGGAACTGCTCGTACATAAGTCGGAGAGTAAAACTTCCTTCGGAAAGCTTCTGCAAAAGCTCAGGTTGCTGATCTGTGGGCACAACTTCATGAATTTTGTCCATGAATCCAGACCAATCACCCATACCTACAAAATGGTGAAGAGTCGACATTATCAGTTACTACAAGGATAGTGGCAAGCATCAGAGTAAAATGAATATCACTACACCTAAAAGACGACTAACAAATGGCTTGACATCAAAAACTTCAAACTCCTCCATGTGCTCTCCAGTTCCGATAAAGATGACAGGGCTTTTAGTGGCTGCGACCCTGCAAAAGAAGAAAAATCAGCAATAAAAGCTAGTTATGATATCCAAAGTGAAGTAGGGAAAAAATACTAGGAGCAAAAGCAGAAAATCTCATACACACTTAAGCGAAAACAGACATTTTTAAAAAGAAGGTGAAAAACGGAAAAGTAGTTACAAAACGGGTACATATTCCAAAACTGCAAAGAGGATGGGCATCATAAATGTGTGATGGAAGACACTATATTTGTAAAGTAATAAAGTTTAGTAGCAAGGCAACATAATAAAACAAGAACTCTCATTGACCACGATCCCATCAATAGATTTCTAGAACTCCTCTCGACTTCTCAATTTTTCATTTTAATTTGCATTACAGATACATGGTTTTTGTGCGTGAGGTGATTTTTTGTAAGATCTACCAGCAGTATGTTGGCGAAGAGGGCAATGCCTCATCCAGCAGTATGGTGGGTATACCAGCACTATTTAATCAATGTCTTATACAATGACCAGAATTTTTACAAACAACAATAATGCATGTTGATAAATGGAAATATATTCAACCATGTACAAGTGAGACAATTTAGGCTTGTTGCACCTAAATTCAACTTTAGCCTCATCACTATGATTCCTAAATAGCATAAACAAACTAGAAGCAAGTGTTGGATATGAAGTATTCATACAAGATTCTATCACGATAACACCCATTGAAGATAGATAACTAACTAGTGATTAAGGTTGCCCACCAGAGGGTGCAATAATAATGTACAGAAAAACTAAAGCATATAACACGTTGTTCAAAGTTCATGGAAAAACAATATAATGCCCAAAGTTTGCAAATTATACTCCAGTCAAATAAGTGTAACAAAGAGCTCTTACGCACTAAGTGCACCACCTCCTTTTGCATGACCATCCATTTTAGTGATAATCACAGCTCCAACTGCGACACTCTGTTTGAAGGCTTGGGCTTGATCAAATGCTGCTTGACCAATACTACTGTCCATGACAAATATGATGAGATCGGGTTTCTGAGAAACAAGATATTAAGATGTTAAGCAACAAATCTCAGATGTGTATATGAAATAGAAAGAACAATATATACCGTTGCTTCTGACACTTGACGCATTTCTTCAAACAAAGCAGCTTCTTGTTTGTGTCGACCACTTGTGTCCACAATAATCAAATCTCGATTTTCCTTTTTAAATGTTTCAACTCCTTCAACAGCAATTTTTACAGGATCTGATTCCATATAGCTGTAGTATCAAGTGATCAAAGAGAATAAGAGATCATTACATATGCTGAGCAAAGACTTAAAGTGCATAGACAAGAGCGGCATCGTACCACATGCAGTTACAAAATAAAATAGACACAAGTTACAATATACAATTAGCTTACTGGACAGGCTGAATCAACTATTTTTGTGACTATATTTAACTATCTCATGCTTCTAAACTTCTTTTACAATCATGTATCACTCACCATATTCAACTATCTCATGTTATCACCATATTCAACAATCCCATGCTTCTAAGCTTCTAAAAGATCAGTAAATTGTAAAAGAGTATTCAATTATTAGATCACCATTCAACACCCATTGTGCTGATGGAAACACAATATTTATTGTGCTTAACAAAAAACAAATTCAAGTTGTTCCAAACAAAGACGCTAACAATAAGATAAAATGGGGCAGCTCAAAGGAGAATATGAAAACATCAACAATTTCACGAAACAATACCTTCCATAATAGGGGATTTTGGTTTTTGTTGCATTTTGCTTTAATTGATCAAAAGCACCAGCTCTAAATGTATCAGCACAAACTAATGCCGGTTTCCATCCCTTCTTTTGATGATAATATGCATATTTTGTACAAGTTGTCGTCTTTCCAGAACCTGATAGAAACCAAAGTCTCAAGTGACACAAGAAGTTGCGTGAACATAGAACCAATTCTAAGGGGAACGTTACTTAACAAAACAATCTGAATGATGTAAAGCACACATACATACTACAGGTCAGTGTAAAGAGTTACAAGTATAGGTTGTCCCATATAGTGGTTTAGTCATCTATTATGTCATTCATATCAATACAGGTGTAATAGTTATCTTTTGATAATCACGATATAAATTTATCCCTCTCAACTACGTATCATAGTGTGCGCTCTCCTAAGGTTAGACTTTTTCAATTGGTTGACTAGGGCATGGTTAGTGGAACAGCACACAACCTCCTTCCCTAACCAATTTACCATTTTTTTCAACGACCTTCCTGTTCTCTTTGACTCTCAGCGTAAGATGAGGCTTTATTCAGTTTCAATCCCAATATCCCTTCTTTTTGTACAACCCTCAATCATTTGCCACTTCACTTTGAAACTTTTGAATCCTTATGATATCTTCAAAATTCAGTTTGAGGAGAATTTATTTTATCAATTGTAGCAAAGATTGGCTC
Source organism: Boesenbergia rotunda (assembly GCA_024364735.1). Taxonomy (NCBI): domain Eukaryota; kingdom Viridiplantae; phylum Streptophyta; class Magnoliopsida; order Zingiberales; family Zingiberaceae; genus Boesenbergia; species Boesenbergia rotunda. The sequence continues at coordinate 603,877 of JAGFNQ010000447.1, forward strand.
AATTCAGTCAAAGTCTTTTCTGAAGACAAATTGCCAACTATATATCAGCTAGGCATACATAAATATCTTTACTCCAGCCTAAGGATTGTTGGTCTTAGAAGTAATAGTTACAAGTGTGTCCGGTGGAGTATTATGTCAGTCTTATATGAGTGTGTGTGTGTGTGTGTGAAAAATTGTCCTCTGAACTCTAATAAATGCATAAGATGTTACACATATAGATAATATAACGTGTTATGTATGTTGGATTCATACATATGTTGGTAACAACTAACAAAGAGTTGGGAATATGGTACTCACAACTCTGAGAGGACGAGCTAAAGTTAACATATAAAATAAGTTGCTCAAACTGGTAGAGCTGAACAAACAAATAGCATGTCAGTTACAAGATGCTTTATAAAAGGAGGAAAGAGAAAATTGTACTTCCAGGGCTAAACATAAAAAATCTCATTTGTCTTGCGGTTGAATGGGTAATCTAAAATCCCATAAAAGGTTTCAACAAAATCCCAGAATCTACTTTCTTTGACCTTAAAGGAAAGTTAAATCATACACTCAGCAGAATCCTTACTTCCATTGTTTGGGATTGCTCCTTTAAGACTAATGAAACCATAGTCCACTAATCAGGAAAAAAAATCTATGTTCTATAGGGATAATAATGGACAACTAAGATCGCATAGTGATGTGAACCTCATGCATTGATTTTCGTACGACAATTGTAGCAACCATGACCAATGATTTGCATGGTGTTAAAATAAACAGATTCGAGCAAGAAGCAATAAATCATAAAGACACCGTAAATCCAATGCATATTCAAATTAAACTACCAAACTGTTGTTTGTTGCGTGTCTTGTTGTTGATATATCATATATTCTGTAATTGTGGTGGCTCACTCTTTTGTCTTTTTGATGATCCAAGTCATTGAAGAAAATTAATTGGCAACAGCACAAACCTCAATTATTTGTGAAAAACATCCCAAGCAAAATAAATTTATATACCGTAACTCTGACTATTATGGTGATACAGGTCTCAATTGAAGTGCCAGTAATTGTTATACCTTGGAGGCCGACGAACATGACCACACTAGTCTTTCCCTTCTTGGGAGTGAAAGAAGGTTTTCCAGGATCCAACATCTTGCATAGCTCATTGAAAACAGCCTGACAACAAAAATTATTTTTGCAATTAGAATTGGAAGAATGACTCAAAAACGGAATGATAAGATATGGTTAAGCATAAATCGTTCATGATAAAATCCCACAAATCCTAATTCTAAATATATGGTTAAGCACCTGCTTTGCCCCTCGAGTAGTTTTAACCGTAAGATCTTTTTAAAGCGCAAAAGGAACAAAAAAAGACAAAACACAATGATCAGTTATGCTTATCCTAGATCATCAATTCACTTGTATCAGAATACCTGTTGAATAATACGACGCTTGTTGTGCCCCGCGGCGAGCTCTTCGAGGTTGACGATCCGCTTGATGTTCGCCTGCATGTCTCGGACCAGCTTGAACTGCACGTCGGACTGCAGCAGCGCGCGCGAGATCTCATTGAGGCACTCGCTGAGCACCTTCTCGTCGATGATCGTCGCGTTGCTCATCTGCTGCAACGCACGGGCGATGCTCCCGCCGAGCTGCGCGAGAACCATCTTTGCGCCGAGTTTCGCCGCCCGATTCCAATACTTGGGACTAGGGTTTCGGTTCCGGAATGGGGAGAGAGGTGATCGGGAATTGGGGAAGAGGAAGAAGAGGCCAGAAAAGTAGAAAACCCCTCGATAGACAGTATTTGTCGTGTGGGCAACTCATTATTATTGGGCCGGGGAACAAGCCTAACTAGGTTCAAAATAGTCCCGAATATATTAAATAACACATAACATTTAATTTGGGATAATAAAGAATAGAGAATAAAAATTGATAATAATTATTTTCATTGTTACTGTTTAGTAATTATTCTTTCATTTTCATTCTCTACTCCCTCTCATCAATCAAACTCCTCAATCATTCTTTCTCTTACATTTACATATATCCAAAACACTCTATTTTATATTTTTTTATTTTTTATTTTACAATCTTTTTTCACATTCTCTCATTTTACTTTCTCTCTACATTTTAAAATTACTCTCACTACGTATTTATTATTTTCTCTCACTACTTCTCTTATTATATTTTTTCTCTATACATATTTTGGATTACTTTTCTTATTTATCTCATTTTCTCTTTCTATATTTTTCTATATCATTTTCTCTCTCAACAACTCTTATCATAATCTATCTATCTTTATTTTTTCACTTTCTCTCTATATTTTCAATATTATTTTCTCTCTTTATATTTCTATATTATTTTCTCCCTCTATATTTTCTATATCACTTTCTCTCTATACCTCTCTTAATTATCATAATTTATCTATTTTTATTCTTTCACTTATCTCCATATTTTCTATATCACTTTCTCTCTCTACATTTTCTTATATCACTTTTTCTCTCTATCTCTCTCATCTTATTTTCTCTCTATATATTTTCAATAACACTTTCTCTCTTTACCTCTCTTATCAAAACTTATTTATCTTTGTTTTTTACTTTTCCTCTATATTTCTATATTATTTTCTCTCTCTACATTTTCTATATCACTTTTTCTCTATCTCTCTCATCTTATTTTCTCATTATATATATTTTATTAATGATTCCTCCCTCTATTTTTTATCACACGCATATATCTTATCTTACATTTTCTCTTCACTTTTAATTTCATTTTCTCTATTATTCTATTTTTTTCTTCTAATTTCTTTTTCTATCTCACTTCTCATAATTTCTATCTTTATATTTTCTTACTTTATCTCTCAAACCATTTGATTTCATTTTCTCTATTTTGTAGTAATTTTATTATTTTACGTAAGTTTGAAATTTTTTATAGATTCCCATTACTACAGTTGAATTGAACTAAACTAAACTAAACATTATCAATAACAATAATTTTTATTTCAGGATTTGAACAAACACTACTAGTGCAATCATGATTCACATTGACATTGACCCCTCAATGAATCTCATTATCATTCCCATTAATAAATTAGAACCAAACTCCCCCTAAAGCATTCAGACTGTCAGTGTGTGCACTTATGTGTCAAGCAAGGTTCTGAGAACCGGACCGGACATCGAACCGGTCGGAGCAAGGGTTCAGAGGTTCAACCAGTTTAACCGGGGGTCCAACCGGGATATAACCGGTATATAATAAAGCATGTATTTATATAAATATATGAAATTAACAATTGACCCAACTACATTCTTCAAGAGTAAATCAACTAAGTAAAGCATGTTATATGTTTTTGCAAACTTAAATAGAGAACACTAGCAAAGCACATACAATCTCACTTTTCCAAAAGTAGTTGACATCAATCAAAATTCAAAAGTTCGACTTCAAAACATAACAATAAGTCAAAAACATAAGGGAAACATTAAAGGTTCAAACTTTTAAATTCATGAATCAAATATCATCATCAAAATCATCATTAATTTGTTGAATATCTCCATCATCAAATGCTTCATGTCTATCTTCATCTTCATCTCCATCATCACCAAATGAACCATATCCATGAGGCATAGTAGCATCAAACAGATCAATCTCATGTCTCTCATCATCATCTAAAAAGTAAAAACATGAAAATGATATAGAATATGTTAAAAATATATACAAACATCAATAAAAATATATTCTATAACAATGAAAACTACAAAACTCACGAGCATGATATGAAGGTATAGCATTTTCTTGATATATTAACTCTTGAAAATCATTAGGAAGTTCTGGCTCTTCTACTTCTTCCATCACCCAAAAATCAACTATATCAATACTTTCATAGTCAATTGGATCATAAGATCTTTCTTTTGTTGTAACCTAATATGCAAACTTAAAATATTAAAATAACTTCTAAAGTTTACTATCCTAAAGTTACAAAAATAACATAAATTACAAAATATTAAATAGTTTAATAATGTAAATCATAATACCTTGATTTAAGGCTCATGTTATAGGTCACATAAACAAGATTATTCAATCTTTGATGTCCCAACCTATTTCTTCTTTTAGTATGAATTTGTTCAAAAAGACTCCAATTTCGCTCACACCCTGAGGAAGAAGATGTTTGACTAAGAAGACAAATTGCTATCTTTTGTAAAATTGGGGTACTAGAACCAAAATATCTCCACCATTCACCTGCAAAAATTATATATAAATGTTTAATCATCAACATTTACTATTTAGTATTTATTTTAAAACATTCAAATAAATGAAACTACTAGATAAAATTTCTTACTAGGTTGGAGTTCCTTGGCTGCTTGTACAACTTTTGACCTATCAAAGCTTCCTGTGCAATCCCGATATATTTGTATCTCTTTCAATGCTTTAATTGTGTCACTACAAAGGCTCTTTACATCAAACATATCAAGTACGCCTCGCATAACTTGATTCTTCTCAATGAATTTCTCATCATAAAAGAAAGCAGGGTTTAGAAAGTAGGCTGCTGCATGGAGACTTCGCTTCAAATATTTATCCCATCTTGCCTTAATGATTTGAGTGTATGATTCATATGATGTCGTCTTATTCATAAACATATCTTTGATAGCATTTTTAGCCCTTTGCATACCTTCATATACATATCCCAATGAAGGCTTTTCATCAGAATCTACAATTCTCAACAATCTAATCAAAGGGCCTATAAGCTTACATGTGGTATGACAACCATCCCAAAACTTGTTGTCTAACACAATAGCACTAACAGCTTTCTCATTAGCACTCCTACCTAACTTGTGCCCAGTGAAATGTGTGTCAACAACCAATGCTTGCAAATCTGCCTTGTGTTCATATATATTTTTCAATGTAAGAAAGACAATTGCAAAACGAGTAGTTCCTGGACGAACAATTTCCTTCCAACCAGATCTTTTTCTTAACCAAGACAAGAACACCATATGATTGTAAATAAAGATAGTAATCTTTGAAGCTCGAGATGCAAGGCTAGTAATATGAGGCATAGTACATATATCTTTCAAAATGAGATTTAAGCAGTGGGCAACACAAGGAGACCAAAAAACGCTTTCATACTTTTCATGAATGAGTTTCCCAGCCACTACATAATTAGCCGCATTGTCAGTTACCACATGCACAACATTACTAGGCCCTATCCATTCAATAACTTCATCAAATAATTTGCACAATGTAGAGGCATTTTTTACCACATCTGAAGCATCAACAGACTTCACAAAGCACATACCAACTGGGCAATATACCAAAAAATTGATCAAAGTTCTTTGTCTTTGATCTGTCCAACCATCAGCCATAAGTGTGCAACCACTTTCTTTCCATTTATTCCAATAACTATCCACAAGTAGTTGACATTCTTTCTTAAGATCTCCTAATAAATGAACCCTCAATTTGTCATAAGAAGGACCTTTATAATCAGGTCCAATACCAGCAATACCATCCAATGCATCTTTAAAGAAAGGTGACTGAATTGCATTAAAAGGAATCCTTGCATGAATAAGCCATCTAGCAACTCTCAAATCAACTTCATGTAATGCCTCCTTGATTTGAAATGCACTTTTCAAACTTGGTTGACCTCCCTGTGTTGATCTTGCAGCAAAGTAACTACTAACTTTTGCCTTTTGCTTGCCTTTGTCTCCAACAACTTGCACTTTAGATGGTGGATGGCTAAGATTAATCTCTTGTTCAAATGTTTCCTTAGTCTCATCACCAAAGCTCAGAGAATCATCATTACTCTTTGTTTTCTTGACTTCTTCCAAACTTGCCAACATTTCCTCTTTCACATCATGAGAAGCTTTCATGCATTTAGCTATGTTTCCTGTTTTTCCTGCAAGATGTTGCTTCATCCTATTAATCCCTCCACCTTTGTATTGCTTTAAACAAAGCAATCATGTATATAATGAGGTTTCCCTTTCTCAATTGTCAAATTAAAATGCTTCCATGCCGGATCAGTTTTCCCACGACTAGAAATTGAGGAAGATTGGTTTTCACTGACAGGATTGGCAGCTGCAGCTTCAGGTACGATACTGTTTACTTTATAGACTGATTTGGAGTTGGAGTATTCATATCTGAATCTACAAATTGAATTTACATTTCACATAATGAAACAAATAAACATGATCACATAATGATTAATTATTAAGCATAATTAACTGTGTTACAGACTTACAGTAAATATTTAAGCATGTAACATAATGATTAATCATTAAGCATAATGAACTTGATTAATCATTAAGCATAAGGAACATAATGATTAATCATTAAGCATGTAACTTACAGTAAATTGATTAGACGATGTTAAAGCTATTAAATTTAAAATCATGTAAATCATTAAAAAAAAACATGTAACTTACAGTAAAATAGTAAATTGATTGCGATTTTAAAAAAAGCATGTAATTATTGATTAATGAACTTTATAAATCTACTATCTTACATAATGAACTTATTATTTATTATTTCTGCAGCTCCCTCTGTGAAGAAAGCTGCTCCTCTAATTCTGAAACTACTTTATTAAATCCAAAACAAAAAAAAAAAACAAGAGGGGAAATAGAAAAATACTAGTGATAAATAAACAAACCTCGTTCAGAATCCAAAGAAGCTTCCTCTGGATCAAGCTCTGGAGACAATAGCAGAAGCTCTATGAGTTTCATCACTCAAACCGCGCATGCCATGACCGGGTTGGAAAAGAAGAGATTTTATTTATTAATGAACTTGATTGGTTACCTTCAGAGTTCAGGCTTCAAAGTTCAACCACATAAGAGAAAGGCTGGTGGAGGCTGGAGCCGACGCGATGCAGCAACGTTGGCGAAGGCAGGAGACGGTGGCGGAGGCAGGCAACGCTGGCGGAGACGCGGTGGTTGGCGACGCTGGCGAAGGCGTAGCGGCTGGCGACGTTGGCGAAGGCGCAGCGGCTGGCGACGCTGGCGGAGGCGATGTGATGCGGCGACGCTGGCGGAGGCAGGCGACGCTGGCGGAGGCACGGCGACTGGCGACGTTAGCGGAGGCACGGCGACGTTGGCAAAGCTCAGAGAAGGCGGAGCGAGTCGAGAAGACGAGGCGACGCTGAGAAATCGCGAATTCACGATTAAAAATTAGGTTTAATTAATGTTTTAAGTTTTAAGTTTTACGATTTTTTACCTTTTAAGTTTTTTGTTTTGTTTTTATTTTTAAATCAAACCGGGTGAACCGGGTTATCTGGTTCACCCGGTTCCCGGCCGGTTCACACCGGTCCACAACAGTTTTTAAACCAGCGGTTTTCATCACTAATCCGGCCGGTTCCCGATCCGACCGGTCCAACCGGCCAGTCCGGTCCGGTTCTCTTAACATGGGTGCCAAGACACTTTAATGTATTTATGGATAATTATTTTAATAAAGGCAAGTATTTGACGTTAATCATTTACTTTTCTGTACGTATATGATTAATGATAAAGTCCCACAGATTAATGGTTATATTATTCTGAAAATTATCCTTGATCGGATAGATATCTAGAGGGGACATAGATATCTAGATCAACGCTAAGTATGACTAGGTCAAGATAGACCGGAGGGATGGATATCCAAGTTGTACTTGGGGGTGCCTTGAGTTTAGAGGTACACTGGACACGTCCCGCTTAAGAGAACACCACATATTAAGCATCATTGGTAGTTCGTCTTAATAAACGAGTGTAACTGATCTTTTGACTTGAGACATTCATATATTCTATGCGTGGAGTTATGTACTTTGATGTCGTTAAAAGTAATCTTTAATCAGATTGTGATTAATATGGTAATTAGGTGTATGACAAAACGTAGAGAGAATAGTGTTGAGTCAATAGAGGATTCATCGCTCTCTTGGATTTGGGAGTTAACATCCTGGCCGCTTGATAGAGATATTAGTGACTTGAAATCCATGGCCATGGGAGGAATGATTATCATTCAAGCTACGTCTATTATATCTTGGAAATCAAGTAAAACAATTAATTGGTGATGATGCATACTGCACCGAATTAATTGAGATGTAGGATAAAGATGAAGAGATTGAATTATACAGTAATCAGTTCATGGAGGTTTTAGTTTATAACTAACATTCTATCACGTTGGGTGGCTAAAAACTGTTGCTAGATGGTTACCTTAGTCTGTGTATGAATTTACACTGCCTTCGTGTATATAACCTAGAGGGTTGCACGCATAGCACATAGACGCGAACAGTATCTGTAGTTGATTATTTTTGTGGATACTAAAATTAATCAATTTATTATTTCTGAATAAGAATTAATTGGATTATTAATTATTTCTGAAATATCGGAAGCTAGAACGAATCAAGATCAAATATGTATTTATTTGATATAGAGAAGAGAGAGTAGAATTTATTTCTTATACTCTTTAGAGAATTTGAAGAATCACAATTATTGTGGCAATAATGGAGAAGATGAAAAGTCTCTATTAATGAATATTAATGGAGAATTTAAAGAGTTGCATTCATTATAATTAATAGAGAAGATGAAGAGTTACGTCTCTTCATTTTCCTTGGAGGCTATATATAGCCATCCTTGGAAGAAGACCGGAGCGGCTCTAACGTCTTCTCTGTGGTCTCTCTTGTGCGAGCTCTCTTCATCTCTCCCGGAAAGCCTTCAGCAGCCTACTTCTTCTCTAGTTGGAGACGCATCTCCAGATCCGTAGTGCATCCGAAAGAATTCTGTCGATCCAAGTGGCTAGCACCTAACGGGTCATCTAGGTCGTGATCTTGTGTGCGTGGATACCGTTAGAGGAGTCACATGTGGGGCTCTCATCTGTTCGTGATATTATTCACAAATAAGCAAAGGATTATAAGGTATGCTTTCAATTTATGCTTGTTTTCGCGTCATTTTGTTTAAAACTATATGTACCACGAAAAGATTCATGATTTAAGAGCAGATTTTTGCTTTATTATAAATATTTCGCTGCGCTCAGAACCTAACAGTGGTATCAGAGCCAATCGTGGTTGGATCATATAGTTCAAAAACCTCTTCTTCAAGTTTTGAAGATTAGTGCTTCGAGAGATTTCGAAGAAATTTTTTATTTATCTCATGTATTATGATTTAACATTTCAAGATAGAAATGTAGAAATGAATTTTATCTATTGAACCTATAGAGAAATACATGTTACAATTTAGATATAAATCTCGTAATGATATTGTGTGGACAGAAGTGAATTAATAGTGAGACATTTTATTAATTATAAAATCCCTTAAATATTAAGTCAAGATTTGTTGAAAGCCCTCTATTAATAACTGTGATGATAGTTAGAGTTTTTACATGAGTCGGTACAGCTCAGCTGTGGGCTTGTGTCAAAACATCTATAATTTATCATAATTATTAGTGGGTCGATTTAAATCAAATTCGTTAACTTGGTTAGCTCAGCTAAGGTCAATTGATTTGAGGGGCAAGTGTTGAGAATATAAGGCTCGACAAAAATATATCGAAAGTCACAGAGATTGGTGATTTGCAAGTTAAGGCCTACTTGATGAATATAGCATGTAGGTACAGCTCAGCTGTGTGCATACTATATGATTCAGGATTTCGATCCTATTAGGAATTGTTACCAACCAATTCTCGATTCTAACAGTGGGGGCTGTTGGACCTGAATAAAATAATAGGAGTTACAAAGTCCTTTATTAAATATATTCCATAAATACTAAAACTCTGCTTTAAATTTTAGATGGCAAACACAAGTACCCTTTCATTGTGAAGTATTCTCGAGAAAGAGAATGTCCTCCTCGGTTCAAACTACCTGGAATGGTATAGGAAACTAAAAATTGTCTTGAGACATGAGAGAAAAATTTACGTGCTCGAAGACACTTTTATGTATTTATGGATAATTATTTTAATAAAGGCAAGTATTTGACGTTAATCATTTACTTTTCTGTACGTATATGATTAATGATAAAGTTCCACAGATTAATAGTTATATTATTCTGAAAATCGTCCTTGATCGGATAGATATCTAGAGGGGGCATAGATATCTAGATCAACGTTAAGTATGACTAGGTCAAGATAGACCGGAGGGATGGATATCCAAGTTGTACTTGGGGGTGTCTTGAGTTTAGAGGTACACTGGACACAACCCGCTTAAGAGAACACCACATATTAAGCATCATTGGTAGTTCGTCTTAATGAACGAGTGTAACTAATCTTTTGACTTGAGACCTTCATATATTCTATGCGTAGAGTTATGTACTTTGATGTCGTTAAAAGCAATCTTTAATCGGATTGTGATTAATATGGTAATTAGGTGTATAACAAAACGTAGAGAGAATAGTGTTGAGTCAATAGAGGATTCATCGCTCTCTTGGATTTGGGAGTTAACATCCTGGCCGCTTGATAGAGATATTAGTGACTCGAAATTCATGGCCATGGGAGGAATGATTATCATTCAAGTTGCGTCTATTATATCTTGGAAATCAAGTAAAACAATTAATTGGTGATGATGCATACTGCACCGAATTAATTGGGATGTAGGATAAAGATGAAGAGATTGAATTATACAGTAATCGGTTCATGGAGGTTTTAGTTTATAACTAACATTCTATCACGTTGGGTGGCTAAAAACTGTTGCTAGACGATTACCTTAGTCTGTGTATGAATTTACACTGCCTTCGTGTATTGAACCTAGAGAGTCGCACGCATAACACATAGACGCGAACAATATTTCTAGTTGATTATTTTTGTGGATACTAAAATTAATCAATTTATTATTTCTGAATAAGAATTAATTGGATTATTAATTATTTCTGAAATATCGGAAGCTACAACGGATCAAGATCAAATATGGATTTATTTGATATAGAGAAGAGAGAGTAGAATTTATTTCTTATACTCTTTGGAGAATTTGAAGAATCACAATTATTGTAGCAATAATGGAGAAGATGAAAAATCTCTATTAATGAATATTAATGGAGAATTTAAAGAGTTGCATTCATTATAATTAATAGAGAAGATGAAGAGTTACGTCTCTTCATCTTCCTTGGAGGCTAGATATAGCCATCCTTGGAAGAAGACCAGAGCGACTCTAAGGTATTCTTTGTGGTCTCTCTTGTGCGAGCTCTCTTCATCTCTCCCGGAAAGCCTTCGGCAACCTACTTCTTCTTTAGTTGGAGACGCATCTCCAGATCCATAGTGCATCCGAAAGAATTCTGTCGATCCAAGTGGCTAGCACCTAACGGATCATTTAGTTCGTGATTTTGTGCGCGTGGATACCGCTAGAGGTGTCACATCTAGGGCTCTCATCTGTTCCTGATATTATTCACAAATAAGCAAAGGATTACAAGGTATGTTTTCAGTTCATGCTTATTTTCGCATCATTTTGTTTAGAACTATATGTACCACGAAAAGATCTATGATTTAATTGCAGATTTTTTACTTTATTATAAATATTTCGCTGTGCTCAGAACCTACCACAGACATCCCTAACGATTGGGCCGATCCTCAACGGAACGATTTGTGGAAAATTTATCATCCCCGATCCATTTGATTCAATCCAATGCATATTGATTGTGAGTTAGACAATTAGCCCATTAAACAAATACAAATACATATTTTACTATTTAATTAAGAATTTAGATGATTTAGTACTAATTCTTAATTAATTTGATAAAACCTAAAATTAAACTATGTTAATATTTTTTTCCCCTCTTCACACTGCAAAGAATTTCATTTCAAAATTTATTAGTAATTTCAAATTTTTATCATTCAAATTTTAAAAATTTAAAAAACAAAATCACAAATCTCATAAATATTTAATTACAAATTTAAAAAAAATTAAATCTTAATTCAAAATTAAAATTTTAAAAAATAATTTATCAAATTCAAAAAAAATTAAATTATATTTTTAAATTTTTAAATTTTAAATAAATACATTCTTATCTGATGAGATAAAATTTTATACATATTTATATATTATATTACACATCTAATGCATATAAACATTCGCTAGTGTACATATAAAAATCTCTATAATGAAATTTAATATAATCCTGTCATAAATAAGTATTTCTAAAAACACCTCCAATAAAATTTTTGGCTAGTATACATATAAAAATCTCTATAATCAAATTGAATGTAATCCTTTCATAAATAAGTATTTATAAAAATAACCTCTAATAAAAGTTTTAATTCCTGTTTTCACACTATTAGCAAACGTAACTAGCACAGAAGAAGTTCATAATATAAAAAAAATGATATACTCTATATTTTACCCCATGCGTTTATATGCACTCGTCTCTAAATCGATTGATGAATTGATTGAGAGTGTCATTCAACTCGCCAATCAACTCACCTATCTATCGATTTGGCACCTTGATTGGATGTATATCTCAAACGATCGAGGCATAACACCAATTGAGGCTGGGCTTCAATCAAGCTTTAATCGATTGACGTACTAAGTCTCGATTATATTACGACACCTCGTATCAATTTGAGGTGTAGCATTGCAATCAATTATAGCCAGATTTCGCCGGTAATCCAGCCAAAATCTAGTCTCCTTCTCCTATGGTTCATCAATCTGCAATTATAATTTGGGTTGGAACCAGGCGACAAGAGGCCACTGGTGTTGGGCGACCGAACATGCATAGGCACCTTAATCACGTGACGCCTCAATCGATTGATACCTCTAATCAATCGTTTAGAGTTAAGTGTCACTCACAATCACGTACGCGAAACGCACAGCATGTTAAAATTGTTTTTTTTTAATTCAATTTTTTTAAAAAAAATTCTCCACCGGCCGCTCACCTCATCCTGCCTGACCCGCAACTTACTTGAGTTGGCCCGTTTAGATCCACTCTTAAATACGACGATAAAATTTCAATCCAATGTTGTTTAAATTGTTTGGATTATAAAAAAATGAAATATGTCCGACTGTTTCTCCTACAACTATCTCCCACTATTAAAAGAGAATAAATCAGGAAATCAAATTTTGAGAATAATTTTTCAGACTTCACCGAAATTTAATCCTAACTCAATTTTATAAATTTATCGTGTAATAACTAATTTGGCTGTGTAGTGTGGGCAGCCTAAATTGTTTATAAGTTAAATTCAAATTGACTACTCTAATAACAACTAAAAAGAGATTTTTATTAAACGTTATTATAAAAATTAACGCATAATTATTTATAATTGCTCAGTACATTCGAGCAAACCTAAGTAAAATCTCTGTTCGTTCACCTACCGAACACTTTGCCCTCCGTCTCCGCAATTCCCAGTCCTTCATTCAAATTCCAATTCCAATTCCGAGTAGGAAGAATTGGTCATCCACCCTTAACTAACTCTCAACACTTTCCTTCTGTTCAAATTCCAAATGCCCCTTATAAATAAACACTTCAATTCCCTCGCAATTCGATTGCAGTAAGCATCATCTCGCTCAATGGCGCGGAGTCATCCACTGAGCGTCTTAGCCTTGGTGGTCGTCGGAATGCTCCAGTTGACCGCGCCGCCTCCGTCGGCTAGCGCCCAAACGCTCGGCTGCTCGCCGGCCGTGCTGTCGGGCATCTCTCCCTGCATCAGCTACCTCGTCGGGAATTCCACGTCCCCGACGTCGAGGTGCTGCTCGCAGCTGGCTGCGATGATGCAGGGGCAGGCGCAGTGCCTCTGCCTCATCCTTGGCGGCGGCATTGCGCAGCTCGGCTTCCTCCTCAACCAGACGCAGGCCTACACTCTCCCCGGCGCCTGCCGGATCAGCTTCTCCACCGCCCGTCCCTGCCTCGGTCCGCATCGATCACAACCTCTTCAACCTCACTCGCTCTCTCAATTGGTTAGGCTAATTAATCACATGGCTGCGGTGCTGCAGGATTCACTGCTCCGGTGCCGGCGGGAGCTCCAGGAGAGGCGCCTGCGCTAGCACCTTCCGCGACGGCTCCAACTCCGACTAACGGCGTCTCGGTCCCGGCGGTGGATTCGACTCCGTCGGTGCCAATTGCCGGAGCGCCTTCCGAAGGTAAACCGATCGGATTAACTTGTCGATCAAATTGTGATAAGAAGTAACTGTGTTTGATGCTCTGCTTCAGGGAGTGGTTCGAAGACGACGCCGCCGCAGGTATCGACGGCGAGGACCTCCTGCAAAGTCGTGCCTGCTCTGTTCTTTGTCTCCATCGCCGCCGTTGCGTCGAATGCTTGGATTTGATGCTTTGCTGGTTCTGCTTCTCGTCGTGTTGAATCATTCATGGTTATTCGAGAGTGAATAATATTATTCGATTATTCTAAAAAAAATTAAGAATCTCTCGTTCCAAAATTAAAAACACACAAATTACATCTTATATATTCTCGACGCACGACAAAGTCAACGGTCCGGTCTGTTAGAAATTGAAACGGTCGAATCCGCGACCGGCGCCGCCACACCGCGACAACATTCTGCACCAACAATTTGCCTCGTCGACTATCCACGTGGCCTCTAAACACCGGACAGGAAGACGGTTGGCTTAACGTTTCGTTCTCTTCAGGGATGATTCCGTACAACGTTTGTTTCTTTAGGAAATTACAATTCCACGCGGCGGGAAAAAGCTTCTCCGGGTCCCAACGTAGGGTCGATCATTAACGTCCAAGTCTACGGAAACAGTCGCGATTGTTGCAGAGGATCCGAACGTATCCCATATCTGCCCCATAACAAGTCGGCCCTTTTTGTTCGATGGATCGACCTGCGCTTCGAAATTAGGGTTCCTCTCCTTCCCCAAATCCAGTGTTTGGTTCTTCGCCCGCCTCCTTTCCGACGATCAAAAGGGATTTTTTTTTTTTGCAAGGCAATCGTCGTTCTGCTTCACATTCGTGTTAAATTTCTCTTTGCCATCGATCGTTCGCGGAAAATCTGAGTTTTTCAGGGTGGAATTAGTGTTCCTCAGGAGGTATGAGGGTCCATCCGGCTCCGGGGAAGCGGAACATCACCTTCCTCTGCGACGTGAACCCAGCGGCCTCCGCCGCCGCCGTGCTCGGACGGCAGAAGAAGCTCCGCCGCCTGCCGCACGTCTTCGGCAAGATCCTGGAGCTCCCCTTTTCCGCGGAGGCGAACGTGGCGGTAGAGGAGGACGCGGTCGGTTTCCGGTTCGTCGCGGCCACCGATGGCCTCTGGGGCGAGGTGCGAGCCCACGCCATCGAGATATACCCCGGGGTGACGAAGGTGGTGGTGCGGGATGGAGGAGTCGGTGGCGGCGGCAGGTGCGACCTCGGCGAGGGGCTCGAACTGGACCGGTGGAGATTCCGTCTGCCGCCGACCACCCGGCCGGCACTGGCCACCGCTGCTTATGCCGACGGGGAACTTGTGGTGATCGTGCCGAAGAGGTCCGAGTTCGAAGGAGCTGATGCAGTATAAAGTCTTTCCTCGGCACTGGAATTGTACATGGCGCAAAACCTTAAACAAATAATTATTTCCTCTTTAAGATTTCAGTTCGTCTGTCTCTTGAAATTGACATTACAAAGGGAAATTTTATTATGAGAAAAAATCAACATACGTTTTGGAAACCATCGTCACACAACCGGGGTGTAACCGTTGAGACGGGTCTACAAGATCTTATCCTCTTCCCCTCTGTCTTCCATCATCGATGATTGAACACCATCCGTTCGATTCGTCCCGAACAAAATTATATCATGGAGGTACGGTGAATTCGTCAGATATCGTCGTAATTGCGATCTCGTCGTATTCATCGTCGAATCCGACAAGATTGTAATGCGACGATTTCGATCGATTCATTGTTATCCCAATATATCGTTTGATTTGAGACGACGATAAAAAATTATCTATGATGTCCGATTGTCAATCGGACGACTCGTCGGCTATCATCGACGAGTGTGAGACAGTCGGGACAGGGATCATTTGGGACAGAGGATCTAACCCAGTAGCGGTTAATCCATTTATTAATCAAGTATTTAATTGTTAAGTATTTGCTGCAATCTATTTCATAGACGATAATTAACCTATTGCATAATCAAATAAAAATATCAATTGAACTCGTGAGCTTCACTAAGTCGATGAATGGTTGAAAATGACAAGTGACAAAAGATAAACGGTTGTCCAATACCCATCAGCTTGTCCTTGTCAGCCTCGTGGCTCAAATTCATAATTTTTAATAATAATCTATCAATTTTTTACCATCTCAACTATGTCTGTGGAGGACGATAAATAGTTGAAAAGTTACTAAGTAAGATGGTCTCTTATATATTCATCTTATTTATCTCTTTAATATTAATCTTAAACTAAACTAACAGATGTTAGGACGTATTTTGTTTTTTCCCTACAAATACACATATCAATTTATAAAAAATAAAAGTAAATTTAGAAATTCAAAGAATAAACCAGGTCTAAAAACAATTGGTCCGGCCCGAAGAAAAAGCCCAAAAACACCCATCGATCTCCAACCGTCCGATCATCTTCTAGGGTTTAGGCCTGCGCTCCATATAAATAACCACCTCCTTAGTCATTCGTTCCCGACTTTCACTTCGGCGCACGGGTGCGCGAGCTGTATAAGGGCGAGGAGAGAGACCCTAGTCGCCGACGTCGCCATGGTTGGTTATCATCTTCGTTTTTCAGCCTTTGTGATTTCGATCTCGATATGTACATGCCTGTTTGTTATGTGTTCTCCTCCGTGTTGTAGTCGTTGGTCGCGAACGAGGATTTCCAGCACATTCTTCGTGTGCTCAACACCAACGTCGATGGGAAGCAGAAGATCATGTTTGCACTCACCTCCATCAAGGGTATCGGCCGCCGGTTTGCTAACATTGTTTGCAAAAAGGCTGACGTCGACATGAACAAAAGGTCTTATTTTGGTTTTTTTTTCGTGTGATTTTTTCATTGACTGTGATGATCGGTGATGGATTCTGGTTGTTCGATATATCTTCCGAATTTTAATGCAGCTGCATCGATGCTGCGTAAAGGATTGCGGTCATTAATTTCTTCATTTCATTGCTTACTTTTATACACTTGTGATATAGTAGTTTGTTCATCTTGAATAGATAAGTTTTGATCTCATTCCCCATGATATGTATGGTGGATTTCCAACATATACCGAGTGAAAGAAATTAAGTAATGGGAAAATGTATGATCCGATTTAATTGACTAGAGAGGAGCTTAGCTTTCAAGATATTTTTCCCATTCACTGAGAAAATGGACGGAAACGCGGGCAAACTCTACTATATATATTTTTTGGACTGAAATTTTGTGCACTTGAATTCAGTGAACATGATAGACTGTGAGGGAGGTGAGAAGGTGAGTGTGCATAACACAAATAAAATTAGTATCCACTAGGCCGCAGGTGAATATGATGAGGCAACAGTTTGCCAAAGTCGTGGCAATCGGCAGGCGGCAGCCATGGCTTGTGGCTAGAGAGATTGATTGAGTCAATAACACTGAGAATTGACTTGCAACTAAAGCAAGAACAACGATGGCTGCTCACGAGCTAAGTAATAAGATGTGATTGCTAAGCTAAGTTTCACATCAAGCAAGGAAGGAGGAATTGGAGGGGGGGCAGTTGAATGAGGACTTGGGTTGCATAAATTCTGCAGGTGAGGGGAGCAAAGAAGAGAATGTTACCCATCATTTTTGGGGCTTTGCCCTTGTTCTCTCCTTTCATTTTTTACTAGGGCCAATAAACTCAGGTGAACTATGCTTTCATCTCCTTTCGTATTCCAGAAGGTAAACTAGAACTTCTGGGAAAATGACGAGTAAAGATTTTCCTATGTGTTTCTTCACAAGAAAGGAAACCAATAGTTAATCCTTACCACTGCGTGTCTGAAGGGAATGGAAACAAATTAGAGTAAATTTAAAGTTCTAAAACTGTTTTATGAAAAAAACATAAACAATAAATATATTTTAATGCTGTATTTCAATTTGATTCATTGGCACTCCAGCGGATTTAGTGTTTTTTACAATTTTGTTTGATCTAATACGCTAACTATCACTGCGGGATACGATTTGTAGAGCTGGAGAACTCTCAGCTGCTGAGCTCGAGAACCTTATGACTGTGGTGGCCAATCCACGCCAGTTTAAGATCCCAGATTGGTTTCTGAACAGGAAGAAGGACTACAAAGATGGCCGAAACTCCCAGGTTGTTTCCAATGCCCTGGACATGAAACTTAGGGATGACTTGGAGCGGCTGAAGAAGATAAGGTCAGCTTTTACAGAATTTTATCATTTTGCGAAAACTGTTCATTTGATTTGTTCATTATGTTCATTGTATTTCTGCCTGCCTTGATAATTAGTATTGATATGATAGACACTGAATATGTGGTCTCTTTGTTTCAAATCACATTAATTGCTCTTAGTTGTGTGTATGATATATCTTCTAAATTGTTGCAATTATTACTAATCTATGCCAAAATGAACAAATGAATTCTCAATCATTGGGATTATCAGATCTTAATTAATTGATACTTTATGTTTCAATGGATGTCCTCTAAATGAATTCTTCATGTAAACCTCAAGTGCTATAACAGCGACTATGTTGCGGTTGACGGTGTTAGGTTTGCCTTTGCAGGAACCATCGAGGTCTTCGTCACTACTGGGGCCTTCGAGTTCGCGGTCAGCACACGAAGACTACCGGCCGAAGGGGGAAAACTGTCGGTGTCTCCAAGAAAAGATGAGCTTCTGCTCGTGTCACACTTCTACATTTCAATTTAGCTTTCATGATGTCTGCTTTGCAGCTCAACGTGCTATATTTATGGTTTAAGAATCTACCAGCATGGTAGTGTTTGGCTGAATAGATTATGAAAACTATTTTAGAACAATCGAATTGAAGTGTAATTTGCTCCTCTTATTAATTATAAGTGTTTTTATTTTGATATCCTCCGTCTGAATCGTGAAAATTTAATTATATATTTTTATTTCTAACTGTTATTTAATATTCCTGTTCTCATATTCTGCCTTCGAGATTCTGATGCAATTTAAACAAAAAAAATTGACGTGTGTTTTAGAGTCGTTCTTTCTTTTTTGATGTTTATCATGTTAAGGTTTGCAAGCAATCGTCCTCGCTTCTGGCTCGATTAATTACAAGAATAATGAAATTCTCTTAACTAAAAAAAGTGTAATCACAAGCAAATGTATTAAGCTGACAAAATCAGCCTTTCAGAAGCTCCTTTTTTTTGTTTTTTGCCAGCTGGAAAAAAGAATTTAGTTATTAGATCGAGCCTAATTAACTGATTGAATTGGTGATAACTGTTATTTCAATGACATACTTAAAATACAAGAAAATGGGATAGAGGAATTGGAATTCGACAAAAAATTAATTTACATATGTCGAAAATCGAACCCGGGTTTGTACAGGGCAGGCCGCAGGCCCCTAGAACACCGGCGCTTGTTTGATTTCTTGCATTCAAAGGAATAAATTAATAAAGATCATAATTCTGACTGAATCCATGGTGGCTTAACTGCTACGTTGATCTTCAGTCAAAATACGATTCACTCGTCTTCAACCTTCTCGTCAATTTATTTTAGGATCAACATAAAAAAAAAAATTACGAAGATTATTAATTCGGATATTATAATTAGTACATAAGGATGAATACATTAACTTTATCATATTTTAACTCTTAAATCTTATATTAACAACATCTATGTATAAAACATTAGTGCTACATGGATCTTCAGAAGAAGCACATGGTTGTCTGACGCACTATTAATTTCAGGATCGAATTTTAATTTTAATGAGCTATTTACTCCTTAAATGAATGATTAATCTAATAAAGTTGGACGGATGGATACTCATTGCAAGCGTTTCTTGATCTATATGGATGATAAATGAGAAATTTTCTTGAGAACGCTGGATACAAATAATTTTTATTGGTCAAATTTAGGATTGTAAATGAGCTGAGCTATGCCGAACTTTGTGATTTTCGAATTTATTTGCTAAGGTAATTAAGATAAAATAAGCCGAACTCATAATCAATTAAACTGTTAAAATAATTATTTAAGTTTTATTTGATTATTTTTTTGTATGAATTTGAGTTTGATTTCAACTTAATTTGAGTTTAGTTCAATTAGATATTATTTAGTGATTATTTGAAATTTCTATTTTTTAAATTTGTTTCTTAATTATTGAGTTTAATAATATAAATTTATTTATTTATTTTTAATTTTTTTATTTAACCTATAAATTTTATTAATAAATATTATGTATTATGTGTATATTCATAAATATTATTCATAGATATTAATGAGTTAAATATGAATTTAAATTTATTTATTTATTTTAATAAATTATTTAAACTTATTTATGAAATTGATCCTAAACTAATATAAATAAATTATTATCAAAATGAATACTAAATCTATCCCTAAATATTTAATTTATTTACCGTCCTAATCGAATAAATGACTCCAAAATCAATTGACCTCGTTCAAACATGGGTTGTGTGGATTTAGAAGGAATCACATTCGTGGTGAAAAAAAATATATAAAATTAAATAAATAAATTTGTCTTGTGATTTCGAAACACATTTTGCCAAAAACAGGAAAAAAAAAACCCTTTAACTCTTCGTTTATTTAAATAAATAAACTCTCCATAAAAATGCAGATTAGAAGAACGAAGCGGGTCAATTTTGTCGTCAGAGGCGGCGGCCTGAATCCTTCGTCGAATTAGGTGCTCGTTTGGTGGTTCTTTGATACGGACAGGCCGATCGATCCTTCTCCATTTGAAGAATAAATCCAATCGAGGCGTGCGATTCTGAGAGACGAGTTTTTTTCCTCCAATTTCCTTCCTTTTTCCTTCTTCTGGCCATCGCACCGGGGTTCCTCGCCGAGAAATCGAGGCGATTCGAGGTGCCAGGGGGAGGAAATGTACAACGGCATGATGGATCCCGAGCTCATGCGGCTTGCGCAGGAGCAGATGAGCCGGCTTTCTCCCGAGGAGCTGGCTAAGATCCAGCGACAGGTCGGCCCTTTCCCCCCAAGTTTGAACCGCAGATTGATTTGATTATTTTGGGGGCGAGTTGAATTGAGTCAGAAATGGTGAAAACTTCACCGATCGAGTAAATTTGAGTTGGATTTTGCCGATAACATGTCTTATCGTCTAGTTTAGTTAGAAAATGCTCTGCAATTTCTTCGCTTGATAAGGGTAATTCGTACGAGTCACCTCCATAGTTCCTAAAATTATAACCTGCAGCGAACTTCGAGAATTACCTATCCCTTACCACTGCGATTGTAAAGATGTTTTCTACAATTGTCTGTATACTAGCAAGCAGCATCCTACGAGGTTTATTTTACCGTGTTATTTCTCTTATTTATCTGATTGCTGAAGGGATATATTTTTGGTTGGATTGTTTCTGTAGTTTAATCATAAACCCGGAATCTTTTGTTTTTGAGAATAATTGCATACATTTTTGTGGGTGAGGTTGTTTCATTACTTCAGGTTTGATGGCTAATGCCTATGCAATCCATTCTTTTCTCAACCATCAGTGTAACTTTGGGGACGTACATTTGATTGTTGGCATAACTTCAAAAGTTTATTCACCTTATCAGATTGCTCGCATTGACAAATAGAGAACAATTGTCTACCTGCTCAGAGCAACCATACAGTTTTGTTCAACCAGAAAAATATACTTCTCAAATGTTAATCATGCAGAGCAAAGAAGAAATATATTAATAAAACACACGAAAAGACCAAAATAAAAGGCATAAAACGCACCCCTTTACACTAAACTTTGAATATCTTCAGTTTTCCTATACCACAAGGCTGATTCTATCCCACACACATAATATTTACTTATGTAGGTCATAGCAAACTAAGAATTGGTGCGTATCAGCTGTCATGCTGATACGCCTCCTAACTAAGAATTGCATAATTGATGCTTACGTGCCCCATGGATAAATAATAACAAGTGGTAACATTGTCTAAGATGAGAAGTCAATTAAGTGGTACCTAACTTTATTGTGTAAGTCAAATCTTATCTCACTAAACTCCGCATCTCCACGGTTTGGTACTAGTATGTATGCCAATCGTGGTCTTAGTAATGCAATAAGAAAATATCTGGAAATGAAGCTTTTATTAATTCATCTAGCTCTTGTTTAATTGTCTCATGCTTATAATTGTTGTTCTCATGGAAAGTTGACATGCCAATTCATCTATTACTCCACATTTATGCTTAATTTGGCACAAATCTGATTTTTTACTTGCAGATGATGTCCAATCCTGAGCTTCTAAAAATGGCAACTGAAACCATGAAGAATATGAAACCAGAAGATGTCAGACAAGCTGCAGAACAGATGAGAAATAGAAGAACAGAAGATATGGTGAAGGTCAGTGAAAAATTAGCTAGTGCAACACCAGAAGAGATTGCATCTATGAAGTCCTTTGCAGATGCTCAAGTGTCATATGAATTAAGTGCAGCAAAGATGCTGAAGCAACAGGTTTTTTTTCCTTCACCTTCTTTCTCACTAACAAACAACTATCACAGTGTTTACTTTATCGAATTGTATTAAATGATTTCATTCATGTCTTAAATACTTATACATTGTGGACTTCAAGTGAATACTATTTTTTATTTTATTTGGAAAAAAAAACAGTTTGTGAACAGGTGTACACTCCAAATATATATTAATATAACTTTTAGGAAAATCAGAGACAGACCATGAGATGAACACAGCATACAAATATTTCAGTAAAGTACCCAAGCAAATAACAAAAGCAAAACCTATAAGTCTCCTACTAAAATTTGCATTCATTACTTGCGGTCAAAGTGGTTGCATATTGGCCGTTTCTGAGTAATATGACAACCCTCATATCTGGTAGATTAAGTTAGTATTTATAGCCTAAACTGTATCCGGAAGAAACTATACAAGATTTGAGTGGACATTTTCTGTTGATTTCAATTGCAGTCTTCAAACTAGTCACACACACTTTGTAGAGGGATTCCTGGTTAGGTTGTATCCTTGCATTGATTCAAAATAACATCTACTGTTTGGCTACCTATTGCCATGACAATTATATATATATATATATATATATATATATTCAAAATGAAAACTATGGCAATATTAGCAAAAAAAATCTGCTAAAACCACATAGTAAGCTTAACTGTTTTACTCCTCGTTTTGACTTTTGTTGAACTACAGAGCTCACAACGCGGTACATGCTGAGTCTGTAGACTGTAGCCTCCACTAGCATTAATATAGTGTACAGGAAAAAAAAGACATGTTGTCTTGATTCTTAAATTCTAAATTCAAAGTTAGATGTGTGCCTGATTTTTGGAAGTATCTTTAGTTATTGCAGATTTTTGTTTTGAAATAAGATATGTCTTAAATTCTAATATAGATGTGCACATTTTGTTGGTAGTCATGATACTGCCAAGTGCTTGACATATGTACAAGCTGATGTGGGAAACAAAATTATGCTAGCACATTTAATTTAAGTTGGTTTTATTTGATGGTTATTTTGTTCATCTTTAATTAGTTTCTTTCTCTCATTGTTTCTCTCTTGTACTACTAGTAAAGGGCAACTCGGTGCACGAAGCTCCCGCCAATGCGGGCTCCCGAGGAAGGGTCTATTATGCAGCCTTACCTTGCTTTGCAAAAGGCTGTTCCGAGACTCGAACCCATGACCTCTAGGTCACGTGGCAGCAACTTTACCGTTGCGTTGAAGCTCCCCTTCTTGTACCACGTCTTATTTTATTTGGCTTTTATGATATCTGGATATCAACGATCCAATTCAACTTTTTTTTATTAAATCAGATATTTTCTTACTCTATTAACGTAAGTGATTTATTTTTGTGCAGGGTAATGAGCTTCACAGTCAAGGTCAATACAATGATGCAGCCGAGAAGTACTTGCATGTATGTTTGTTTTTCTCTTTTGATTAGTTAACTAACATCGTGGCTGATTTTCTGACTTATTTGTTATGATCTTATAATATTAAGAGATAGTAGCATGATAACTTTGTATTATCAGGCAAAAAACACCTTAAAAGGCATTTCCTCAAGCATGGCTAGAACCTTAGACCTACAGTGCTCCCTCAATCTGATGTCATGTTATCTGAAAACCAAGCAATTTGAGGACTGCATAAAAGAAGGCTCAGAGGTACTTCATAATTATAGTGATTTAAACATGTGCTCATTAGCACCATGTTGTACTTGTTTAAATAACATTGTCCTAATATATGGTCAAACATGATGTGCATCCGTCTGATGTATTGTCACTGCTTCTTGAATTGTTTTGCAAATTTTTGATAAGTGTCTCTCAAGACATAGTAAAATTTTCATGGCAAGTTGTCATTCCTTTTATCTGAACTTTGGCTTGAGTTCTTTTACTAAATGCACTGACTGTTAACTAATATCACAAAGTCTTATGATAAATAGATTGTTTCTCTTCGATATGGATACCTTTGAAATGAATCCACTATATGTTGATTGCAATGCCAACAGTGCTTTGTTACTTCCACATTCAGAGTGAGAATAGAGACGACCAGAAATTCAGGTGAACCGCCCCCTCCCACCACCCACCCACACACACAGACCTATTTTTGTTGAACAGGGCTTAAATCCGATTCAAGAAAGTGGTCCACTAATTGAATTAGATGGTTTTGGTTCCTGGGTTAGTTGGTTGAATTGGGTAGTCGAACCCCATGATGACAACACTGATAGACAGTTAGTCAGGTGTTCCATTCACCAAGAGAATCTGGTACTGATGGTAAACAATAATAGAGACTAAAACAATGATGACAACTCGTTTCCTAATTGACATTATTTGGTTTTTAGCAGTGTATATGTCTGCTGTCATGGTCTAACAAAACCCTCTACCTTCTCATTGAGCTTGAATACAGGATTATGCCCCCACGGGCGTAGCCGAGTTGGTACTCGGGTGGCAGAGTTGCTTCATTGAATACAGGATTATGGTGTAATAACTAATATACACTCTGGTATTCAACTACCTTGATCAAAATATAGAATGTGTATTCTCAAGTGCTAGTATAAATGACTGGTAATGACTATCCTAGGAAAGTCTGATGTTTGAGTCAAGTTTGTTTTTTGGTAGAAACGAAAAAAAGGAAAAATATTGTATGAGCCACTCTATGGTATTTCAAGTGAATAAATTTCATTTGTATGGTGATTATTGAGATCGGCATGTTCGATTCCTGTGCAATTGATTTAGTCGATATTATTTTGTGAAATAAGGCTCTAACCAATGGATGATCCATTTATTCCCTGATTGATCTCATCTTTTTATTTGGTCTTGTCACTTTCACTATTCCTATGCATCTATGTATTTGGACCTTTCTGTACTAATGATCTTTCTTTTTTCACTTTCACTATTCCTATGCAACTTCTGGTTTGATTTTCTACTGGGGATTCTCCAGTTATGATTGAGCTATTGCTGCAAATACAGGTATTGACACATGACTCAGGAAATGTGAAAGCTTTTTATCGTAGAGGTCAATCATACAAAGAACTGGGAAACCTGAAGGTAGGTTATGAATTTCTCATTTCTGCCTAACTTCATTCGGATTTACAACTCTGTCTTGTTGACCCAGTTTGCGAGACTGAGTTCAGCTAATTATACTTGTTACTAAAATTAAAATGTTATCAGGCTGCTGTATCTGACTTAAGAAAGGCATATGAACTTTCACCTAATGATGAAACTATTGCAGATGTACTAAGGTATTAAATCTTCCTCTTGTGAACCTGGATTTGACATTTTATGTGTTATAGCAGATGATTTCATTGACAGTTCGGGTTTTTAATGCAGGGATGCTAATGATAAACTAATACAGGCAGGTGGAAATACAAATATGAGAAGAGGTATTTTTCCATCGATTTTCAAACATGCATGTTTTCTAAAAAAACATATGTTTTTTTATCTTAACCTTTGTTATTTGTGCTAGTTTCTAACATGCAGTTGACATAACAATTTTTTCCCAGGTGTTGTGATTGAAGAAATAGTCGAAGAGGAGAACCAGGGAATGCTATCAGACAGTCATAGAAACACACCCGCTGAGTATTCGGTTACTCCACCAGTTGAAGTTGTTGAGTGCTCTCAAAGTAATGGTCAGGCTTCTCGTGATGATTCTGCCGATGGCTTCCTTAAAAGCTTTAGTGATGATCCTGAAAACATCCGGTAAACTATGCCTTTAGCATGCCTCTACATATCCTTTGACTCACAATGCACGTATGAGAATATTTAGATTATTATCTTTCATCTGTTTTTAGAACAACAAATTGTGTTTCTCAACTATCTGAGATAAACTAGGTGGATCCAACTGCCATATTAACTATTTTCAATCTATTTGAGTTACACCTTTCCAATCGCAAATAGAAGCTTTCTTACCTAGTAACCCCATGCATTCATATGATATTTTTCCATCTCCTGTACTAATCTTACCTTTTGTAGTTTGTCTAATTCTTCACTGTTCAACATCACCACTACAATCATTTTTCACTTGACAATGTTTAATTATTGCTGATGGTTATGTAGTGGTTTGTTTCTTATCTGCTGTTGTACTTGGCAGATTGTTCCAGAATTATCTTTCCACCTCTGATCCTAATACTCTGAAAGCCATGGGCTTGCAAGGAATATCACCTGACATGATCAAATCTGCTACTGATACCATTAACAAGATGAAACCAGAGGAGCTTCAGAAAATGTTTGAAGTCGCTTCGTCTTTCAAAGGTAAAGGACCAGGAGATTTGAAGTTGGGATCGGAGTTGCCGGAAATGACACCTGAAATGGTCAAAATGGCATCAGAAGCAGTCAGCAAAATGTCTCCTGAAGAGCTCCAGCGAATGCTGAAAGTTGCCTCTTCTTTCAATGCGAATAGTGCTCCTTCCCAAGTGGTCACTGCAGATGCTTCTGCTCGTGGAACGGAGAATATGGCACAATCTAATACAGGAAGTTCGTCAATGATACACTCCGATGTAGGAGAACGCAATTCTGATGATGCTCTTCTGAGGTCAAAAATGGGCCAATCCTCCTCTGATATTCCTACTTCAGTGGCTTCTTTGCAGGAAAATATGCAGAATTCAATGAGAGATCCAGCAATGCGGCAGGTGTAGATATTTATGAGTGTTGATTCTTAAGCTTTGTTCTGAAGCATTTTCCTAACTGTTTAAATATTGTCAATATGTATGCATACGTACAGATGTTTGCAACAATGATGAAGAACATGGACCCAGAAACTATGGCGAATATGAGCCAGCAATTTGGAATTAATCTTTCAAAAGAGGATGCTGCAAAAGCTCAACGAGCCATGTCACAGTTATCAGATGCGGATTTGGACAAAATGGTAAGGATCCATACTCACGTTCCCTCTCTTGCTTGCTATTTCCACTTTGGAAAAGAAAACAAACAAATTGGTATTTTATAACTTCATGTTTTCAATTTGAAATTAATCTTTGAGCATTTTACCAGAAAGCACACTTCATAATTATTATTTAGTGAAATGCCTGTAATTTTTACCCTAATACTCTGGCCGTGATTTTCTTTCCGAAAGATGCCTAAGTGGTGTTACAAATTAACTTATGCCATGAAAATAACAAATTTATCTTTGTTTATCTTTGAGAACTAGAAGATGCCGTTTTGGTAAAATGCTCTTAATCTTTGAAAGGTGATGGATAACCCGAAAGCTCAACAAGCCATCCATAGCTGAAATATAATATTAATTTTATGTTATTCATTTCTTAATTTATTTTTTTTCGCAGATGGGATGGATGGAAAAGGTACAAAGATGGATCGAAACTGCAAAGAGGACGAAGAATTGGCTCCTGGGCAGGCCTGGCATGATTCTAGCCATTGTTATGTTGATTCTAGCTTTCATTCTTCATCAGCTTGGCTTCATTGGTGGATAATCCAATTCATTTCAGTCTA
The DNA here is from genome assembly GCA_024364735.1 of Boesenbergia rotunda. Taxonomy (NCBI): domain Eukaryota; kingdom Viridiplantae; phylum Streptophyta; class Magnoliopsida; order Zingiberales; family Zingiberaceae; genus Boesenbergia; species Boesenbergia rotunda. The sequence continues at coordinate 631,678 of JAGFNQ010000447.1, forward strand.
TTTCATGCCCAACCTATGTGAGCCTTCCTCTCACGAGCTAAGGAGGAATTTGTCTAGCAACTTTTGAGCCGTAAACACCAGTTTTAGTTCTGTATCTTTCGCCCCTGAGAGTTTTACTGATTAAGAATTCCAAAAGCAGCGGAACAATTTTTCCCCCATTTTTATATATTTATTATCATATTATTTAATTAAGAATCTGAATTATTTATTAATTAATTATCAATATTTGATGAGGCCATTCTTTTTTTTCTCATATCAAGAGTTATTAGTAGTTTTAATTTTTTATCTTTTAAATTTTAAAAATTCAAAAGAATAAAATTTTAAATTTTAAAAACACGAATTAAAAAATAAATCTATAATTATACATGTTAAAAAGAAAATTTTTAATTTTAATTCAAAATTAAAATATTAAAAAATAATTTGTCAAATTTAAAAAATCATTTTAAATTTTAATTTAAATTTTCAAAATTAAAATTTCAATTTCAATTAAATAAATTTTCATTATTTATGTACTATATTATGTGTGTGATCGTTAATATTGTATTATTGTTAATGGTTGCATATGAGAGGCGGAAGAGAATGTAAACAAATATATACTTTGAATGTAGTTCTGATATATTAATTTACATATTCTTTTAAAATTTTCGGCCTAATTGATAGTTCTCATTGTCATATTAAACCCAAAATTTATCTGGTTTAAACCGACGGTTCAGATCTCCTCATCGGACCGCTCCCCCTCCGCCAACCAAGCTACTTCTTCTCGCTCGACACGCGAGAGAGTGGATGCAAAGACTGAGTTAACAAGAGGGCAGATCCTATATCCCACTATTTTTCCTTGTCCCGTCTGTGTCATTCACCGGTGACGATCGACGAGTTGTCCGATCGTCGATCGGACACCATCGATGATGTCGATCGGTGATCGGACGATTCGCTGGCCGTCGCCGACGAGTAGGAAGGAGGGACAGTGAGAAAAGTGGGACAGAAGATCCCACTGCATCGCAGTTCAAAACTAAAGATAGATTACGGATGGTCTCCAATCTCTGTTGGCTGCAAACGGGATCCTCTGTCCCGAGGATCCTGTGTCTCGGACTCTCCTCCGATCGTCGATTGGACACCATCATTAGTCTCGGATCGTCGTCTCGAATCAAACGATATCCTGGGAAAATAGTGAATCGATCGAGATCGAATTCGGCGAGATCGCAATTGTGACGATCCCCGACAGGTTCACCGTAATCCCTAAGGTATAATTTTGTTCGGGACAGTAGTCGTAGGCTGTCGGTAATGTCCGATCAATGATCGGAGGACTCGCCGGTCATCGCAAATAATTTGGGACACGGAGACATAGGGTCATTGGGGACAGAGGAGCCGCCGTACTCGCCAACCTTGCACCAATGCTGAGTAAGAGGCCCCACAAAGTTTGAACTGGAACGAAGGTGAGAATTCGGCTAGACTTCCTCGGTTATTAAAAACGGGTGGCTCGTTCCGTTGGTGCTATTTAGTTTGCCATGGATCGAGGTGAGAATTCGAGAAGAAAAGCATTCGGGAGGAGAGCCCTTTTCCTTCCTTTCCTACCACCGCTTGGACTCGATCCGAGTCGAGCGGGAGATTCTTCGGTCAATTGAGATTTGGCGGAGTCCATCCTAGCGGAAATCGAGCTGCTGCCCGATGCGGACGGCGGCGTCTGGGCGCCGCAGTGGCGGTCACCGGGTGCCGGCGCTGTAGGGTGTTTTGTTGTACTCGCTTGATACCCGACGGCGGCTACTGCGATGATGGATGTGGATTTTCCTATCTCGAGCGATTCCAACCACGATTCGACTGGGGAGAACCGCGACGATGGCTCGGGCGAATCGTCATCGACTCCAACGCCGGCAGGGGAGCAGGGACAGCCCGTTTTAACGGGACTAGACCGGCTCCCGCATTTACGGTGATGAACGCCGCTATCGAGAAGGAGGAGGACGGCCCTGGGTGCCGGTGTGGGCACACACTTACTGCTGTCCCACCTGTAGGCGAGGAGAGTACGCAGGGATATATTGGCCCGAAGCTCGTATTGTTTGGTGGTGCGACGGCGCTAGAGGGCAATTCGGCCGCACCGCCTACCTTGGCAGGAACCGTAGGTGCTCTTTCTGGATCTTTGATAAAGCTAAAAGTTGCTGAATATACTGCATAACTATGTTGTTTTTTTACTATATCTATCGTCATCAGTGATGATTTAATCTTCTGATATGTGGATTTAGGGTTTATGTATTCTGCAACTGTCCAGCTGACTGAGGAAACTTAGCTCTGTAATATATGTTTTGATGTAATAAATTGAGTTTCTGTGGATAGGCTGAGTTTGAGAACTTGTTTGCCATAGATAAATAAGGTTTGAAACTTTTTGTTTATATTAGTCAAATGCCAGGCCTTGCAGGTGCAACTGCAGATGTTCATTGCCATGATGTGCTTTCAAAGAAGTGGACTTTATGTTTATTTTTTACTGAATCATGCTCCGTCGGCCCTCACTTCTTTTCTTCCTATTTTACTCTTCAATTTCAAATATACCTCTGAAACTTAATCCTGTCAATTTCCACAAGCTGATATAGACAGCCTCTCAGCTTTCTTTGTTTTTTTCCCATCCTATGGTGTATAAACATAAGAATTTGCCCATACAAACTGATTATAGAATTAGCTTGCATCAGTCTAATTGACACAATGGTTCATAAGCAGAAATCCAAATCAACTTGTGGCATGTTTTTTACTCAAATAATCTTGTTTGAGTTCTTTAACACCTAAAATAATCATTTTTGGGTCTCACACATCCTAATACTGATAAGCATAAGAATTTTCGAGTGTGAGCTGATTTTAGAATTAGCTTGCATAGGTCTGATTGGCACAAAATGCCCTTCATATGAGTTATTTTGCATATAAAATGGTCAATTTTGGGTCTCATACATCCTAATGTTGGTAAACATCAGAATTTGCTCATGCAAGTTTAATTCAAAATCAGATATGAGCCTATGGTTAGGTCAAGGGTAAATGGAAAGAAAATTATTGAGGGGCATGATTTTATAAAAGCCAATTAATGAGGCATGAATTGGTAAAAAGACTTAGAATGGTTGTCTTCCAGTAAATTTCTCTTTTAACTTCTAGAAGTAGGCATTTTTCCGTTAACTTGCTTTGACTATGATGGCATTGAGCATGCATTTTTTAGGTTAACACCTCTAGGAGAACCACCGTCCCCAAGAGCTGCACATGTAGCAGCAGCTGTTGGAACCATGGTGGTGATACAGGTATTACATTGAATATTTTGTTAGTTGTTTACTATGGTATACTTGGACATTTGTTAGTCTCAACTATTTGGGGCAGAACGCATGAATCTCACTGCAACAGGTCTTCATGTTAAACAATACAGTATATGATCTTATATTTGAAAGGGAATTAAGCACTAGCCTCTTAGAACTTTTTTTTTTTGATTATTTTCAGGATGGTATAGGCCCTGCAGCTTGTCAGCAGAGGATCTTCATGTTCTGGACTTAACAGCAACCACGGTGGCATATGTTACGATGAAATCCAACCAAATCATCATATCTATCGCGTTTACCTTTTTCACTCAGAAAGCTGATCAAATGCTTGTGGATGTAGAGTTGTCCAAGGACCAGGACTAGGACCAGGACCGCGCTCTGGTCATGTGATGGCTTTAGTTGGGCAAAGATTTCTATTGACAATTGGTGGAAATGATGGTAAGTTTCCATGGATTATTGGCTTATCGCATGTAGTTGCTTACTCTAGAATTCTATATGTTTCTGCATTTAAGGCTTCTGTGGTTACGTTTTGAGTTTTATTAAATTGTCAGGTAAACGGCCTTCGACTGACGATTGGGCTCTAGACACTGCTGCCAAACCATACGAATGGAGGAAATTTGGAACCAGAAGGTGATGGCCCACCTCCATGCATGTAAGTAATCTAGACCTCTTTTTATATAATCAGACTCTTCTTTTAAGTATTTTTCTTTCTTAATTTGTTTTCAGTCAATTTCTAATGTTATGATTGGCTCGACGTATACAAAGAGGAACTACGGGCTTTTGCAGCTTGAGTGTAAGGCTAAACATGAATGTGTGATTCACTGATATCTGTCACTATTTTGTATACTCTTTGTTGATTGGCAGCTAAATATATCCTAAAAGTTAAGCAAAGGAAAATAAAATTCCCATAAATGATTCATTTGTGTATTCATGTTAAGGATTATGATTCTAGCTTATCAGCTATTGTTGATGTGTGAACACAAACTTTGTTCTCAACACATACACTATTAACTTCTTAAGAGAGTTTTTTCTGATTTATATGTAGCTCCTAACCATACCATTTAATTTACTTGTTAACTAATGTTATAGATCAAATTAATGATTTTATCATAGATCTTTAAGTATGACATATATCTGCCATAGATTTTCACTCTCTTAAACTTTGTTTGTTGGGGATTGTTAAAATCAAGAAATATATATGTCAGCAATGGCAGAATAACTCAGAAGCAGTCTAGAAGTTAACAAATTTTCCAAGTGGGTGTAGTGAATTCTCATATGTGTACAATCCCCATCAAACCAAACCATTTCAAAGTAAGCATTCTGGAGTTTAACTCTCTATTCAATTGGCTGGTTCAAGCTGATCCACTCAGTATTTTTTTTTCGTCATTTTAATTATTAAGAAATGACTCAATTTGAACATTTCTGATTTTATTATCATTCATAGAGAATGATGGAGGTAAAAGATTTATCCAGCGATCCCAGATAATTAGGATACACACTTCTTGATGGTAACAATGAATTACCTAAATCAAACTTCTCCCCCTTGGCGGTTTAGGTACGCAACTGCCAGTGCACGGTCTGATGAACTTCTTCTGCTATGTGGAGGAAGAGATGCAAATAGTGTGGTATGTAAAAATGTTGTTCATTGGACCAATAATTTGTGATAACTAACTGACAATTTTGAAATTTGATGACTATTATATTATGCAAACATGATTTCAAATATTTTTTTTATAGTTTGTTTGTTTCTTTTTCAAACTATAGATTCAAATCACCAAAATTCTTATTTTACTCCTTGAAGAACTAAATGTTTGTTTGGATACTGAGATTTTGGTGATGTTTATTAAAAATGTTGCGGGAGTGACATTTTACCGTTGTTTAGGCTATTGAATTAATGCTTTTAGCCTTTTACTATTCATTTTGAATTATAGGATTGTTTATGCTATTCGGCATGTTAACCAAATTATGGTTAATATATTTTTTGTGGAGTTGCCTAATCGAGATAATGGTCCAGAAGCTACACCTAGTAGGAAATCACTAACGAGCATGGTTAAAGTGTCAGATCCTTCTAACAAATAATACCCCACCACCGAGCAGTGAGCATAATTATTTGGGAGTGGAAGTAGTAATTTCTGGAATTTTGAGATAAAATTACATGGAATAAACAAGTCACATGTTTCCATATTATTGTCTATTCAGGACGTACAAATGATCTCTGTCCTGTTCTTATATTTGATTTATTTCTATTATCAAGTTTTAGCACGATATTTAATTCAGGATATGTTAAAGATATTTTACTTTGTCATTGATTCTTGCAAATGCCATATTGGCCATTATGATTTCACTTTTGTTTATTTTGATGTTGAAACTCTACATGTTTGTTACACCAGGTGGTTGTTGCTGCAGAGACAAGTGAGGCTTTCGGTGGTATGGTCAGCCAACTCAATAGATCAGTTTGAAAATGAAGGTAGGAGAGTGAGTCATTGCCCACCTGAGAGTGCAACTGCAACCCGGAGATTGTTGGATAGATAAATGTCTATAAATAGTATGCCCAAGAAGGTAAACTTTTATTGTAACAAGCTATATTCTGTTTATCAAATCTGTACATTTAAAGTGCACTTTTTTGGATACACGATACATGTATACTGTTATAAGTGGGTTATCTAGTAGATATAAAAAAGTGTTGAACATTTAAAGTTGTATCTGTACTTGAGTTATGAAAAATGTGTTTTTCCTGAGTTCGTTTTATTGGTAAGACATTTGAAAATGCAAAACATTTTTATTGCAGAAGATTTAAATGATTAAAATTTATCTTCAAGCATTTACATGACAGATGAATTTATTGATAGAGTCCCAAGAACTAGGCATCTTACCTGAATTTTTTAATTGTCTTACTGTATAGATGTATTTTCCATCTATTCACAGTGTTCTAAATTAGTTTAATTATCGATACAGGTTATACCAAGTGTTCTTCAAATTAAAGCTCCTGTCAAGATCTTTGGGGATTTACATGGTCAATTTGGGGATCTCATGCGCTTATTTGATGAGTATGGGGCTCCTTGAACAGCAAGAGACATTGCGTGAGTATCTTGACAAAATGCATTTAACTAGAACTTTAATTTTGCAAGGCATACAGGTCGAAGTTCCAGCAGAAGGCCATATAGTATAACTATCTTCCTCCTGTGTGTCTAATTTCTCCAACATAAGCTTTACTTGTGCATGACCTATATAATATGCTGTTAACTTTCTTATCTGTGTCCTAAGTTGTCTGCTTCCTGTTTTATACCATTCTGTGTTGTGACTGCGCCTTATTTATCTTGAAGATGTTTCCTTTGTGTTCCATTATTGTGGTGCTTCTGCTGCTAATAGGAAACTTTGGCTTACACTTATATAGATTATCTCTTCTTAGGATGCAATGCAAAAGGTGGAACCGCCATCTTAGCGGTTCCCTGGTCCCGGCCCCACAAGTATCCAGAGGAGGTAAATCACGGTTTTACTGGTGGGGTAAGGCGTCTGGGGCCGAGAGGATTTTAAGTCAGCAGACCAGGTTTTTATCCTGTGTGCGACTGACGACTCTCGAACCGATTATCTCTTCTTAGGAGACTGTGTGGATCGTGGTTAACATAGTCTGGAGATAATTGCACTTCAACTATGGGATTTTTTTCCCATTGTCTCAAACGATCTTAGAAATCAAATTTTGTCAAACAAATCACCTTCTCCTATTCGATTTGTTATTTACAGGTAGAATATCGTCACAATGTGTATGCAGATTGAGAACCTTCACGATCAATCACAATGGACGAACATATACAAGTATTTCTTTTCTAATATTATTAACTATATGATATGAATAACATCTGTCCTTTCTAAATAACTTAGGTCGGATCCAACAGAAAATTATAGTGTTGAGGGGCTCAGGCCGAATGCTAGCGGTTCAGGTCTTGTTCTTTCGCGGTCGGTATTTTAGCTATGGATTCTGTTTTTTCTTTTCTTTTATGTTTGTCAAATTCAATCTCATCTAATCCCAGCCTGATCGTGTTATGGAGTTCTGTAATAACAATGACCTTCAGTTGATTTTACGAGCACATGAGTGTGTGATCGATGGCTTTGAGCGCTTTGCTCAGGGACATTTGATTACTCTTTTCTCTGAAACCAACTATTGTCCTATCGACATGCTTAGCTTCCAACATTAAACTGCTAAGTTTTGTAAACAGCAACAGAATCTTATATATTATATCATTACAATATTGTTGTTTCTTGTGTCAGAATTAGTTTATTTGATACAAAATTTTGACCTACAAAACAGGTTGTATGATTTGCCAAGTGACCCTTCCATTGCGCCATATGATTCCTGAACATTAAATTTCAAAAATATTTCAAGCTGATTCAACCTCGACAAAAGAAGCATATCGCTCGACCAATTCTACTTAGAATTTAAAGGCAGATTACATGGCTTGTGGATTCTAATTCTTACTCATACTTGATCTTTCGATAGTATGGAACAGCTTGGTAATCATGTATTAAATCAAGCTTCATAAACATCCAGACAAAATAAATTTGACACATGCGCCTACATTACAAAAATTCAGACGAAAACAAAAACTTTAGGTGGCATGAGGTGATTGAGATCTCATAAATTGAAAATCTGAATCGGCCAACTTCGCTTGCGACCATCCGAGCTAATCGCTTGAGGTTCCAATGACACATCGATTTGGCGATGAGCTGATGACCGAACAATGCTGATGCGAGACCTGATGGCAATGGCAGGGCACTCTTCTGTGCCAACTGCCTCAGTCCAGGTGACAGAAACACGAGAAGATGATAGAACAATTGGTTCCCTGAACGTGAGAATGGTCTGAGACCAATGAGTTTTTGGAGAGTAAGGTGACGTGGAGAGGTTGGCGGGCATCTCCTTGCAGAATCTGCTAGTAAAACCTGTCTCAAACCAGAGCACAATCCCGTAGCAAGATCGTGTTCCGGTGGTGGCAATGTCGTCCATGGATTCTGTTCGCAGTTTCAATTCAAAACTTGCTGTGAAATCCATATCATCCAGCTTCATTGTCACTAGATCAAAGGACTGGTATATATATTTAAGAATAGAAAAGAAATACATTAGCAGCTGCTAAATCAAATGACAGATTTCTGCAGGGAAAGAATACTAACACAAGCTAGCTATAGAACAAAAACACTTAAAAGGTCAAGGCTTTCTTGTTCTCTTCAGCAAGTGGTGTTAGGATTTCGAAAGAATAAGAAAAGGATCTGTTACAAGGGATTTCTAAAACAGCTTGGCTTGAATAAGAATTTTGAATGCATTTCAAGATTTACTTATGTCGCAAAATCAAACAAGTGGTTGCCAATTAATAGAAGCTAAGCATGAACTTACATGGATAGATGCAGTTTCTGTCACGATTTCCCGGCTGTCTATGGTATCGATGATGGGAGCAGAAGAAGAATCCATCATAACTTGCTTGCCAATGCAAGACATGTCAAAACCATACACATTCTCCCAGAAAGGTATGCTTGTCCCACCTCTTCCAAATCCAGCACCAAACTATCAACAAAAGTAGCAGTTCAGATAGAGTATAGTAGATCGACCAAGTACAAAGGTACAGGTGAGGCGTGTATTTTAGCAGCCTTACTATGGTTGCGGTATCAGGAAGGATAGCCCACCAGGCTTTAACCATCTGTCACGAGCGTAGAGGACCGAACTGAGCATCGATTCATACAACAGGCAATAACCCATCCACTCGCTCACTATCACATCAACACTGCTTGGCAAAACATGTATGAATTTGTCAAGCTCTTCAACCATACATTGAACAACATTTATTACTCCGGCTTTGTTGATGTTGTTTGACAATAGGTCATTATCTCTGGCTATCTAGTATTCAAAATATAGCAACAATCCAGTGAGAAGCAGTTTATGAAAGCAAATTCAAGTTAGGACAGGCAATTACTTGAGTAGCAACAGCAGCCATTTTCTTGCTTGCCTCAACAGCAATGACCTTTGACGCACCACCATCAGCTGCAAAAAGACTATAGAACACATAGATAAAGCAAACAGACAAACATTGATTTTGCAAAGAAACTGCTATACCTGTGGAATTAATTATATTATCAAGATACACTAAGATAGTTGTTATGAACTTAAAATAGACAAATGCAATCTAAAGATAGTTTAGTCAACCATCTAATTAACAAAATCCAATTCAGATCAAAGCTTCTATCTTTAGCTTCTAGCATTAGGTTATAGTCTTCATCCACATTTGGTGTGCAAAGTTATCAGTATATTTTTGAAAAACTTATATAGAGCCAACATAAACCTAACTATTATTGAATTCCTGGAAGCTATTATACTCCTTTGCAATTTCATCAACCAAAAATTTAGTTGAGATAGCTCACTAGCTCCCCAGTTTGACAACTAAAGAACTATAAACTCAGCTGGACATTTTCTTGAAAAGGAAGAAAAGTAAAACTTAAAAGGGTAATTTGTTTAGGAAGAACAAACAAGAATCAGTATGAAAAGCTATAAATACAAACAAAACAAATTTATGAATGGGCACAAATAGCACAACATTTTCTTAAGTATAACCAACCAAAACCATAAGGAAGGAGGTGACCAACCAGTGTTACCTTAATATCCCTGTCCCGCAACCCACATCCAAAACTGTAGCTTGGTTGATAAGGGAGGGATTATTTAACAGAGCGCCTCGGTAAGCATCCATTCTTGCCTGAATTTGGTTCAACATTAATTTTGTATAAAGTGTATACACACACACACACAAATAATGTGCAAAGGAAAATGAAAATTTTCAAGTAAACAATCGCTTTATGCAGCAAATCCAGGCAGAGGTATTTATATTTCTGATAACCTAATAAGAAAAAAAATCTTTTAGAAAAAACGAACCTTATCACTGAGCATCTCCCTGTGTATGCCAAAAGAGCCATAAGTACCAAAATATTTCTCATTTACATTTCTGATCTCCTTGGCAGTGACATTAGCAAAAGACTCCCTTAATTCCTCATCTTTATGTTTTTGATCACATGGTTTAAGAACGGTTGACTTTCCTTCAAAATTATTACCCACGATACATAGACATTCTGCTTTATCTTCAGTTTCTGTGAAGACATTGGAGACTGAAGCATCACCAGTCAGAATGCTGTGACCGTTGTTACAGAGTCTGGGTAATTTTTCACGGTCAATTAGCTCTCTCATTATTTCCTCTTTATTTATTGTCATAGGATCATCTTCCTCAACTTCATCACCACCAAAACTATGCAAAAGTGGATCATCTTCCATAAATGGTTTTAAATAATGATCATCTTCCCATAAGAATTTCCCATCCTTATCAAAACTGGAAGCTGGATGCAAATGGTTCTGAAGATCTCTACTGCATTGAAACTTAAGACCACAGCACCAACATTTATTTTCAGAGACCTGCAATTACAACAAAAAGGAGCAAAACAGAGATAATAACTGTGAGGATTTGCGTTTGTATTATCTGCATAATTCCTTGAAAGTATGCCTCCAAAATTTCCAAAGCATAAGACAGGAACGTTATTTTCTTCTTTTACACTCAAATCAACAAATTAAATTTTTCTTGACTAATTTTGCATTAGATAATGACAATATATTTAACTAGTTATATTTATTACAGAATTTTGAGGATGTATTTAAATGAAAATACGAAAGTAGACTATAAACCTTGCATAATCCAAAACCTTTAATAGATTATCTATGATGCTGCCCTTAGAGTTTCAATAACAACAACAAAAAAAAAAGCAATACTCTTCGAAAACACCAAATAATCCTGTTGCAAGGACAAACAAAAGTTGATAATGGCTGCCCACCTGAGACCTCACATAGTTGATGAGCTTGAAGGAACCATAAAAATCTAAGCTCCATTGACGAACAATGCCGTGGAAATCAAAGAAGTGCTTACAGCGGCAATGGTCAAAGAGGACCTCCACAGAACCAAATCTCGAACTACAGAACAAGCAGAGGAAATCAGCAGAAGAGTCCTCCTTATCAGATTCCCAGTCATCCCATTGTCTCAATTTGCTCCTCTTCCTCGTCTTCTTCTTCTATCACATCTTCAAATTCTTCAGATCGCCTGAACTCAATTACATCTTTTGCCATGGGGCTTTGCTCCGAAACCAGCATCTGAAACCTTAATATATTGAGTCAGGATTCCAACAAATAAAACCGACCATTTATTAACACCATTATCATAGAATTTATAGCAGTTTTGCCCAACAATGACTGATTGGTGACAGCGTGTTACCAAATCCTAGTGAGAATATCTTAGGCCAGAATCTCACTCAAACTTAAACTGTATCAATTTGGGGAAAATGAAGCAATTTGACCTACCGAACGTGGGCGGTTGCAAAGCCGGTTGTGCGTTTCGGCGGCAGAACAGGAACTATCACCGGAAGCAGTCTGGCTTGAAGGCACGGACGAAGTGGAAGCCGAGTACGAGGAGAGACACCTAGAAGGAGACTCGGCGGAGGAAATAGAGAATGGAGGAAACGACGGAAGGTGGGCAGCAGTCGAGGAAGAGGACGCCGCCCGGCCGAGAATAGAAAGGCGGCGGCGCAGGCCTAGCGAGGGAGAATATATCGTTCGCTCGGATCGTAGCAGGATGAGGATGCGTACTCAACTAGGGTTAAGATTACCGCATTCTGTTGATGACGGATCCGGATTTTAACAAGGGATGGGCGGATGGGTTTGATAAGGATTCCGGAGTCCAATCTTGAACCCGAGTTAAAAATCCGTATTCGTAATTCACAAAAAAAAAAACGGATCCCGATTTTTACACGATATTGCCCAGACCTGAACAAAGAAATCTGAAAAAAAAAATTAAAAATTTAATATAAACATTAATAAATCAGAAATTAAAACTTCTAAAACCCTATACTATTGGATCATAAAACCGGATCCGTTGTTTTTTCAATTATGAATACCAAAAAACCGGATCCGTTGTTTTTTCAATTATGAATACCGATTTCGAATTCGGTTGTACCATTTCAGGAAAAAAAATTGATACGCGAACCCCAAACGTCTTGCACAGTCAATCCGATTAAAAAAATCAAACGGATCACCACGTGAAAAGATATTTTTCCCCATCAGAAATCAAAAAATTGACTCTTACTCATTTTTAAAATCTATCATGTAACGATTAATCGACTCTTACTCATTTTTAAAATCTATCATGTAAAGATTAACCTGAGACAAATTCCGTTGTGCCAAATCAAAGACATCATAGTCAATGAACAGCCCACAATCCCCCAAATTAATTCATGCTACGATACTTCAAAAATAGGTCAGTTGTAACTAAACAGAGACTTGGTTGGCCATACTCAAAAAGCTCCTTGGCAGGATTCGATGTAATGACCACTAATGCAAAGGATGTCATGAACTCAGAGGTGAAGAGAATAAGAACTAACATCCAACACTACTTTGAGGCATCTTCAGCATCTTGCACGGCAGAGGCGTCGCTCTGATCAGCTGCATTCTCAGTGTGGTTATCCAACGCAGACTTTTTATTTGGAGGTTCAGCGATACTTGGGTTTATGGTAGCTCGCTTAACGCCTCTACCCACAACGCCTAGGTCCGTTACACCACCATTTGTTGCAGCGGTAGAAAGCGTCGGAGAGTCAAAACCGCCACTATTTACAGCTCCCATCTGCAAGGAATTCAGTGAAGTTGTGGATGCACTCGGGGCATTCTTCTCCTCGGACATCAGCTTGGGAGCTATCAACTTCATAACATCCGAAAACACAGATCTCGGAGTTGCCAGCAACTGATGTAGGTCTTCAAGCTACACTCAAAAAAAGTGTTTTACTGTTAATAACTTATTGAAAGGTGTAAACATTGAGAATGTCACAACATTTGACAATTTAGATCACAACGTAGATCTTTGAGGAGACAGCATGTGGATCAATAATATGCATGCAACAAATATAAGTTATAGGGGAAGGAAAAACTAGTTAAAAATCATACCTTCTTTTCAAGTTCAGACAAGATTTCAGTCAAAAATTCTATGTCTTTTGTCAAATTAGATACAGATTTAATCTCTTTAGCAGGTGCAGAGTCATTTTTCTCTGAGTCAGGCGTAGAACTTTCAGATGCTCCTGCGGCAGTAGTTATTTTTCATCTTCCTTGAGTCTTACTAATCGAGACTTGCAAAGTGTTATTGCTTTTCACAGTAAGGTATGGCTTCGCTGATCCTTGACCCCAATTCCAACACTAAACTAATCCTAAAGTTTCTGAAATCAAGTTAAGGAAGCAAGAGAAGAAGTTATGTAAGCGGCTTTAAATTCTCACTTCCAAGCAAGAATTTCAATTTCATCTTAATAACCACCAAGAAAGGATACAATTCCACAATCCGGCGGTGGTCAGGCTCGACTAGGTTCTCCAAAATGGCCAGGGCTTTTAAATAGTCATCTAGTGAAGTGTTGATATCCTCTGCAAATTATCAAAGTTGTTGATTTCTGAGTATCACTTTCTGTAATTAGTGACGATAAAGGAATGCACCTCTTTCCATTGAGACTTCGGCTAAAGCAGCCAAGATGTTCACTTTCTCCATGGTGTCGCCAGGTTGCTTCTCAACAATTGCCCTTGCAACATCCAGCATTTTCCAGGCAAGATCCAGGTCTGATTCATCTTCATCTGCTTCAGCTGTATCCTCTTCATCATCTTCACTTTCATCAACATCATTACTAGAATCCTTGTTCGAACCTTCACCTAGACCACATTATGGAAATGTTAAAAGAACACGACATCAAAAACATCATCCTGCATTTATTGATATGAGACAATGGCAAGAAAAAAGAAAGAAAAAGGTGTAACTTCTTTGATAACAATGCTAACGAAGCAACATATCTGAATCAGATAATTGAGTAGGGAAAGATCCCTTAGCAAACACATTACAAATCAGCCAATGCTTATGACCTATGAGTGCAATAGAACAAGAGGCAAATCAGTCTTGACAATATTGGACAATTTTTACCAAATCTTAGCCACAGAGGAAATTTCAAAATTATTTACAGATACAAAGATATATTTAACAGATAAACAACAATCAGATAATTATACAAATGATAACAGTAACTTAAAGGTATGGCTAAGTAGATCACTTGACAATATTGGACAATTTTTACCAAATCTTAGCCACAGAGGAATTCAAAATTATTTACAGATCACAACAGAAATTAACAAAAAACAGTAAATTAAAGATGATGAAGAAAGTGGTAATGTGATGAATGCAAGAAATGTATTAATGATTATCTTTTCATAAGAAAATAAAAATGTGTCACATATATTTCAAGACTCACATCTTGTTTACATTAACATTGATTGTCTATATTAGTGACTGCACGTTTTGCCACTTATAACTTTTCAAAACTCAGATCTTGTTTACAATTACTTTGTTTACTGCAAGGTAGAATGTAAAAATGAAATTAAATAGTATATATTGATTTAATTCTCAGAATTATCAAGATTAAATTTTCTATGAGCATAATTAGAGTTAAATAGTACTTTTCTTAAAGAAAATGTATATGCATGCACAATGTATCAACATAATCTATCTAGAATATGCACTGATCCAACATGGATGACACTTGCATACACTTTTAAAATCTTGGATTCATATTTAATTAGTATAAATCCTTTTTATCTATTTATATTACCAAAGGACTAGCATTATGAAAATGCATTTACCTGCCAAAGACATGGCATATGCGTAGTCAATGCATATTCTAAATTCATAGCTCGCCATTGTTTATTGAATATGCAATTATACATTACAAAACAACTGGACAAACGCTAGGTTTACGGTCTATAACATTTTATCATTTTTCTACTGTATTGTGGTGTATCATATCCTATTGGTTCAATGTAAACTTTCTAATTTACTAAATCAGTTTATATCATCAGGTATCTAAGCTAAAAGAAAAGTTATCAGTACTTTGAATATAAATTAAACATCATGCAGCAGCATTAACTTGTAAGTTCATATGAAACATGAAAAAATACCTTCAGGCACCTCATCCTTCAATGATGAAGAATCTTTACCAACATCAGCAGTATCCTTTGAACTTCCTCCATTCTCTTTTGCACAACTAGAAGTTGTGGACTTCTCATCATTTGCTGGCGAAGTTTTAGGGAAATTGCCCAACGGATCAGCTTCTTCCTGAGCCTTGTATAGTAGTGCACTTCCATACTTATAATATGCACTAGCACATTCTTGTGCAAGCTCACCAAAGTGTGAGACCCTGAAAAAATATATATACATGACTATGCACTATTGACCAGCCAAAATACTCTTTGATGAATGTAATAAAAAAAATCAATGATATTGCTAAAACCATGTTAAGGTTCATGTCAATGCATATGATGAGTTTGAAAAATACAGCCTTATCCACACTGTTCAGATAGCACTTCAAACTTTTACAGCGCAAGCTTAGTACAAACACCATCAATTAACTAAAGATATCTACGGTAGAAATTGTATCAAAGTGATTAATCTATCAGAGTTTGCACTAATTGTTGTTCAACGGAATTAAAGAAAAAAAAACTGTCCTGCTCTTTCAGCAAGTCAACAGCTAACGAAATGAGAGATTTGCAAACGGTGAGACGGAATCTATAAGGCGCGTCACCAGACGAATTGGAAGTGAAAAACGTAAATTCAGTAAATCCTACGACAAGAGAAGGAAGACGGACGAACAGATATGTGGCTTTACCGGACACAAACCAAACCCACAGAACGAAACCCTAACCTGATTTCTAGCGCACGACTGAGGGAGTCCACGGCGTCCACGAAGTCCCCGTCCTCTATTGCTTTCGACCCTTTCGCAAACAACTCATCCGCGCGAGCTAGGGTTTCGTCGGCCCCCTCCTGGTCCCCAGCACTCGAAGACCCGCCGGCGCTAGCGAGCTCCTCGTCGGCGCCTTCCTCCGAGGCCATGGCTTGGCCGCCCTGGTCGGCGACGGTGTCGTTCGCTAGGGCTTCTTCGGCGCGGTCCTGGTCGGCCGAAGTCATGGCGCAACCTCGTGGACTCGAGAGCGGTGTGCGAGTGAGACGAAGAAAAGCAGGCGCGTTCCATTCGGCGTGGATCATAATCGATTTCCACCAGCGATTCAACAAAGCCCGCCAAAGGCCCAATAACCTGAACAATGGATCGGCCCATTCGACAAGAAAAACCCTAAACGGATAAGTAATCATTTTGGAAAAAGTTTTTTTTTAAATTTTTTTGGAAAAAGAAAAAACCTGATTAAGTAATGGTTGACATGGACACAACGTGATTAAGTAATCATTTTGGAAAAGAAAATTCGATCAAAACCCTATTTTAGCTATGTAAATTACGTCATGCTACTACTACCCATTATGATTGACCTATAATTAAGATCAGTTCCAACTCCACACTATTTAATTATGAGATATTTACAAGCTAGAAATTAGAATGTGGATCGAATGCATTGTTAAAAATGTTCGTGTCACAGTAGTTTTTTTCTACATCTTTTAATTATATATATTTTTTAATTTAATTAAAAATGATCATTAATGTGACTAATTTTAATATGTTATTTCTTCTCGATCTCTCTCACCTTGTGTTGGGATCTGAAGCTAACTCACGCAACCCCTCTCTCTCTCTCTCTCTCTCTCTCTTTCCCCTTGCCAAGTGCCGCAAATCCTTCCGATCTCCACGGATTCAACGCTGAGGAAGAGGAGGAGGAAACGAAGAGATCGGTATACTTAATTGTTTCTTCTTTTTCTTTAATTCCATTCAGTTTCGTGTTTAGTTTTAGTGTTCTTGAGCAGAAGGTTTCTTCTCCCACGAACTGATGGAGAAATCTCTGCAAAAAATGATCTCGCTTTGCTTCTTTCTTGACTTCTCACAACTTTTTAATAGGAGGAGGAGGAGAAGAAGAAGAAGAAATAGAAATGATGAAATTTTTTTATACTTGAGATCCAAAAGATCTGATTTTTTAGAAGAGTAAAATCGAGCGAAATTCGTCCTAACCCTACTAATTCATGCAATAATATCGAATGATTCTTGACGGTCCGTGGTGGGTTTGATTGCCGTTTTTAGGAAATTGTTGAGAGATGACGTCGTCGGGCTCGCCGTGCGCGGCGTGCAAGCTGCTGCGGCGCAAGTGCGCGCCGGAGTGCGTGTTCGCGCCGCACTTCCCTCCGGACCAGCCGGCGAAGTTCGCCAACGTGCACCGCGTGTTCGGCGCCAGCAACGTGGCGAAGCTGCTGAAGCAGCTCCGGCCCGAGCAGCGGGAGGACGCCGTCGTGTCCCTCGCCTACGAGGCGGAGGCGCGCCTCCGCGACCCGGTCAACGGATGCGTCGGCTACATCCACCTCCTCCAGCGCCGCCTCAGAGAGCTCCAGCACGACCTCTCGCTCGCCGAGAAGGAACTCTCCAATTACCTCGTCCCCGCCGCCGGGCCCCACTTGGTCGGCCTACCGCATTACGCCTTCAATCCCAACTTCGCCGGAGGCAACAACGGGATCGCGGCCCCGATCGCTATGAGTGCTACAGAGCCAGTGCCAGTGGGGATGCTGTACGATCGGACGGGCAGCTTCGGAGCGACGGCGACATTCCGACTGCCGGCGGTGCAGTTGTTGAACGGCGCCGGTGGATTTGGAGCATTGTTGGAGCAGCAACAGCAGCGGCAGTATCTTACTCCTGAGCAAACACAGGGCGAAGAGTAAGATCGATCGATGGGAGGAACGCTACTGGTTTTGGTCATTTTTGATCCTTAATTAATCAAGATCGACAACATCATGAAAGAAAGATAGATAAATTAAGGGTATATGGATCCACATAAGGTATATATATGTATATTCTCTCTCTGTAAATTAATCAAGAAAGAACCAGATATCGAAGATTGATGGGTATATTATCGTGTATTTATTCTTCCTCATATGCCGGTCGTCTGGATTATCTTAGGATGGATTAGTCAGACGTTGGGGTGAGAGAATCATCATCCTGTGATCATCAAAAATTTAAGAATTATTAGGGCGTAGTATAAAAATGATGGATATATGATATTTTTTATTGTAGTAGTCGAGGATCAATTTTTATAAATGGACGATTTAATATTTTTTATCATGTATTTTTTTATATATATTTGAATTTATTTTCCTTTGCAGTAGTGGGATCAATTTTAAAAGAAAAAAATAATTAATCAAAGTTGGATTTCATATTTGTGGGATTGACTTTAAAAGAAAAAAAAATTGATGAATCAAGTTGGATAATGTCAAATTTGGAGTGATTTATTTGATTTTATGAAAAATTTTATCGATTGTTAGGGTGATTTATTTGATTTTATGAAAATTTTTATCGATTGTTGGGGAAAATCAAGAAGCCAGAACAATTCAGAAATTTAATATTTTATGATTATAAACAAATTATAAAATTTATTGTAATTGTAGTCGAATCATTGAGGTTTGGGATGACTTTAGGAGAGTTGGAGATCTTGGATTTATTTTTTTAAATGTAGCACTTGAACTCTGAGTAAGAGAGGTGGAATTAGAAAAATAATTAATGAGTTTTTTTAATCTATGATGATTGATCAATTTATAAAAATTTTCATCGATTATCAGAGTAAATTGAAAAGTATTCGTGGTGGGCGGTCTAAAAAATTTAACGTCTCAGGATTCGCGTCCCATTTGGAGGAAAAATTTCTATAAAATAGTTCGTAATTGGGGATCGAATTGTAGATGATTAGAATGATAACTAGTCCTCTTTTCACTGCATCATAGCCCCTGGTGTAAGAGAGATGGTATTAGAGTTCTTATCGGATAGACATATGATTAATACATAAATATTGATAAGTTAAAGTCTGAGGTTAAAATTTGACAAAGTTAATATGTTTATTTTTTCATGTATTAATTATAATATTAAAATTAATAGTTTTCATAATATATTTTTTTTTAATATTAATTTTGAGATGAAATGACGAAATATTATAATTCAACAAATCGTTTTTATCATTTAATAAAGTTGTCTTATATCATATAATATATATATATATATATATATATATAAATTTGTTACAGAAATGGTAAAATTTAAGACTGGAAAAACATAATGCTGTGTCGGGTTCGGTGTTGACTTTAGTGGCTTCTGGAAAACATAAAAAATCTACTTGAATGGTTTCTTTCCAAGGACATTAAATTTCGGCAATGGGCATGGAGAGGCTGGTGGCGCTGCAGGCGCCGCAGTGATAAGCAGCAGCGAGTGCAGCATGAACTAGATCGGAGTGAAAGATCATGTCTCCCTTTGATCATCATGAGAAAGAATATATATATAGCTCGTATATTATCCCTGCAGACACGCGTACGTGTCCTTCTTCTTCATGAATATTGTTCTGTGGCCGTACTACCTACCCATTTCTCAATCTATCCGCCATAATCCATACAGTAGATTTACTGGTACGTATGCCGTCTTAATGACTTATATTTAGTGCAACAGCACCGAGACTACTGTCACTGAGCATGCCATTGCATGACTGCGAAGGCTTTGGATAATCACTCAAAGATTGTGTGGATAAAAGGGGTTCATGTTATTCGTTTTTGGCTCGGCACTTGATAAATTAAATAATCGGATTACTGATCGAGACTGTGTACAATTATTTGAGAGTGATAGGGTTTTCGTTTGAGCCCACATAATTAATCTTCTTAATGTTTGAAAATGATATGGAACAGAAAAGTATATGAGTTGTCCTAATAAACGTAAATTTTCTGAGTGGAACAAGCAGTTGAAAACAACTTTTTTTAATCTCATTACTAGAAAATAATACAGAGACAATATGCAGTGTTTGTTTGATCTGGCAAACATAAATCTCGATCTGTTGAGAATTTCCATGTACAGTATTGCCATAATCATTTGCAGCGAGGATTCAGTATTGCCATAATCTCGATCTGTTGAGAAAACAACCTTTTCTCTCATTTAATTGTTAAATGGGACGTTGGAATCATTTGCAGCGAGGATTCAGAATCCATAATCAATAGTATGATCAGTGAGAAATTGCAGCACCATCCAACAGATGATTATCGACTGCGATATTGTGTACCATGCAAAATGAGGTAGATTATGAATGCCATATAAAGTGCTATGATGGCACAAACGATTGAGCCGAGCAGCATGCCTTGCATCCCGGATGACGAAAAATCGATCAGGAGATAACCGTTGATTGTGATAAGAAGTGCTGCAATAACCCAAGTCAATGCCTGCAATACAAGAACATTCAATGAAAGAACATTGGGATGAAGTTATAGCGCGAACAAAAGAGATCGAAAGAGAGACGGAAAGAAATCAGAGTGATCTTATGACACCTAGATTTGTCTAGGCTTTTATTAAGTGCTCAATTACAGTGTATAGATTTAGTTAGCTGTTATCCGACAGATTTCAACATAAAAACACATATTTCGATAAGGAAAACTTTCATTTCACTCCATTTCAAATGAAATTTTCTTAACTTCTCCATTTTCCTTGGCATTCTTAACCCTCAATCATGTCTAAAAATCTCGTAGTTTGGAGAGTTAGCAACTTGTTCCAAAGTCTTCTATGTTCTAGAGGTATTCATAAACTTCCTTTATACCTAACATTCATAACATCACATCGATATCTTTGAATACATGCATATGTTGCCTCCATGTGAGCAGACTCTTCTCGTTATTAACCTGTGAAAATCTGTTAATCTTGTGAGTTCAACCCCAAACTAAGAGTGTTGCTTTAGAAGTCTTTGGTAGTCATCGTGTGCCCATACACTCTGTTTGGATGGGATGAGAGGAGGTTCATTAATGGAACGGGAAGGGAGGGAAAGAGAAGGTAACTTCCTTACATCCTGATTTAGAGTGTAAGAAAATAGGTCATTTAAGGGGTAAGAGAGGGTAAAAGTTTCCCTTCCCTTCCCTCCCCTCACCTCCTTCCCTCACCCTCTTCCCAAATAAGAATAAAAATTACCTTTCCATTACTTACACCTCCCTCACCTCCTCCCAAACAGATCATTAGAGTAAAAGGTAAATGCTATAAATTGTAGTGACATATTCATGTTAAGAGTGCTTGGCAGTAAAGAAATAACCAGAAAAAAAAAGTTAATATAATGGTCACGAGGATATATACAAAAATATGAATGTTAAGATGGATGTCTAATATCACTATCATTTTCAAGCTATATCATCCCAACTACATAAGATCAACAACATGATATTATCCCTTCACTAAGCTCTATCCAAGGCTATATAACTGGTTATAATTAAATCAATTAAAATCACTTTTATCAGTTAACTAAATTTTTCTTGGACCGTCCGTTGCCTTTTAATATTTCTATTATGACACAAAAGAAAGTGACTAAGAAGATTTAGATACTATCATGATGTAACCTAATGTAAAGTACAATGGCAGAGTAAGAGTGAAATTTTGTACTCAAGCATTCTTAGGGGCGTTTGATTTGCGTTTTCCAGCTTGTTTTTCATTTTCATTTTCTGTAGAAAATACGATTTTCTGGAAAACACGTTTGGTTTGCATTTTCCAGCTTTGTTTTCTAGAAAAAAATATAACGTTTTCTGGAAAATTAGAGAATGAAATAAAGTCATTTTCCAGAAAACGAGAAAATACGATTTTCTGAAAAATGAAAATGGAAAATGGAACAAACCAAACGCCCCCTTAAGTTCTCTATCTGCCCTCAAACTACTAACACTCTTGTTGACCCAATTAATCTAGTCGTGTCCATAGGCATTCCACTTTGGATGTCTGTCAATACCTAGCATTTATCACACTAAAGAAGATGTCTGTCAAAGACATACATGTATACGTGGACTTCAAACAAGGAGGTTCTTCTTATAATGTGCAAGTCAAATGCGGCATATAATGAAAAACTATTGTATTCCAATCTGTGAAATCCACAAACTCACCTGATAAATAGGACCAATCTTGAAAGCTCCCATAATTTGTTCTTTTGACACCATGGTGAGAAGTGGAATCAAAGCAAATGGGATTTGAACTGATTGAAGCACATTAAGCCACTGATTCAGAATATCTAGTGCAGAATCAGAAGTATCAAAGAACAAAGCAACAAATATGGTTGGGATGATTGCAAAGCTTCTAGTGATTATTGATCTGATCCATTTCTTCAAACGGAGATTTAGAAATCCACCCATTATAAACTGTCCAGCATAAGTCCCAGTGATTGTGCTACTTTGCCCAGCTGCTAGTAAACCAATTCCCCAAATGTAAAGAATAGGGAACAGCCCTCCTCCATACTTCACTTGTAGATAATTGCCAGCATTCTCAAGACCAATAAGATCAGCTTCCTCAGTACCATAAAATCCCTTTGCGAAAATTGTCGTAACACAGAGATTTATGAGGAAGGAAATAATTAAGGCGGCTGTAGATTCTATGGTATAATATCTTAATGCTTCTTGAACGTGGCTTTTCTTGTTAGGGTCTATGGCTCTTGACTGTACAAGGGCAGAATGTAAAAAGACATTGTGTGGCATGATCACACATCCAACAATCCCAACAGCCTGGTTTATTGTTTTGGAACTAAGTTTTGGGACCAGAAGACCTGCCATAGAAATAGATTAAATATTGAAGAAACAAGATTGGGGAAAGATTCAGAAGAAAACAAAAACAATTTTAATACTATTATAACAAGGGCCACACCGATCAGAAGCTCCTTTCCACTAGGCTTGGCCTCACCAAACATCCATGTAAATGAGATTGCCATTGTTGCAATAAGAAAAGCAAAAAATGCTTCCAACTTCCTAACACCATAGTTCTCGAGGAATAGAAAGATGAAGCTGCCAACACAAGATTAAGGCAAAAAGGAAAATCTAAAGCTGCAGTAGAATTTCTTATTCTTTTCAAAACAACAATTACCAAAAAGAGATAGAGAAAACTACAAGTCTCACCAATCAAAAGCAGTGATGATGACTCCAGTCCAGAGTGGAAAAACCCCACCGCTTAGGATCTTAATCGCAATGGCACTCCCGATTACCTCCTGTATATCCGCGCCGATCAGCGCAACCTCCGCCATCAACCACAGCGCCAGCATCGCCCATTTCGGATACTCCTCGCGGCATAGCTCCGCTAGGTGTCGACCCGTGGCAACGCCTAGCCGCGCCGAGAGCATCTGGATCATGAGCCCCATCGCCGTCGCCGAGAGCAGTAGCCACAGCAGCGAAAACCCGGCTACCGCCCCGGCTTGGAGGTCCCCCTCCAGGTTCCCCGGATCCAGGAATGCGATGCTCATCAGGAACCCCGGCCCAGTAAAGAGCCACAGCTTCCGCCAGGAGAAGGGGGGCGGGGTTCCATCAAAGGCGACGCCTCCCGCTTCGGAGACGCTGACGACGACGACCTTCTCATCGTACTCGTAAGCGCGCTCAGAGGTCTCGTCATCCTCGAAGGCGGCAGGGGAGCGCGGCCCTTGGCCGCAATCGGGGTCGACGGCGGCGGATCGGCGAGGGAGGAGGGACTCCACCTCCTCCGCCTTCGATCCGTCGCCGACAAATGGGGGGTCGATGTGCGGCATCGCGAGGGAGGAAGTGACGAAAGGAAGAAGAGGCGGCAACGGACGGGGAGTTTATAAAGGGATTAGATCGGCGAATGGTAGCGGTGTCGTGGACGACTCGGCGACACCGTGGACTTATGCTAACCAGGATTGTACTTCTTAAAATTAGGCATCCCAACATCCCGCCGTCCACGTAGTGAGTATGAACGGTGGATTTTATATCCGGAAACCGTGAGAACCCACAAAACTATATATAGAATTGTATCAGTGAGACGGCAGTTAGGTGCATGTTTTATATAAAATTGAATCAAAGCATATTTCGAATTTTTAAGATCATATTTAAAAAAAATAAATAAATTAAATAATGTTCCTCACATCGTATACATAGTCATCTGTTTTAATTACTAGATAGTTAAAATTTAGAGAAAGGATAAATATTGAGAATTTGTTAATCATAATTTTAATCAATTTTATCATATCTATATATAGATTAAAATTTAAAATATTTTTATCTGGTCGCAGATATGATTTTACATAATTTAGAAATTTATATCTTCCATTTTATAGGAAATTTTAATATCTTTGTGGATATATGAGATTGAAAATAAATTTTTCCTTGTCCAATTTTTATGCCAAGAAAATCTATGACTTTAGTAGGCAGTTTCATTTTCTTTCTAGAAATTATTAACTCATGTTTATCAAATAAGTTAAAAATCATAAGTAGATATGCATAGTATTCTTTCCTAGTTTTAGAAAATACTAATTAAGACATCATCCGCATATACACAAGTAAAAGAAGATATTCCTCTCAATATATCATCTATCTTTCTTTGAAAGGTTTGAGGAGTTCCTTTTAGTCTAAGTGACATTACTGACCATTCAAAGCATTATTCTGGAGAAGAGTATACAGTCCAATTTATAGACTCTGAATGCATTCTTGTTAGTGTTAGGCCTAAAGTCAATTATGAGATGATTATCTAAGAAATATTTTGTATCATATTCTATTTAATGAATACAAAGTTTGATTATTATATTTATTTCATGATTGTGCCTAATAAATAAGTATAATAATGTCCTTGGATAGTGGATTCTAATCTACATTATATCAATTGTTTAAATTGATAGTGAGATGATGTAGAGAACACTACTCTTAACTATTCTTAGTCAAGTATTAATATTCAAGGATGATATTAATGCATCGAGACTAGCATGTAGGTCAATTAATAACTAGATTTCACAAGTCATAAATATGAGATATCAAGTTGACACATGAGTATATATTAGAGAATGTGTACTGAATTGACCCATCATGAGAAACTTTCATGGATCGTTATATGAGTATCATAAACTTTCTCATGTGACTATTAATATGAATAGTCCTTAGAGCTGAAGTTACTACGGTTCCTTACATAAGGAGTTGTGTGCTTTGGTATCGTCAAACGTCACTTGAAACAGGATGGACTATAAAGACGATTACTGGATATGCAACAAATTATGTAGAGGGATGTAAGTGATGTAGATGAGATCTATCCTTCACATATGACAAGAGTTATACCTGTGTGCCCCTTGATGAAGTAGGACTACTAAATGCATGACCATACTCAAATGAGTCAATATGAGATATTAAGCTCATTTGTATGCTAGTGGGGATTTAGTGTTTTTATTTTTCATAGTTAGTATGCTTATTGTTAACTGCATGGATATGACATTTACTTCTGTTATTGCCAGCCGCTTGTGGTTGTGATTATGATATGTGTGAGATAGATGTATATAAGCTTCATATTGTCCGTCGTAAGGGGAGATGCTGTCCGATTTTCGAGCAAGCATAAGCCTCTAGGGACGTGACAATTTACTGGTATCAGAGCTAGGTTTGTAAGTATAACTTGGGAGTTTCTTTTCATATTTTTATAGAGTTTATTTGATACCAATTTAGTGGTATCAGAGCCAAGTTTTTCAAGTGTAACTTAGGTAATTTTTGGATTTTTATGAGTTTACTTGGTTTTAGATTTTTAGAGTTTTACGGAGTCCTTCTGATACCAGTTCTTTTGGGCATTAGATGTCGGATTTTGATGTATGTGTTCAGATTTTTGCGGAGTTGTTTTCTCGATTTAATTGCGTTGGGATTTAAAGGCGATAGACTTCTCCAGCCGACAGAAGGTATATCTCTTTGGAATTCTTCTACTTTTCGTCTTCATTATCTAGTTGGCCATTCAGTTAATTGGGTCATAACAACCAGATATGAAATACAGATGTCCAGATGTGTTTTCATGGAGAATATGAAAGCATATGACATGCCTATGAATTTAGTTTGGGTTGAAATAAGTTGTATAGTCTCACGCCCTTATCTGTCAGCGTATGGCCATATATCCTTTGGCATTGTGAACTTTGTGTTGCAATGCTCCTTCTCCTCCATCTCTGCAAGTTTTGAGCATGTCATACGGCATTGTGAACTTTGTGTTGCAATGCTCCTTCTCCTCCATCTCTGCAAGTTTTGAGCATGTCATACACTTCTACTCTGTGAATATTATTGGGATGAATTCCTCAAATTCTATGATTGTTCCTGCCATTTTTGTGTTTTAACATCATGTCAAATTAACATTGCATTGCTAGTGTGTGTTTAGATCATTTCATTTCTTCTTCTGTTAGACTTAATAGGGATTTATTTAAATTATATTATAAATAATGAGTAAAATAAATATATTATCTTCCATCAATCTTCAGTTCCTTCCCAGTACAAGTACCAGTACCAGAACCAGTTCTGATATCAGTTTAAGATGAAACCCCGTGGTCCCTGTATTGGTTGACATCAGTTGGTTTTCTGCTAACAATTACAGATTGGTTTAGCTCTCAAAGGACCCAGACACCTCAGTTCTTTTCTAATCAACATATTTTACATAATTAGTTTAAAGTATCGCTCAAGTTAAGTTATTATGTGCTGAGGTGAAAACATGTAATTATTGGCATTTGTAGCCTTCAAACAAGTAAACTCGTGCTCCAGTGTCATGTAAAATTTGATTAGTTTATGAGATACCATCTTTCCTTTATTCATTGCCAAAATTCTATCAGTAGGATGATTTGAACAAGACAATCCTCCATGGTTTAATTCAACAACAACAACTATGTTTAATTCTATTAGTGGATCTTGTTGAGGCAATCTAAGGTCCGGAGAGACCTTCTGTTTTGATGTTTGGGCAAAAGATTTAAGTTAGGCTTTCCCTTGTGTACTAATATGGGTATGTGAGTGTGCAGGTTGTATAGGTTTACACATATTGACTTGGCTGGACGGCTTCGGTATGGTGAAGGGTTGCATGGAGATAAGCTGGAGGCTTGTGTGCACCCGAGGGACCTGATATAGCAGGGATGATGAGCCGAGGGGCGCGGACTTCGAGGCGTACGTGAAGGATGACATGGAGACAAGCTGGAGGCTTGTATGCATCCGAGGGACGAGGGCCGAAGATGAGGAGGGTGCGAAGGCAATAGTCAAGACTGCTGGTGAAGAGTCAGCTAAGGCAAGGGACAAGAGCCGAGGGAAGATGACTCCAAGGGCAAGCTGAGAAGTGGACTTCAAAGGGTACACGTGAAGGGTGGCATGGAGGCAGGTCGAGGACTTGCGTGCGCATCCGAGGCACGATAGCCGGTGGAAGAGGACTTCAAGGAACAAGCCAAGGGAGAATGCTTGAAGGCACATGTCAACGAGGGTCAAGAGAGTGAGGAAGAGTGTTTGTAGAGGCTGGGCAGTCGACTAGTGTTATAACAGTCGACTGCCAGCGCAAACAGAAACTCACGGTAGGTTCTGGACCCTGGGCCAGTCGACTGCCATTTTGGCAGTCGACTGGTAGCGGCTGGTGAACTGGCAAATTCGAACGTTGGGGGTGTTAACGGTCGAATTTGGCTGGCACCAGTCGACTGCCCTAGGGGCAGTCGACTAGTAGCGAGAAATCAGCCCCGAATCATATTTAAAGAGGACTTCGTGGTGGCTGAGTTTCTTGACGAAACTTGTCTTGGTTAAAGGCAAGTTAGTAGTCTTTGGGCTCAAGGTTGTCAAAGGTGTTGTGGTGAGGTTTCTCCGCCCACAAGGAGCGACGAGAGCTAGCCGGAGGTTATCCGGGGAGTGATCCACCGACGGATTCTTGGATTAGTCACCCGGCTGGGGTGGATACCAAGTAAATAGGTTTGTTAGCAGTGATTTCTTCGTTGTTATTGTTTAATATTATTGTTTCCGCTGCGCAAACTAACAACGTAGGAAGAACAAGCCAAAGAAACGCTATTCACCCCCCTCTAGTGGACACGATCGATCCTATCAATTGGTATCAGAGCGAAGGACCGCTCTTGATCGGACTAATCGCCGAGGGAGCAAGAACGCTAGAGGAAGAACGATGGAAGACAAATTTGGGGACGACATCTACATCCCACCGCCCTACGATCATGAAGACTTCAAATATTGGCGGGCAAGGATTGAGACTTGGCTTAGCATGGATTGGCCATGTAGGATAGCCATAGAAGAGCCCTTCGAAGTTCCAAAGGACAAGCACAGGAAGAAGCTTCGTCCTAGATATTGGGACAAAGAGCAACAAGAACAATTTCGGGCAAATAAGAAGGTAATTGATATCTTGTTAAATATTTTACGTAACGATATTTTGAATGATGTAGGTAAATATGAGAATGCTCATGAATTGTGGGATAAGTTGGAAAAGTGTCACAAGAACCCTACACAAATTCAAGAGCCCGAAGAAATCAACTCATTGGTTCAAGAAGTGGAAGAAGAAAGTGAGAGGTCATCCACTTCATCTAGAGAAGAGGAGGAGGTCACCACCTCAAGGATTGAGGGGGAGGAGAGACCCTCGTCTACACAAGAACAAGAGGAAGCATGTTCTTCATCCAAGGTTGAAGAGGAAGTCAATCTAGTCTCCACCTCCACTAAAGCCAAGAGAAAGGAGCATATTATATGCTTTGGTTGCAATCAAAAGGGGCACTACAAGGATAAGTGCCCACAAGGTAAAAAGGAGGTAAAATCTACACTCATTTCAAATTCCTTTAATTCTAACATGAAGTGTAGGAATGGAGAATCCCAAGAGAAGAAGAGGAGAATTCGATGCTTCACGTGTGGTGAACTGGGGCACTACCACACCAAGTGTCCAAAGAAGGAAGAGCTCAAGAAAATGGAACACTTGAGGAGATGGGAAAAAGAAGAAAGGAGGAAGTAAAGCTCACAACATGGTGGGACTCCAAAGGTAAGGAAGGTAATTCCTAACCTTAAATTTAAATGCAATTCAAATTTAAATTCCTCCATGAATGTTAAA
This sequence comes from Boesenbergia rotunda, assembly GCA_024364735.1. Taxonomy (NCBI): domain Eukaryota; kingdom Viridiplantae; phylum Streptophyta; class Magnoliopsida; order Zingiberales; family Zingiberaceae; genus Boesenbergia; species Boesenbergia rotunda. The sequence continues at coordinate 660,789 of JAGFNQ010000447.1, forward strand.
GATAATACAAATCATTCATCCATGCATGCTAGAGCTCATGAAAAATGCTTAATGGTGCATAACTTTGGTTTCAAGTATAATGATAAGACTAAGGTTAACAAGGTAGATCAAAACCCTAGAAAGGTCATGCATCATGAAAAACCAAAGACCTCTAGACCTAAGGATCAAGGCAAAAATCCCAAGAAGGGGAGGAATGTGCCTAGAAAGGAGGGTAGGTCTAGGAATGTCCAAAGCGGACATGTGGATTCTAGGTTTAGGAACCTAGAAAGGGAGAATCAAGCTTTAAGGGAAAAGCTTGATAGATTGGAGAAAACCCTAGAGAGATTCACTATTGGATCTAAGGGTTTAGATAAGGTGTTGGGTGGTTTAAACCGCACCAATGATAGATCGGGGTTGGGGTACCGGTCTAAGAACTCCCATGCCAAGGGGAAGAGATATGCTAGGATAACATATGATTATGACAAGAAGGGGGAGTCCAAAAATGGCAAAGGGGTACTATTTAAAGGGAAAAAGAAGGACTTAACCAAAGACGAGGTGTCTAAGGTTAAGAGTGTCAAGTTTGTAGGCCAAGAGTCACCGGTGGAACACCGATGTGACCTAATGATGGATGAGTCACCTAGGGAGGTGGCTAGGGCTAAGAGCTCAAGAGGGAGCTCTAGTAGCCTTTGGGATATATGGTGAATGGACCGTGGGAGGGGGTGCTCCTAGAGGTATAGATGAACCATGGAGTGTGCCAAAAGAATTGGAGACGGACTTGAGTCTCAATTCTTGGGTTTTGGCACGGTGTTTTTGAGTTTCATGCATGGAAATATGACATTGGGGTCATATTGCATGAAAATTAATTTTTGATGTGTAATTGCCATGTAGATCAATGCTAGGGATGCATTGTGGGGTGGCATGGGCAAAGATATCAAGAGGAAACCAAAACTAGGACTTTAGGTCAAGGTTTGATTGAAGTCTTTAGCTAGTTTTGGATTTTTATATCAAACTTGGGAATGGTGATAGATACATTTTGGAATGTATTTTTCCCAAGTAGATATGGGTACTACAAACTTCTCTACAAAATTTGAGAATTTTTGGAGATTTGTGGAATTTTTGGCGCATTTCTGAATTTCGTTAGAAATGCTGAAATTTCAGACTTTCAGAGTATCAATCGATTGCCATTTTGGCAGTCGACTGGTCAGGGCTGATTTTTGTATCAGCATCTGGGTTGGTGTCCAAATGATGCACAACAAGTGTATGGGGGGCTAGTACACATTGTTTATGGTCATTAGGGATTGAAAGAACCAATAATTGGGATATTGTTGGGTTCTTTAGATGTTAGGCAAAGGGAGAGAAGTGTTGGGTTTAAGTTGGGAAATTAAACACACTTTTGCTAGAAACCCTAGGTTTACGGGGAGCATGATTGCTCCATTGTTGGCGTAAGGGGAACCTTGGAGAGGTCCTTAAAAAACCTTTGTAAGTCCAATGCAGGGGGAGCTTGGGAGAAGCTTTAAAAAGCCCGGTTTGGTGAAAATTCCTAACTTGGAGGGTTAGGTGTGGGATGCCTTGGGATATGATCCATGTATGCATTGCATATGCACTTATTTAGCATTGTTTTTGCTATTCTTTATTACTATTTGTTTCCCTAACTTAAACGTATTGCCAAACATCAAAAAGGGGGAGATTGTTGAGGCAATCTAAGGTCCGGAGTGACCTTGTGTTTTGATGTTTGGGCAAAGGATTTAAGTTAGGTTTTCCCTTGTGTACTAATATGGGTATGTGAGTGTGCAGGTTGTACAGGTTTACACATATTGATTTGGCTGGACGGCTTCGGTATGGTGAAGGGTTGCATGGAGATAAGCTGGAGGCTTGTGTGCACCCGAGGGACCTGATATAGCAGGGATGATGAGCCGAGGGGTGCGGACTTCGAGGCGTACGTGAAGGATGACATGGAGACAAGCTGGAGGCTTGTGTGCATCCGAGGGACGAGGGCTGAAGATGAGGAGGGCACGAAGGCAATAGTCAAGGCTGCTGGTGAAGAGTCAGTTAAGGCAAGGGACAAGAGCTGAGGGAAGATGACTCCAAGGGCAAGCTGAGAAGTGGACTTCAAAAGGCACACGTGAAGGGTGGCATGGAGGCAGGTCGAGGACTTACGTGCGCATCCGAGGGACGATAGCCGGCGGAAGAGGACTTCAAGGAGCAAGCCAAGGGAGAATGCTTGAAGGCACATGTTAACGAGGGTCAAGAGAGTGAGGAAGAGTGTTTGTAGAGGCTGGGCAGTCGACTGGTGTTATAACAGTCGACTGCCAGCGCAAACAGAAACTCACAGTAGGTTCTGGACCCTGGGCCAGTCGACTGTCATTTTGGCAGTCGACTGGTAGCGGCTGGTGAGCTTGCAAATTCGAACGTTGGGGGTGTCAACGATCGAATTTGGCTAGCACCAGTCGACTGCCCTGGGGGCAGTCGACTAGTAGCGAGAAATCAGCCCCGAATCCTATTTAAAGAGGACTTCGTGGTGGCTGAGTTTCTTGACGAAACTTATATTGGTTAAAGGCAAATTAGTAGTCTTTGGGCTCAAGGTTGTCAAAGGTGTTGTGGTGAGGTTTCTCCACCCACAAGGAGCAACGAGAGCTAGCCGGAGGTTATCCGGGGAGTGATCCACCGACGGATTCTTGGATTAGTCACCCGGCCGGGGTGGATACCAAGTAAATAGGTTTGTTAGCAGTGATTTCTTCATTGTTATTGTTTAATATTATTGTTTCCGCTGCGCATACTAACAACATATGAAGAACAAGCCAAAGAAACGCTATTCACCCCCCCTCTAGCGGACACGATCGATCCTATCAGATCTTGCTTGCCTTCAAAGCCTGAAGGTAGCTCGTGCTCATCTCTTCTCATGCAGGTGCATGGGACATGTTCTTCTCACGCTGATCCTAACGCGAAGCGAGGTGGGCTTCCAAGAGCACGTGGGTCTCCCGAAGGTCACGAGCTGTTGATGTTGGCTCCAATCTACAAGAAAAAGACCGTTAGCGAACCCGTCGAGAAAAGTCCCCGACAAGGCACTCCGACGGTCAAGTCAGTCCTCGGTGGTGGACGAGCAAAGGCAATGAAACAGTAACAAAAATACTATTGTGTGTACCTGGGTGATGGGGAGCGGAGAGACTTATATAGCCGGGGGAGCCGACAGCTTCTGCCCGGCCTACCACCCCATGTCGTAGGCGAGAGCAAGGCAGGGCGTGGCCAGTGGTGGCAGGGTGAGGCGTTGCATGCCCAAATAAGGTAAGGGGCACTGCCGATTCACTGACGTGCGTTGCCAGGCGCCGCTCGGTCTGGCACGAACACAAGTGATAGTGGTACGGGGTGGCAGGGAGATCACGGTGCCAGCGAGATACCCACGATTTGGGACTAAAATGTGTCAGCTTTGCGCCGACCCTGTACCACCTTCTGCGAGTGTGCTATCAGAGAGTGGGTATGGCTGAAGGGAGGGCAGATCCTGAGGTAGGTTCCCGACCGAACGACCCGAGTGATATCGGACTTTGCGGATAATATCCCCGAATGACGTAGGGTACGCCCCGAGTGAGGGGGGGGGAGATAGAGATGTAATCGATCCGCCTACTCCGAAGTCGCACGACCGAGTGGCCGAGTTGGAGGGTGCGCGAGTAAAGGGGCACTCAGGATCAGTTCGCCTGACCCGACCTCGAGTTGGGCAGTTGGGGGGTTTGAGGATTCCCCGGGTCAGAAACTTCTAGATGTCTTTGAGCAAGTTGGGTCGGGCCAGACTCTATTGGCTCGCTTGCTTACGTGGGCCCTGTGATTCACAGGGCCCTTGGGAACCCCTATCTCTTTCCTGCCCTGACTTGGCGCCAGGCTGGCCGGTCGAGCTACTCGTGGGCTAGGCCGGGATCATAAGCCTCCTCCTCGAGTCTAGTTGAAGGAGGCGCCGAGTCCGACTGACTGGACTACCGCTCTTGCACAAGCTTGGCGCACCCGAGTGGTTTGCTCTTGCGGCTGACCTCCGCAGTCGGCCCCAAGCCAATGGTCCGCACGGTAGGTGAACATCCCATCTAATGACCCTTCCATCTATCATCTCGGCCTAGGCCGAATCGCCTTGCATCCTCTTCCATAATTGTCGCCTTGATTGCCCGATCCACATGTCTATGAGACATTCGCCTCCCGAGTAATGAAGTGTTGGTCGCCGAACTAGGCGAATGACAGAAGCGCACGTGTGTAGCGCCGCCTCGAGAATTACCATGGGTCGGGTCGGACGGTTGCGGTTCTTTCCCGCCTTTTGTCGGGCTCGCCATCGGACGACTGTCGATGGTCAACCTGCCCTATAAATAGGCCTTTACCGCTCTGGTTTTTACCATCGCTCTCGAGTTTTGACACCGAACTGCTGCACCTAGTCGCTCTGCTAGGGTTCCGTCAAGATCTAGAGGTGCTCATTTTCCGGCGATTTTCTCCGGTGACCTTCTTCCCCCACACTCAGTCAGTTTCCCTCTTTGCTTTCCTTTCATGGCTTTTTCTTCCTCTCACCCGGACCCTTGGTATTCCACCATGGTGTCCGAGCTCGACCACCACGACCTCGAACAACTTCGTGCCGATTACCATATTTCCCCTGACTTCCCTCTCCGTCTTCCCGACTCAACAGACCGACCCAAGTCCTCCCCTCTTAGTTACATAACCATCTCCCGGGACCATCTGTAGGTCGGGCTGCGGTTCCCGATCCACCCTTTCATTGCCTCCATTTGCCGCTTCTTTCAAATCCCTTTGCTCCAACTGGCCCCGAATGCCATCCGGCTGATCTACGGGTCAGTCATTATCTTTTCTCTTTATAAGATCCCTCTCCAACCTGACATCTTCTATTACTTCTTCTACCCCAAAAAACAAGAGTTGGGTGATTTTTTTTCCCGAGCCCTGGGTGATTTTTTTTCCCAAGCCCGAGCTAAAACCTCTTTCTTAGCGAAGCTTTCGACCTCTAACAAAGGTTGGAAGGAACACTTTTTCTACATCAACATTACCCTGGCCCCGAGCTGGCTGACCACCTGGATCTTCGATTTGCCTACTCCTCCCCCTCTACCGAAAAACTACCAAACCTCCCCCACCTATCAGTCAGCCCTGTCCAAAGTCGAGGGCTGACACTTCCACGGCGTCCACCTACTAAGTGAGGACATCCTCCATGCCTTCGGACTCAACCCCGTACCTTTCCACCACCCGAGGTCACTCGGTAAGCCCCCTTGTTTCTTCTTTTGTCCGTTAATATCTAACTAATCTTTTGTTGCTTCCCGCAGCCGACATGATGCTAGCCGCAGTTCTGGAGGAAGGCTTTGGCCTAGATAATGCCGAGCTGGAGGCTCGGGTGGCTGAATAGCTATCCGAACGAGGGACCGCGCCCTCGGCTATGGTGTCCTTGTCGCCTTCCCCCGTCCCCGCGAGCGTACCAATCGGTGACTTCGAGCCCGAGGACGAGGATGACCAACCACTCTTCATCAGGCGCCGACGGGTACGGGAGTCCGCCTTGGAGCCAGCACCACCGACTTCCGCGCTAGTTGAGGCCTCTACCAGCCGACCTCAGAAAAGGCAAAAGAAGAAGAAGAAGAAAACGACCGAGTTTGCCGCGCCTCCCCTGTCTACGACCCGGGCGCCCCAGGGGAAACCGAGCTCTTCTCACTCCGGGGGCCAGTTCGGGTACTCCCCCTGCACTTCTTGGTGCCATCGCTTGTCGACCCTGTGATGAACCTGGAGGTGCCAAGCGGTGTGGATCCTAGGCGGAGCCAAGAAATCCACTCCACGGTCCCATCGTCGATCATTTCCTTTAGGGCCTCTGGGAGAGCAACTACCGAAGCCCGAGCATCCGAGCCAACACTTTCATGTCGGCAGCTACTCAAGTATGTAGGCTAAGTATGTTTCAGTCTCTCCTCCTTAGACATTTCCTATCTTCATACTAACGGTGCATTTTTGCATCTCACAGCTCTAGGGCTCGTGTTACAACGTGTCCATGTCCATGCTGGCGCACGCTAAGGCCCGATTCCGAACTGAGCAGCGGGTGGAGGATCTAGAGGCCCGACTTCGCCACACCCAACTGCTTGCTGATGAAGACTCCCTCAATGGGCTGAGGGTCGAAGTCATCGGTCTCCAGGACCGACTGGCCCAGTCGGGGGAGCAACTGGAGGCTTTCAGGGCTCAGGTCGAAGCAGCCAACACGACGGTCGATCAGGCCCTCGTCCGGGTCTCCCAAGCGGAGCACACAGAGGCCAAGGCTTGGTCCCTCAAGGATAAAGCACAGAAGAGACTAGAGAAGACTCGAGCCAAGCTCTACAAGAAGGCTCGGTCGGCCAAGACTCTGAAGTCCAAGGCGGAGGCCAAGGAGCAGGAGGTCAATTCTCTATCTAGTCAGCTGGCCAGACGGGACGCCGAGCTCCAGGCCCAAGCGGAGGAGTTAAACTAACTTCGCCAGCAGCGGTCAGCTTGGGAGGTAGCACAGTCGAAGCTCGAGGAGCTCCGGGCTTACAATGAGGGTGAGGCTGCTCGATGGGAATCCCAGCAACTGGAGTACATCAACTCCTGGAATTTCTTCGAGCAGCTGTCGAGGAGGATCCGACCCATGCTCAAGCAGCAGCTGTCTAACAAAATCGAACAACTCAAGTAGGGCGGACGTCTTTCACCCGACCTCCCAGCCCACACTGTTCGACTGTCCGGGCTGACTCATAGCATGGAGAATGTCTTCCGACCCTTTCAGTGAGGGTCGACCTCTTGTTGCTTTTCTTCTTTTTTGTTTTTTATTGTAGAGGCTCGGCCTCCTTTTGTATTGCAACTGCTATTAATGAAACACCCCTTTTACTTAAGCCTCGTCAATTGTGTTTGTTAACTTTTGAGTATAAGTGTCGATCACTCAGACCCGCGCTCGAGCCCCCATTTTTCTTTTTCCCTCTGCGCCATCTACTCGACTAACTCGGCCGAACGACATGAACTTTCGGATAGTTTAAGGCTAGGGATTAGCCCCTAGGTCACCTACCCGCTCGTGGGACTTAGCCATTTCCCGCATTTGATCGACTTGATCCTCGGGAACGTGGGTCGGGATGCATCTGGTCGCGGGGGGGGGGGGCCGAGTTAAGTAAAGCGCTACTTGCTGCAGTAGGTTTGGCGCTAGGATTCTCAGTCGATTGAATCCCCGTGAGCGTGGATCGCCACGCGTCCGAACAGGGAGCCGAGCCGAGGGATGCGCAGGAGCATGCCCGCTTATAACTCGCACGGAGGCGAGAGTCTTGACACTCGGTCGAGTAGAACCCAGGGAGTGTGGATCGCCACGCGTCCAGACTGGGAGTCGAGCCGAGGGGTGCGCGGGAGCATGCTTGCTTATAACTCGCACGGAGGCGAGAGTCTGGACACTCGATCGGATAGAATCCAGGGAGCGTGGATCGCCATGCATCTAGACTGGGAGCCAAGCCGAGGGGTGCGCGGGAGCATGCCCGCTTATAACTCGCACGGAGGCGAGAGTCTGGACACTCGGTCGGGTAGAACCCAGGGAGCGTTGATCGCCACGCGTCCGTACTAGGAGCCGAGCCGAGTCGAGGGGTGCACAGGAGCATGCCCACTTATAACTCGCACGGAGGCGAGAGTCTGGATACTCGGTCGGGTAGAACCCAGGGAGTGTGGATCGCCACACGTCCGGACTGGGAGCCGAGCCGAGGGGTGCGCGAGAGCATGCCCGCTTATAACCCACACAGAGGCAAGAGTCTGGACACTCGGTCAGGTAGAACCCAGGGAGTGTGGATCGACACGCGTCCGGACTGGGAGCTGAGCTGAGGGTTGCGCGGGAGCATGCCCGCTTATAACTCACATGGAGGCGAGAGTCTGGACACTCGGTCGGGTAGAACCCAGGGAGCGTGGATCGCCTTGCGTCCGGACTGGGAGGCGAGCCGAGGGGTGCGCAGGAGCATGCCCGCTTATAACTCGAACGGAGGCGAGAGTCTAGACACTCGGTCGGGTAGAACCCAACGAGCGTGGATCGCCACGCGTCCGGACTGGGAGTCGAACCGAGGAGTGCGCGGGAGCATGCCCGCTTATAACTCGCACGGAGGCGAGAGTCTAGACACTCGGTCGGGTAGAACCCAGGGAGCGTGGATCGCCACGCGCCCGGACTGGGAGCCAAGCTGAGGGGTGCGCGGGAGCATGCTCGCTTATAACTCGCACGAAGGCGAGAGTCTGGAAACACGGTCGGGTAGAACCCAGGGAGCGTGGATCGCCACGTGTCCGGACTGGGAGCCGAGCCGAGGGGTGCGTGGGAGCATGCCCGCTTATAACTCGCATGGAGGTGAGAGTCTGGACACTCGGTTGGGTAGAACCCAGGGAGCGTGGATCACCACGCGTCCGGACTAGGAGCCGAGCCGAGGGGTGCGCGGGAGCCGACAGCTTCCGACCGGCCTGCCACCCCATGCCGTAGGCGAGAGCAGGGCAGGGTGTGGCCAGTTGTCGCAGGGTGAGGCGCTGCATGCCCAAATAAGGTAAGGGGCACTGCCGGCTTGCTGACGTGCGTCGCCAGGCGCTGCTCGGTCTGGCGCAAACGCAAGTGATCGTGGTACGGGGTGGCATGGAGATCACGGTGCCAGCGAGATACCCGCGATTTGGGCCTGAAATGTGTCAACTTTGTGTCGACTCCGTACCACCTTCTGCGAGTGTACTGTCAGAGAGTGGGTATGGATGAAGGGAGGGCAGATCCCGAGGTAGGTTCCCGACCGAACGCCCCGAGTGATATCGGACTTTGCGGATAATATCTCCGAATGACGTAGGGTACGCCCCGAGTGAGGGGGGGTGGAAGACAGAGATGTAATCGATCCGCCTACTCCGAAGTCGCACGACCGAGTGGCCGAGTTGGAGGGTGCGCGAGTAAAGGGTCACTCAGGATCAGTTCGCCCGACCCGACCCCGAGTTGGGCAGTTGGGGGATTCGAGGATTCCGCAGGTCGGAAACTTCTAGATGTCTTTGAGCAAGTTAGGCCGGGCCAGACTCTATCGGCTCACTTGCTTACGCGGGCCCTGCGATTTACAGGGCCCCCGAGAACCCCTATCTCTTTCCTACCCTGATGTGACGCCAGGCTGACCGGCTGAGTTACTCATGGGCTAGTCCGGGATCACACGCTATGCCTGGTTCTCACTTTTGACAGGTTTGTTATCCATAATTGAAAGAACAGCAGCCAGCAGCATCTGTATTGCAACCGCCAAGTGGGTGAGAGGCATAGTGCAGTGCAGGTCTAGTGGCTCTTTGGCTAGCAGAAATCACCATCAGTGACTTGTGAAGATGGACAAGAAGAACACAAAACAAACCACAGGTAGTCAATTCCACTAGGAGTTGACAAGTTGACCACAGGTAGTCAATTCCACTAGGAGTTGATAAATTGGTTCTGTTATGATATTGCATAATGGAGATTGTTTTCTTCGTACAAGGTTCATTGAAGTTTATCTAGTTGGATGAGAGGAAACAAGACTTAATGATAACAGACAATTTGTGAATCCAACCCACCCAAGTACTAATTTGGTACCCAAATTAGTACGGTAGGGTGATTAGTCGTTATCTTAAATATTTATGGTTCAATCCCCAGCTACAACGTATTTGTAAGATTTTTTCCTTCAAATGGGGCGTGAACCCGGGGATGCGGGGCTTCTAAACCGTCCACCGCGAGTGCTTCTGATTTACCCTGGCGGTCGGCGGAAAACTTCCGTGAGACCGGGCTAGTCGTTCAAGATTGGAAAAACCTCGTTAATCATTTAATTTGGTACCCGAACCGCCTCGGGGCTATAGTGCAGTGGTAGGGCGACTAATCGCTATCTTAGGTATCTGCGGTTCGATCCGCAGCTACGACGTATTTGCAAGAATTTTTTCTCCAAATAGGGCGCGAATCCTGGGACGCTAGACTTCTAGACCGTCCACCGCGAGCGCTTCCTGATTTACTCTGGTGACTGGTGAGAAATTTTTATGGGATCGGATCGATCGTCCGAGATAGAAAAAATCTTGTAAATTATTTTTTTAAAATTTATTTCCCGAACCAGATTTATTTGGATGGATACCTATGGATGCCATTTCATATTAGCTATTATGCTAATAAGTACCTACTGATCTAGGTTCAGGATAACTTTTTGGATTATTTAATATCTAAAGCTTAGATATGTTCGATTTGTATGGATAGTTAGGGAATTTAGACATGGTACCATAAATTCCTAACATTCAAAAGGTCAAAATATTGGATTGAGATTAGAGGTGGCGATGGATAATGTGAAGGTCCTTCATTTACTGACCCAAATGGAAGGTTAGAATTTTAACTAAGAAGGAAGTAGTTTGACCTATTAAAAAAAAATCAGCCTTAGATCGATAATTTAAACTTTGGCTTTCAATATGCATTGATGACAATGCTTTTCTTTGTTATAAATTCTGAGGACAACTAAGTACTAGTAAGTACCTCTCTTGTTTCATTATACAAATTTTAGTTTTTGCACTTACTGATTCTATTGCTTAATGTTTCTTCGAAGAAATTTTACTCAAATATAAATGGGATGATGGATTTATCAAATTCATCCATATCTTGCTTATATGTAAGAATGACTTTTGGGACCATTTGGCAGAGCTTCCAATGGGCCATGGGCGTAAAATTTCATTTTTGGTGTAGCATTTCAGACAGATAGATAAATAGGCGGAGCACACCATTCAGATAGCAAGTGTGATAGACTTCAAAGGTAGCTAGAAAGATCGTCTATGTCTAGTGGGTTCGTCTACAACAATAGATATTAGAATTTGAGCAGCGGAAGCACGATGGACTTCGTTGTGGGTTTACCGAGGATCCGACGAAGACACAATATAATTTGGGTGATCGTGAACCGATTAATCAAATTCGCACATTTATTAGCGACTCGGAGGACGGAACCACTGGACAGATTGGCAGAGTGTACTGCCAAGAGATCATCAGATTACATGGTATTTAGATGAGTATCATTTCTAATAGAGATCCACATTTCACTTCTCGATTCTGGCAGAGCCTGTAACAGACCATGGGTACCGAGCTTCGATTCAACACAATCTTTCATCCACAGTCAGATGGGCAGTCAGAGTAAACTATTCAAATGCTATATGATCTGTTGAGGTCATGCGTTATGGATTTTGGAGGTAGTTGGGAGGATCATTTGCATTTAGTTGAGTTTTCTTACAACAACAGCTATCATTCAACTATCCAAATGACAACTTTTGAGGCGTTGTATGGTAGGGATTATCAAACACCCACCCTCTAGGAGGAGGTTGGAGAATCTCAGTTGTTAGGGTCTCAGAGTATCCAGCGAGATGCATAGCTAGTCCGTACTATCAAATGCAGGATGTCAGAGGCTCAGGATCGCCAAAAGAGTTATATGGATGGGAGATGGAGACCCTTGGAGTTCTCTATGAGTAACCATGTGTTCTTACGAGTATCACTCACGAAAAGGGTGAAGAGATTTGGTCTGAAGAGTAAACTAGCTCCACGTTACATTGGACCTTTCCAGATTCTAGAGCGGATTGAAGCAGTAGTTTATCGTATGGTACTACCACCATCGCTAATTGGAGTTCACAATGTGTTCCATATGTCTATGCTGAGGAAGTATGTTCCAGATCCTTCCCATATCTTGTCAGATGTACCGATCACACTTCAGTCAGATGCGACCTACGAGGAGGTACTCATGCGGATTTTGAACCACAAGGAGCATCAACTGTGAAACAAGACAATTCGACTGGTCAAAGTCAGATGACATCACCACTCTGATGAGGAGGCAACATGGGAACTCGGGGACACGATTAGAGCTCGATATCCTCAGCTGATTATCTGAGGTGCGTATTTTATATTTCATGCAGGTACTATTACTGCTTTAATTGATAGTATTTGTTACGATTAAATAGCGAAATTTGGAGACCAAATTTGTGTTAGTGAAGGAGAATGTTAAATACATGAAATTTATGGGGTTAAAACGCATACAATCCTAAACTAATGGAGAGGGTTAAATTATCCAAATTGAGAGGGTCTTTCTGTAAATTAGCCTTAACTTACTTAAGCCCTTTCTTTTATTTTCTCTTTTCCCCTCTCCCTCATGCCGACACCCCCACTCTCTCCCGCTCATCGCTAACTTCATTACCCCTCCCCATCCTCTCCCCACTTCAACGCCGGTGCAAGTTTTGATTTTTTTTTTTTTGCCGTGGAGTTAGAACTGGTGGGAGTGTTAAAGGCAGGTAGTAATCTTTATGCCCGGTAAGATATCTTCTCTATGAGTTCTTATTTGACATTTTGCAATAAAGTTTGTTGAAGCAGTTGTATGCACAAAAAATATGAAGAAAATCCAAAGGAGCATGCATAGTGGAACTCTAACTTAGAAAGTCGTGGAGCTCACTTTGAGCTATATATGAGTTGTTTTTTTGTTTTTTGTTTGTCAAGGTTTAGCCGATTGATTAGGAGTAGTTGGATAGGAATTGATCTTTATTTCGGTTGCACGTATCCTTAGTTGATACTGTTCCTAATTTCTATTATCGTGAACCCATTGTTTGAGTGATGCTCAGATTTATTTTGGGTGTTTGGATATTTTTTTTATCTAACTTAAGGGGGAGAAGCATGCTCTGTTTTGGTTAGAGTAGGTTGATGTTTTCCAATTTATTTTAGCTATGCCATTGGGTGTTGATTTTGGTGGATTGTCGGGAGCTAAACTTGGATGAGTTGGGATATTAGTTTGGTTTCGATGTTGGATCACTACTATAAGGTTTTTCCTTGTTGAATCCAATCTAGTTCGTGGGTTAATATGGATTAGATGATTCGGTCTAATTATGAATTAATCATTTAATTAGGATTGATTTAATGGACATTATAATTAGAGCGATCCTAATAAAGTTTGGCGTATAGTTTAATTAGTTGTTACATACGTACGTAGCTATTTGTTTATATATAGTTTAGCTACTTTTAGTAAATTTTATAAATAACTAAACTATGTCTTCGATACATGACTTTGACGGTGAACACGCATGGTTGGTCGCAAGAGGTTCTCTCCGACATGCACACTACTTTATGAGGTGGGTATTTTTTACTTGATTCTTTAGTGCCATTTACCTTTAAATGTATGGTTGTTCCCTTATCTGAGTAGGTTGCTTTATCTTAAATATATATTGTTTCTTTTCCTGCTTGATACTTATTCTTTACTTGATTTTTGATTTAAAAATCTAAATTTTCAGTTATACAATCTCGACTCTTATTTTTCTGATCCGAAAAGTACCGCTAGTACGCGTGTACTTTAGAAATATCATGTAACCTATCTAGGGTTTGTTTGACATTATATATACCCTACCTAATAGATTAGTTGCATATTTGTTTGTTATAGTTCTGGTTTGGGTGCATGTGTGATTTTTTTGACTCTGTTATAGCTCTGGTTTGTGCTCATGGGTATCATGCACCATATTATATTGTTGTATGTTGGTAGTTATCGACTTCCTTGTGGTTAAGCCTGCCGTCAGTCATATAGTGGTCAGCCCACTCAACCACTCAGGGTAGTAGTAGTTGTCAGAGTGCGAGCGGCAGTCCTATCGTGCGACTCTCAACCACTCATGAGTAGTGATTGTTGTTGGAGCAGTATCAACAATGACATCTCCTCTGTTATTTATGAGGGATAGGTAGAATGGTTGTGCTCCCCCGATGGATACTAGAGCGGTTGTGCTCCCCTTCCTGAAGTTAGAGATTGCTCCTCCTTGTTTTGGGGTATTAGAGTGATTGTGCTCTTTTAGGGTCTTTGATATAGAGCGGTTGTGTTCCCCCTTATCTTATGGTTTGGGATTGAGATTTTTCTCCCAGCATCCTGTCCACTCGGCCACTCATAGGAGATGAATGTCAAAGTGCGTATAGTTGTCACAGCTCTTGCCTAGTCGGCCACGCAGATATGTGTAATGGTTGTAAATTGATGTGTAGGGGTGACACATATCATTGCATCATTTGCATACGATGCATCTTGCGTTTGTTTGAGTTATGATTGCTGCATTTGATTGACATGCACATATATATTTGATTTGCATTTATTACTTGACCTGAATCTGCTCAGTAATATGAGCAACTTATTGATTTGGTATGAGGGTTTCTGATCATGCCCTGCATGTATGTTTTTCGCATTTATTAGGCACTCTACTTTCTAGAGATTGTATACTTTATTTCTATCTGCTTTATTTATCCTATTTACACAATGCATTTATCTTTCCTCTATACTCATAAAGTTTGACCCCAGACTCACCATCGTTTGCTTCTTTTTTGTTTCAGGTAGTAGATAACTGCATCTCGTGCTGCCAAGAAAGGATCCATCTGCCATCCCTTGATGTCGAGTTTTGTTTTATGTTTTAAGTTGCTTCGTATTTTTAGAGTTATCGTTATTTTATTTCGCTACTGGACTAGTATTTATTTGTATTCGTTGAACTTTGGATTTGGTGCTTTTATTTTTCATAGTTAGTATGCTTATTGTTAACTGTGTTGATATGATGTTTACTTCTTTTATTGCTAGTCGTTTGTGGCTGTGATTATGATATGTGTGAGATATATGTATATAAGTTTCATATTGTCCTCCGTATAGGGAAGATGCTGTCTGATTTTCTAGCAAGTATGTGCCACTAGGTGCGTGATAGACACCAATTTGTTTAATTGTCGTTATTTTTTATAGGTACAAAATATCCAAAAGGAGGTATAATTTTTCCTAAATTTAGCATATTTAAACTAGAACCTAATATATTTTCTATCAAATTGAACACGATTCTTTTTCCATCTGATTAATGGTCAATCGATTCAACCTAAGCCAAAGTCATGCTAAATTTGATAGAAAATATATTAGATTCTGTTTAAATGGTACTGAATTTAGGAGAAATTATACTTATTTTTAGACTTTTATACCTAAAAAAAATTGAGAGTTCTGTTCCCTCACTACAAATACAGCTGATCGATTATCGATCTGATTCCTAATCTATCAGAGTTGTCTAATTGACTGCCTAATCACAATCGATTTATTCTAAATCAATCAATTGGTATCAACTCTCAATCGATTGGTCAGACTGAAAAAGAGTCGTGTTTAATTTGATAGAAAATATATTAGATTTTTTTTAAACAGTATTAAATTTAGGAGGAATTATATCTTATTTTGGACTTTTTTATCTAAAAAAGTTAGAGTAATTAGGTAAGTCAGTATGCATTATGGAGTTGAAACAGATAAAAATTTGCATGCAGGGAGTGAGAATAAGGGAGTGTTTGGTTTGCTTCGTTTTTTATTTTCATTTCCTTGAAAACCGCATTTTCTTATTTTTTTAGAAAACGACTTTATTTCATTTTTTAGTTTTTCAAAAAATACTATATTTTTTTGGATAACAAGTCTGGAAAATACAAACTAAATACGTTTTCTGAAAAATCATATTTTCTGTGAAAAAGAAAAATAAAAAACAAGCGTACCAAACTCAGCCTAAATTTTTTCAAATGTACGGCTTGAGGAGAAAATTTGTTTGCTATTATTGAGCTTAGGATAAATTACCCGAATCAATTTGACCCAAATTTTTCATCAATCGCCAAAATAAATTAGAAAATATTTATAATGGACGATTCATAAATTTAACATCTCATAATTATGAGTTCTATTAAAAAAAATCCTATAAAATATATATTAATTCAGAATTATCTAAATGACATTTTGATATTTTCAATTGTATCATGACCCCTAAACAATTTCAAACTTTCTCTTCGTGACAAAAAAAAAACAAAAAAAAAAACAAACTGATTCACTTGCTCCTAACATCTCTATCAATTTGTTTCGGGACAACACAAAGGCGATGATGAATCACATAACGAACTGCGGACTTCCTCACAACTATGTATTTGGCAGTTCGGATCCTCTGCGACGCTTTAGCCTCTGCACCTCTGCGCCACTCGCTAAACGACAAGAGAAAATCGCGTGCAGCTCACGTGATTTCGCCCGCTCGCGTGAAGAAGTCGAATCGCGCGTCCCGCTCACGATCAAAAACTCTGCTCTGCCCTAAATCCCGAGGAACCATCGGCTTCTCCTTCTCGATGGTTCGGACTTGATCGCGAGCTCCGACCTTCTCCCCTCTCCCAGCCCTCGACGTCGGCGACGTCGACGCTAGCAGAGGGACCTCCTTCTCCCTTCTCCTGCTTCGGCCTACCTTCATCGTGCTCCCGACTGCGTCCTCGCTGCCCAGTCTCCTTCTCGCCGACTGCGTCCCGCTCCGGCGAGTTCGCCGACTCTGTCCTGCTCTCTGGCGAATCTCCTCGCCCGACCCCAGTCCCGCTGCCCAGTCTCCTGCTCGCCGCTGCCCAAGAACAAAGGTCGGATCTTTGTTACCTCACTTCCCTTGTCGACGAAGAGATGCGTCCCTTCCTTTTGGTGAAATCATTTTTCCATTTCTCGGTCAAATTGTAGCCAATGTGAAATTGCAGAGCGTTTGCCCTCAAAGTAGCTACTTGATATTTGTTTATTCGGAAACTTAAGTTCTCACTTATTCTATTTCCAGGATTTGGGTAATTTGGTTTTCGTAAGAGGTAGATTGGACTTATGCTCCGATTTCTCAGGCCAAAATAGGTGTATTACCACCCATTTGGAAGTTATTCGCTATTGTTTCTGCTTTGATATTTTATTTGGCCATGGCCATTTCCTCATAAACAACTTGAATCTCCCAACTTTAGCGTCTACCCATGTAGTGCCTTGCCATGATCTTCCTAAGAGATAAAACCTTCAGAAATTGCTAGGTGGAATGTGTATAACCTATCTTTTATTGACAAGTTCAGACATTTCCATCACGGACAATGTTTTTTTTTGTCTGAAAAAGAAAGAAGTGCGTATGATTTGTTATGGTTATTTTTTCAGATAAGTTACAAGATTAGCTACAACTCTAGCCTGATATGACTTACAAGATTAGTGTTCAAGAAATTGAAAATTTTCGCATTTTCAGATGAAGCATGTAGTTTCTGCTGCCATAGCTCTTATGTACATTTTCTAAGAAACATCCAACAATTTATCACAGATTATGGAGGGTGAATCTACAAGTTGCCGTAGGTTGCAATTTGATGAAACAATTGAAGAGTATTCGGATGCAATCGGAGACCATAGGGCTGATGAAGGTAATGAGATTCATATTTGAACTATATTCAACTTTATATACCTCGAATTTTACAGAATTTGATTAAATATATGCATTGTTGATTGGTATGGTTGCATTGTTTGTTTAATCACAGAAGATTTTGTGCCAAAAATGGGTATGGAATTTCAAACAGAAGAAGAAGCGTATGATTTTTATTTGAAATATGCTAAACAAGTTGGATTTGGTATAAGAAAGTCAACAGCCCATAGTGATAGATCTGGAAATTTAATTGACAAGACATTTTGTTGTTGCGCACAAGGTAAAAGGGGAAAGGACAAGCGTGATATTTATGTGAAAGAACATCGTCCTGAAACAAGATTTGGTTGTGATGCTAAACTGAAGATTAGTTGTCGAAATCATGACAAGTTTAGAGTTGTGCAATTTGTTAAAGAGCATAATCACTATCTTTCAAGCCCAAACAAAACACATCTCTACAGGTTTCATAGGAACATTTCTTCTGATGCAGCGATACAAATTGAGATGGCATGTGAGGTGGGAATCCCCCCAAAAGCATCTCATGATCTTATGGCGAGACAAGTAGGTGGGAGGGAGAATTTAGGGTTTATTCCAGAAGATTATAAGAATTACTTACGATCCAAAAGAACAGGACATATGAGAGTTGGGGATACAGGAGGTGTACTTGAATATTTACAAAAAATGCAGTCCGATGATCCTAATTTTTTTGATGCTATTCAAGTTGATGAAGATGATTTGATCACAAATATTTTTTGGTCTGATGCTAAGATGAGAGCTGATTATAGCATTTTTGGAGATGTTGTTTGCTTTGACACAACCTACAGGAAGAACAATGAAGGTCGTCCAATTGCATTGTTTGTAGGTGTTAATCATCATAAGCAATCCATAATTTTCGGTACAGCTTTATTATATGATGAAACTGCTTTGACATTTGAGTGGTTGTTTGATACATTCACCAGAACTATGTCAGGGAAAACACCAACAACCATTCTTACTGATCAAGATGCTGCAATGGCAAGGGCTTTAGCTTCCAAATGGCCTGAAACACATCACCGTTTGTGTATTTGGCACATTTATCAAAATGCCGCAATTCATTGAGTGGAGTTTTTTCTCAATTCAAAGAGTTTGCTAAAGATTTTTCCTCGTGTATATATGACTTTGATGAAGAGGAAGATTTTATTTCAGCTTGGAACATAATGTTGACAAAGTATGGACTTGAAGAGAATGCTTGGTTGAGACGATTATTTCGCATAAAAGAAAAATGAGCTTTAGTATATGGACGACAAATGTTTTGTGCGGATATGACTACAACCCAAAGAAGTGAGAGCATGAATAGTATTTTGAAAAGATATGTCTCTTATCAGCATAAGTTTTTAGACTTTTTTCCATCACTTCCAGAGATTGCTTGATGATCGTCGATATGAAGAGTTAAAAGCTAATTTTAGATCAAATTCAAGTGTTCTATGTTTATTGTATCCAGTGGAAATATTACAACATGCGAGTTCTACTTATACTCCTGAGGTATACAAGTGTTTTGAACAAGAGTGGTATAAATCTCATGATTCTAATGTAGAAATTTGTGAGATTGTTGGATCACATGCAACATACAAAGTTAGTTCGCACAAAAAGAAGTGCCATCATATAGTTACACTTGATTCATCTTGTGAAAACATCCAGTGCAGTTGTAGCTGTAGAAAATATGAATTTGCTGGGATGTTATGTTCTCATATTTTGAAAATATTTTCTATGCAAAATATCAGGAAGATCCCAAATGAGTATGTTTTGAAAAGATGGACAAGAAATGCAAAAGACGGATACTTTGGAGGTAGTACTTCAAGTGTGAACACAGATGGTTTGGATCCAAAACTTCTTCGAAATATGCGATATCGGGATTTGTCTGGATTATCTATTCAATTGCATAACAAGGCAGCAGACAGAGATGACACATACATGGATGTAAAAAATGGTATGCTTAGCTTGTGTAAGATGGTGGACAAAAAGTTACAAGTTACTGAAGCAAATGTCCACCAATCAAACTTTAGCCAAGAAGCTACTGAGTTAGTTCAATCTCTAGAAGAAAACAGTCAGGTTTCAGCCAAAGGAATTAAACCCAAGAAGAAAACAATTTCAGGCAAGAGATTGCAACGAGGCATAGAAACTTCTTCTAGAAAAAAAAATGCGGCAAGCAAAAATAAACAAAATCCAACAATTGTTCAGGTTTTATCTTTACTAATATTTGAATTTTTTATTTGGTGTTATATTTAAAAAATCATTTAGAATTAATTAATTTTATTTTTTTTTAATAGGATATAGAAGAGCCTACGCCAGAAGCTCAATTTCCACCAATTACACAACTGTCTCAGGTTTATAGTTGTCTCAATTTCCACCATTTACACAACAAAAATAAATAACTTTGTCAGTGATTATTATCAGGCGACTTCCTCAAGCACCGGATACCACGCGCTAGATACCACGTGCTGGATACCGCCTGTTGGATTTGTTCCTCCATCAGGATATCCTCCTGCTGGATATCCACCTTTCGGATATCCCCCAGCTGGATATCCTCCATCTGATTATCCACCTTCTGGATATCCACTCGCTGGGTATCTTGGTCCATCAGCTCCACACCACGGTGAGTCTCATTTTTTATTACCAACATTCTCATATTAAGAGGTAAGGTGACATGATATTTATATGTGAGCATATTCTGTATACAGGAGGATATTACGGGCATGGAATGCATTCCCACGGATTTGGCCATGGCAAGTTCAAGCATGGAAAATTTATGGGGAAGCATGGCCAGTTCGGCTGGAAAAAATAAATGTTGCTCGAGTTCAGCTAGGTACTATTGTTTTTGTTTGTTGTTATATTTTATTGTTGTTATGTGTTTGGTGCTATTATAATTTGATTGTTTATGAGTATGAATGACTTAAATTTAAGATAATAACATGATAATATAGGTTGCGTACTTCTTTCTTAACTTTTCTTGATCATACTAGTTGTCTTGTTTTTTTTGTTGATCATACAGTCGGCATTGAGATTACAGTTTGCCTCTATTAGCACTTTGTCTCTAGTCTATAGATTACAGTTTGCTGCAGATGGATTTTTGCAATTTTAGTTTGTCACTATTAGCACTTTGTCTCAAGTCTATAGATTACAGTTTGCAATTTTAGTTTGCTGTACATGGATTTTTGCAATTGTAGTGTTTGTCAAAACTGGGGGGTTTACCTTGATATTCCTATGTCTATACTGGAATTAATTTTGAAAAAGTGATTTAATTCTTCTCTAAATGTTGAAACATCAGACTATGGGCGAGTGTGCATCTTATTTGTAAAATTATTGTGTATCAATGTAATATTCATTGAAACTATTTACATTGTTTCATTTAGTCCTTATAAATCTAACCTCGTTCTTCTTTCTGTATATATATATTAGGAGAATGTTATATAAATCTAACCTCGTTTTACTTCATGGATGGTCACTTAGGCAGGATCATTAATTGGAGCATTTAATATAAATTGCAATATAAAGTTGATCTAACATAACAATTCCATGACCTAACATTTTTTTCTTATTCAACAAGATGAGTGAGTATAACCTTACCTGAAGAAGAATCTCATGCAAGCTCGACTTGAAAAGAAGTTTACCAAGGCTCAACTTGCACAAGTATGCATCTTCTCTCTCAGCATCCATATTACGGAATGCATTCTTATTTTTGTTTGCGTTTTTGGCTTGCTTCTTTGTTTGAAAAGAAATTTTCAAGTGTTTGCCTTTGCTGAGCTTCTCACTCTATATGTTTTTTCTTCCTACAGCTTGTTGATGAGGGACTGCTGATTGGGCTTCGATATGTTGCTGATTGGAATCTGTTGATTGGGCTTGGATGTGTTTAGTGTTTGTTTTGTTGTATGACACTGAGATGTATTTTAAGCTACGAATTTACTGTTTGGAATCTGCTGAGATGTATCGCACTTAAGTTTAAATATGTTACGAATTTGTAATTTACAGAAAGTTTAGTTTGGACTTCTTGCAACATGTATTTCAAGATTGATCAAACTGTTATTTTCTTCCTAAATGTTGTGATAATTAATCAATTCTGCAAATGCTTATCTTGTTGAAACAGAGATGATCTGGTAATGATGCTCATCTCCATTTTCACGATCTACAGCATGTTAAGATGTTTATCAATTCTGTCTACAGATGTTTATGAATTCTGCAGATGGTTTATCAATTCTGTCTGCAGAAATCTTCAGATGTTTATGAATTCTGCAGATGGTTTATCAATTCTGGCTGCAAAATTCTGCAATTCTGCAGATGTTTATCATGTTTATCTTATTGAAACAGCATGTTCTCAGTCCACTTCGACATCACCTTTACAAACAGAATTGACCTTGTAGTAAAGCACAAATAGAATTGACCTTTACAAATAATCGAAGTTCAAGCTAGTAAACATTCTTCCAAATTTTGATAAATTTCTATTCTTATCTGAGCACAAAATTTCATCTTTTAGATAACACAATCATCAACAATAACAAATTTAAAAATAACAAGCAAGTCTCCATGCACTGCCCGCAACTATTATGTCTAGTACAAGACAACAATGACATGATTTCGCTTACACAAACACTGAACAAGTCTAAAAGTTACTAAAAAAACATACTAATCCGAATGTGTGAAATACAATAAATAAGAGCTCAATTAGCTTCATCGGCAGACAAAGCGACACGTATGACAACCCAAATTATCCAACACATCATCACCACAAATATTTGTCTAATTCTTCTCTGTGTAGTGTTCATTTTAAGAAGCAATTTGTAATTTTCAGTCTTCAACTCCTTTATAGTATTCTCTGCACTTTTGGCATCAGCCTCCAACTCCTTCATTATATTATCTGCATTTCTAGCATCAACCTCCAACTTGGTTATTTTCCTAAGCAATCCTGGTATTATTTGTATTGATCTACTACACATCTCTTCATCAACCCATGCCCAATAACCACACCCTCCTCCATTCTGCGATTCAAAGTTATAAATGAGATTAAATGCCTAATTTTTGCACAAAATAAAGTGGGAAAAAATGTTTACTTTTTACTACCTCAAATAGCGAACATATAGCAAATCTCCTGCCTGGGTTTTCATCAGTCCATGAGGTGATGATTTTCACCATGCGTCCACATCTGCATTTCGATGTATTGGTAGTGCAGTACTTTGACATTTTTTACCTGATAAAAATAAACAAGCTATTATCATTCTTAGCAATCGACCATAAGAAAAAGAAACTTAGATAGCAATCAAACAATTCTGGTGTGGTCGTTGAATTCACGAGTATACCAACCTACAAGATGACCCTTGAATTCATGTCATTCGCTTGGATACATAACACCATCAAACATCAAACTTCATGTCGTGGCGAGATAAGTACAATAACAAACATTAGAGTACACTTAAATTACTGATCTAAACTTGAATAGAATGACTGTAATTGGTAAATATTAACAAACTAGAATAGAGTGACTATAATTGGTAAATTTTAACAAACTAGAATAGAGTGACTGAAATTGGTAAAATTTAACAAACCTAAACTTTTCTCACTGCCCTAACAACCAACCAGACCTAAAATCCAACAGCAAGAACCACAAACCTTCACAAAATCCAATCTTTCTCTCATAAGATCATCATATTGATAAGGAAAATGAATTGGTCGATTTGGACATCCAGGCAAAAAATTCCAAATCGACCATCAAATCCAGTTTACAGGTCCACGATGAGCAAATAATGGAAGACATGAACAAAACACTCAACGTTTCTTGGCCTGTAATTGGGGTGGAGGTTAACTGCGTCTTCGAGGAGGAAGAAGCTGCCAGACAGAATTAGGGTTCGTCCAGAACAAGAGGAACGCCAGCAGCTTCAGGTTTCTGCGTCCGAGTGGAGTCGAGGAAGAGAAGTCGCACCTTGTAGTGGAGGTCGAGGAGGAAGAAGAAGACACCGGGAGTGGAGTCGCAGTGAAGAGAAGTCACACCTTGTAGTCGAGGTCGAGGAGGAAGAAGAAGACGATGGGAGTGGAGTCGCACCTTGTAGTCGAGGTCGAGGAGGAAGAAGAAGGAGGGGCGGCCTTGAGAGCAGTAGGGTTTCGACAGTTTTGGGGTTTCGGAGGAATGAAAAGAGGGGAAGAAGAAGGGCCGGCCTAGAGAGCAGTAGGGTTTCGGCTGGTTGGGGTCTCGGAGGAATGAAAAGAGGGGAAGAAGAAGAAGGTGCGGCGGGAGTGGAGAGCAGTAGGGTTTCGGCAGGTTTTTGGATCGGAGGAATGAAAAGAGGGGAAGCGCGACTTGAATAGACCTTTGTCGTTTAGTGAGTGGCGCAGAGGTGCAGAGACGGGCGCGTCGCAGAGGATCCGATCTGTGTATTTGGAGTTCGCACGTGTCCCCAAGCGCGTGCTGTCTTCTATGTGGGCCATGACATGCGGCTGCCCTATTCCTCGGTCTGCTGCTACGCAGGAGCGCCGTAACGCCTTGTCACCGACGTTCCTTCCCACACCAGTAGCCACTTGCACTTTACGTGTCCCGTCCTCGATCACGCCCCTCTCTGAGCACCCAGATCTCTCACCCTGCTCCTCACTGATAAACCACATGACGGCTCTCCCCTCGTCGTTTTGATCCCTCTCCCTCTCAGCCCCGCTTTCGAATTTTTTTAGGGTTTATCGGGCTTTTTGTTATTGTTTCCAGTTCTATCTTCGATTTGAGCTTCCACAAGCGCTACCTTCCTGCCTGCTTCATGCTCTGTCCTTGTCGATTCTTCTTGTCGTGAAACCCTAGATCTTGCCTTGTTCCGTTTGAGTTTCTCTTTTCGTGGGCGAATGCGGCCGGGATCTTTGAAGAAAGCAATTTGGAATCTCAGTGGCTGTAAGCGAGCGCACCAGTGTGTTGCGTCAATTCCCAGTGGCTCCACCTCGCGTGTGTTGGTTCAAATGCTACTGAAATCTAAGGTTTTCGACAGTGTCATCTTTCGTTATCCATTTCTGAAGCCATTGTTTCTTTCCGTGAAGTTATGATCAGTTGAACATGAGCGATGGCGGCAGGGAGAGTGAAAGGGATCATGAGAGCAGGTCGAAGAAGGATCAGCCATCTGCGGGTCACGAATTTGGTCGTGCTGTAGCCAAGGTTGCCGTAGCTCAGATTTGTGAGTCGACTGGTTTCCACGGATGCAATCTCTCTGCTGTTGATGCTTTCTCCGAGGTTGTGGTCCGATACATCTATGGTCTAGGCGAAAGTGCGAGGTTTTATGCTAATTTAGCTGGGAGGACAGACTGCAATGTGTCCGACATCATCCAGAGCTTCGAGGATTTGAGTGCGCCGTTGGGTTTTCGTGGCGCATCCGATATACATCGTTGCTTTGTTGGTTCGGGTGTTACTCGAGAAATTACCCAGTACGTCAGCTCTGTTGATGAAGTTCCATTTGCTAAGCCCATTCCCAAATTTCCTATTTCTCGGTTGCCCAAGTCTTCACCGAGCTTTACTCATGTCAGTTTGGAGCCAGCGGGAAAACACATTCCAGATTGGCTTCCGAGGCTTCCTGAGCCTGATACCTATGTTCACACGCCAGTTTGGAACAAAAGGGGCAGTCATAACAAAGCTGAAAAGATCGAACAAGCAAATCAGCGGAGGAAGACCGAGAAGTCATTGTTAGGGTTACGGCAACGACTTGCTTCCAATGCTGCAGCTGGGTTTCAACCTATCAACGGCGATGATGCCAGGAAGGATAAACAGGTGGTTGCTAGTACTAGCAACCCTTTTCTGGCCCCACCTCTAACATACACCGAGAAGGAAGTATCTGAAGTTGTTATTCCACGTGAAATGGATGAAGGCAAGAAATTGTCAGCGGTCGAAACTTTTGCTCCAATCGTTGAAGTAGTGAAGTCTGGCTCTCTTGACTTGGATTCATCCGAGAAAAAATTACTCCTTACAAGCAGGCCTACCGTGCATTTTAAGATTGGTGCTGAAAAGAAGTCTATAGCATCTTCATTATCTGCTATGAATACTAGAAAGGATACATGGCCGTTCAGGGATGAAGAAAAGGATGACAAGAAGAAGAGAGCAGAAATGATACTAAGAGAAGCTATGGAGAAACCACATGATCTTGCTCAGCTTTAAAGTACTTGTAGATGCATTTGTGGTGCCAAAATGTAAACAGAATTTCCCAGTGCTTCAAATCCGGTGGGAATTTGAATTTTTTTTGTTTGAGTGGGTCAAATTGGTTCAGAAATCTTAGGTATGTAGCACTAATCATCTGTAGGTAATTTTCATTTCACTCTTCATCACATTTTTGTTTCTCTTGTTGGGAATTGAATGAAAATTTTTACCACGGTGTACCCAACAACTTTTTTTTTTTTGGTTTTTTCTTTGTTCAATCGATTTATGTCTGATTCAATATATCAAACCTATGACCCAGTTGGTTTAAAGAAAACCCATCTCCATCTATAGGTTAATAATTTTATTCTTAACTTCTAGCCTTTTACCAACCTGTTTAATGGAATTCTGCAGCCACACCTATGACCCAATTGGTTTAAAGAAAGCCCATCTCCATCTATAGGTTAATAATTTTATTCTTAACTTCTAGCCTTTTACCAACCTGTTTAATGGAATTCTGCAGCCACACTAGATTTCAAATATTTCTATAACATTCCAGTTTTGAAGCAGCAATTTCATCTTTTGCCATGTTTTATATTAATGTTTCCCCTGATCTGGTTTTGTGGATGAGATAGGTTGAATTTTTGGGTTTGATTGGTTTTTTGTGTTTCAGTATAAAAGCTTAGGCATATTTTCAACCCAAACCAGTTTTGATGTTTAGGGGCTGCTTGGTTGGGGGGTTTAGGGGTAAGGAATGGGAATGAAAGTTATTTCATTCCCATATATGATGCTTGGTACGTGTTTGAAAGGGCTCAATGAGAATCAAAATAAGGATATCATATTCTAGTTTTGATTCCCCTCTCCCCCCTTGGATATCAACTTTCCATTCCCCCGTCGCCTAAGCACGCGCGTGCCCGAAGCCTCGTTACGCCGCAACCCTCTTCTCTCCTCGTCGCCCGAGAGAAAGTTTCTCTTCTCCTTCACAAATTTCCGCCGATGCCGAAGCCCTCCTTCGGTTTCCGTTCTCGTGCGAGCGAGCCCGACGCTGGCTCCCTCTCCCTCGCCGATTGTCCTCTTCTCTCCTCATTGCCCGATGCCCAACCTTTCTCTTTCCCTCTTCATGCGCGACTTTCCTCTCTTTGTTTGAGCATCGCCGACCCTCTTTCCCTGCAGAGGTGATCTCTTCCGGCGCATCACAAAGGTGAGTGTCCCTTTTGATTTAGGGGTTTTTCTCTTGGTTAGGTAGGGGTTTTTTTCTCTGTTTTCTATGAGATCTATGTTTAGTTGAGTTATTGTTCAGTTTGGATCCTTCTGAAGTCAAAGATTTTGTGCTTAGTTGCTTATAATTGCTTCCTTGTGATGATGTTGAATTTTGAAATGGACATGTTCGCACTTGGAGATTGTCGCTTTCGTACTTGGAGATTGTTCAGTTTTGGTGCTTTCATACTTGAACCTTGTGTTAATCCTTTTGTTCCTCCTTTTGTGCTTTCATACTGGTGAATTGAATGTGAAACAAACAATGTCACTTTTGCAGTTTGAATTGCCACTTTTGCAATTTGAATTACTTTTGATGCTTTCTTATCCTTGTGCTTATATTTGAACGAAAATTTGCAACTTAACTCTGTGTTCAAATAAGGATGTTGTGACTTGTGAATCCTTTTGCTTATGTCGTTGTTGTAATTTTTGTGAACAGATTAGTGCTTTTGTGCTTCAACTACATTGGTGAATCAGATTGATTGTTTAATACAATATAGAGTTTCGGCCACACCAAGGAAAAAGATTGGTAAGAGGTCGTTCTTTCGATCAATCTGGAATACATAAGTATTGAATTAAAATATCATTGAATCCAATATAATTATCACCAAAAATATTCATTATATTATGTATTTTTTAAAATAAAATAGTTTTGTTCATGAGTATGTAATTATTTTTATATTTTTACTTAATAAAGATAAAATGAAAATTTTAGTTGATATTCATTCCCTAATCTAAGCTAAACCAAGCAGCCCCTAATGGGAATAATACTCATTCCAATATCCATACCAAGCACCAGCAATCCAGCAATCATTTCATTCCCATTAACCCCTCAATCAAATTCATTCCTATTCCCATTCCCGAATATATACCAAGCGCCCCCTTAATATTAATCATATACCTATACGTATATCAAGACATGTAATTTTAATAATCCTAAAATCCAATAAAACCCCCTGGAAAACCAAGAAACATAAAGTTTGAAAAACACAAGTTCTTGGGAAAAACTTGATCTTTCAAAGCTAAAATTGGAAAACATAAAAAAAATCTGAATCCCAATAAAATCTGATACTTGGCCCGACCCAAATACCCAAATTGAGAAAACTGAGTTTGGTGTTTTTATAAATTTTGGTGCTTTGAATCAATCCGACTTGTGATGGATTCTTCCTAAGACTCAACCTGTGTAGGCTCCTATCTCCATCGTCTATATGATTTTTTTTTTAAATTTCATTTTAGAATGAACATTTAATCCTTTAATATCTACATTGATGAGAAGTGTTGGAGATGTTAGCTAAATACAGATTTGATAAGTACACATAGTGAATATAATAATACATGCCTATGAGAGACATTCATATCAGTTAGGCACTTAGGCATCTTTATGTGATCTTAATAATAATATTCTCGTGTCCTTTTTGCTACGTCTAAAACATCTAACCCTATATGTTATTGTGTTATTTTAACGAAAGTGTCAGTAGACAGCAATTTTATGATTATTAATGTGTTTTTTTTTCCTGCTGCAGGAAAAGAATAAGCAATGCAGCTCTCCTGTAATCATAATTAACATGAAAATACAAGAATATGATGAAAAGACCTTTAAACTTGTTGTATTTGATATAGATTAGTTGAATGTGTGACATGGATGGTGTGACAAGTTGCTCCTTACCAATCAATCTATATTCTAGATGTCTGCATTCTATCTCTAGTCTAAAGGAAGTGCTTGACTTGTAAATTTACGATTTCATTGTTAATCTATGTCCTTACTAGACTGTATTCCTGTTGTTCTACTAGTTATCTGGCTCTATTTGCTATTTCAATAGTTTGTCAAAGCCACTGCAAGACTTTGAGCCTTATCATTTGATTCATTACTTGCATGACTCAGAGATTTTATTCTCATTCTGTCTATTCTCTAATTTATAACATAATTTATTATTCCAGTAATGTAGCACCTTAATGGTCCTTGCTGGCATATCTTTTTGTTCTAGTAAAATTCCTAAAGACCTTAGATGAGTTTCACATAATATGTGATGCAGATCTTCCAATTTTGATGAACCTGCATAGACAGGAAGATAGTTCCGCATTATCATTTCTTGCAAAACTGTCAGGTGTTAGCAGTGTATTTATATGAAAAGTCTACCAAGAATGGGACGATGGGATTCCATTGTGGCAGTGGACAAGTCTAATGGCGCCCAATAAATTCTGATGAAAGGGTTGAAGCAATTTTTCATGCTCTTGGCTTGATGCGCCATATCAGATGCTATTTATATGAAATTGTTTTGACTACAATTGGAATCTAAACATATCACTATGATTGTTTTAGTATTTGATTCATCTAAAGTTTGAATTGTATATTAGAAATCATCAATTTTGTGATGCCAACAACTATTCCCACAATCTTCAGTATATATTGGATCACTGAATCCTCATGTTTTATAGGTTTTTTGGTTATTTATCTGCTGTACCTCACTGATTCGCGTATGCTGGTTTTCTTGCATGTTTGCTGCAGGATTATTGTGATGCTCTATGACTTTCATACGGCTGCATGGTGAGTACCTCATCGACTTAGAGTTGTTTCTTGTTTATGGTTTCTCTCATAAAAATAATCGAAGTATATCTTCATACTCCTATATAGTTATCTGTTGAATGCCGATTTTGTTTTCTTACAATCTGAATTATGAAGTGGCATCTCATGTTATCTTGTCTGATGAATCATGAAGCAGTTTGTTGTCAGTTCATGGTTTTGGAAGAACTAGCTACATCCTAAAGAGTAATTATGTTGTGTATTTGTTCTTATTGTTGCGTTTAGTCTGTTCCTTTTTCTCGTTGAATTGTAGTCAAGTATGATCCCCACTAGTTACATCAGTTAACTAAATCGGACTAGTCTTGTGTTTTAGGAGATCTGAGTTGGGAGGATAAAACAGATAAGTGGTCAGGCGGGCCTGAGTCTTGTGTTCTAATAGAACCGAGTCAGATGATTCAATAGATCTCTGCCTAGATCGGTCGATCATGTCAATGGGCCTGCAAAAAACAATTGGCACCCTGAAATTAGTTTGTAAATGGGCTTTCAATTTGGGGCTCAATTGAGCCCAATTATTAATCTCTAACTTTAGAGCATCTTTGTATCGCCAGGTTGTTTCTAGGCCTTGGCGAGGACGGCGGGTCGAGCTGAGAGAGGGGCGGCAGATCGAGCATGTCGTCGTCCAAGCGTCAGGGGCCTCCCAAGCACCAGAACAAATACGCATGGAAGCCCAACGCCGGCTGCAAGATCAACGAATCGGTATCCTAATATTTATCTTTCCTTGTTTTTTCATATCTCGGAACCGTTTCATCGAGATTCATGTGGCAGGAACTAGGGGGAAAGCTCCGACCTTTCGCTTCCATAAGTGGAGTTTGCCCACGGTGCAAAGAGCAAATCGATTGGAAACGAAGGTTTTATCTTCTCTTTGTTTTCCTCATCTGTGATTTGGTTTTTTTTCGCCACTAGGGTTTATGTGAGGTTTAACCTTGGAAGAAACCTCCTTTTTAGTTCCTTTTCTTTCACAAAATTGCTTCTTTGTTGATAAAATTTACTCTTTTTTATAGATACGGAAAGTATAAGCCTATATTGGAGCCTGCCAAGTGGTATTTTTTCTATAACTAAATTGTGGATTTTCTTTTACGTGTGATTTATTGAGTTACTTTATTGTGGTTCAATAGCCAGAAGTGCGGGAAACGATCTGTTCGGCAGGCTTACCATAATATTTGCTCTTGTATGCTTAACATTCATCCTTTTTAATCTTCGTTTGCCTTCGATTTTCTGCTGAACTAGTTCAATTATAACTGATTGAACTTTGTGCAGCATGCTCGAAGGATCATGGTATATGCGCAAAGTGTTGCTGTCACACTGATGATATTGTTGGAAGGTCTGTTTTTATTTTTTATTTTTCTCCTGTGGACAATATTTTTCATTACGGTTAGGCTACTTTTTTAAATTTTTTTAGAGCTTTCACTTGTAAAACACGCCCTTATGTTTGGAGCCATGAATTTGTAGGGACATTTCTGAGTTGGAGTCTGAGCGCAAGGCACTTGAGGAGGTGCTTGTAGTTTAATGAGATGGTTGGGTAAAACCATTGTTATTGAGTTTTGAATTGATTGGATCTTGTCATATTTTGCAGGCCATTAAAAATGCCCGGGAAAGAGATAGAAGGACACTTCTTCGTGCTGTAAGGACTTGATTTTCTCAATTACGTACATACATACTCTGTTTGTGCCTTATGTTATTCACAAAATAGACTCCTTTCACCTCGTCCTATAAATGAGTCCTTTTAAGATGGTGTCAACAGGAATGCACTTCCTGGTCTGTTGTGTCAATAAGATAAGTCCATGTGGAATTATGAAAGTAACTTTTCTATGCAGGTCAAGTAAGTTGACCAAAAGTAGAGTACTGGCAGGTTCAACCTGTAGCCCTTCAGTCAAGGGCATTTCTCTCGTTTTATAACTAGCAACCATATTAGGAATAAAAGAGAAAGCGGTTGATGCTCATGGTGAACATCTCTAGCAATCATATGATGCAATAAATAGATCTTTGAGGCAATTGATGCTTATACTTTATGGAAAATGTGAGTGTTTAAAGGCTCTTATAGCTATTTTTCTAAAAAAAAGACTGTCAATGATAGTGTCAACCCAAGATGAAATTATGAAAAGGCTGTTTAGTGTTTGACAAAGTATCAAATTTGGTCTAATCCTCATGTAGCACAATCTCTTCTCGGAAAGGTTTGAGTGTTATTGTGGAACCGTTTGATTTCCATTATTTGAACTTATCTTTCTGCTGATGAACATGCTTATTTTCCTAGTGATCTAATGTTTCTCTTTGACAGACTATCATAGTTTTCTACTAAATCAAGTTTTTTCTTTTTTTGCCGACAGATGGACAAAAAGAGGCCCGGAACAAGCCCGGCAGTTCCGAAAATTGGAGATAGAAGTAGAGAAGGAGAACTATTTCCAGCTAAAACTCTAGATGAATATGCTGCAGGTGCAGGAATCCGTGACAATGATAAGCATGATGAAGACGACACTGATGAGGAAGGAGAAGAAGAGGAGGACAAGGAAGAAGAAGAAGATGGCGATGAGGAAGATCTTGACAAAGAGGATAAGGTTGTGAAAGCTTAAATGCAGTCAAGATCAAAATGCAGAGCTCACAAGATCTGCATCAGTAATGTTCCAGTATAGCCACCTCACAAATCTGGCCTCGATCACCTTTTTAATAGTTCATGTCAAGCCGATCCCTTTTGGCTTATATTTTGCTGATGAAGTAACTTATTGAGGATGGTATTTGTCGTGTGGCTTTACCAATTGGGACATGGATTTTGTTTTCTGCAGTCTTTTTTTATTGAACCAACATTCATAAATTTATAGGCTTCACGAGCAGGTAGACTAATAAACTGTTAATCGTCCTGTATCAGCGTCATGATTCTTGACACTATTCATGTGTTAGCTCACCATTGATGAGTGCAGCTGTTTACCCTTGAGGGAGAAGAGCCAATGAAACGGGAGCGTTGAGGTGAATTCCCTCCCATCCTTGCCCTTTCTTAGTTACATGACAATCTCTGTGTTTACATTTGCAGCTCCTCTCGGCTCGCAGTAGGATGCTGGCCACCTGCACCATTATTGGCAGTCTGTCGTCGGCATCATTGTCGTCAGCACTTCTTCTCGTCACCTGCTCGCTCGCTCGCATTGGTTGGCTCGAATTGCAGCAGTTCACAGGTAATGTCTGTTCGCATGAATTGTCACTCACAAGGAATGGCTACTTGCATTGCTGTCCTTTTGCCTTTGCAGGTGCAGGCATTGGGCCCGGCCAAAAGAGGCTATCTCCCTTTATAAACAGAAAATAAATAAATAAATGATCAATAATGTTGAATCCGAAGTAACTTACACAAATCAGGTCGATCAGGTGTATCTTTCCAATGGAAGGTGATAATATACAATATATAATCAAATCTAATTAAAATAAATATTATATATATATATATAATTATAATGTTCAAAATAAAAAATTTTAAATATTTACGAGATATATTATATGGATTTAAAATTTAAAATTTAAAATTTAAGGATTAAATAATAGTGGATTTAAACTAATAAAATTTTTTTTCTAGAATTCAGATTTTTTTTTGCGTTATGGTGTTTAAGATAAAAAAATTAGATATTCATGATATATATTATATGTATTTAAAATTTAAAATTAAAAAAAATAATTAAAAAATTTAAGACACATGGATTAATACAGGTGCTTGGATCATTATATTGCTAATAGATGTATAGTCATACTACCTACGATATGAAAGCTTTCTGGGATCTCGAGTTATTTTTTTAATGTTAATTTATTGTTTTTTAGTGTATAATAATAAAGCAGAATTAGGTAGATGCATGGCTGTTTCCTTGGATACGGCAAACAAGGGAGTGCGTTTTCAACTAGGATAGGCATTCTTTCTATTTGCTTTATTATTAACTAACTATATGGGAAATATGTGATAGTGGTGATTGATATATAGGTCAGCTCATTGAGTTAATAGAACATTATACAAAACTATATAATTAAAAATAAACTAATTTCTAAAGTCAATGTCGTCAACATCAACAACATACTGATCGATTCAAGAAATTTCAAGCTGGGTCCAATGATCACCACAAATATAATATAAAGGAATAATAAAATAATCGATCATTATCATTTTTTATATTTTATTGTATATCTTTACCAAGTGCAACGCGTTAGGTAGCAAAAGAAAGAGACGGATAGCTGGAAAGAAAAACAAGACATGAGCTCGGTTCACTTTGATTACATTCAATAATTAAAAAAATTGATAAACTAGACAGTAGATAAATTGAATCTGGGATGATCAATCCGGCTCGGTCTCACGGAAGTTTCTCATCGATCATCAGGGTAAATTGGGAAGCGCTCGCGGTGGACAGTTTAGAAGCCCAGCGTCCCAGGATTCGCCCTCCATTTAGAGGAAAAATTCTTACAACATTATTAGACATGGACATGGACTTTTCTACAACATGATTACGGGTTGAGAGTTGATTTCGTGGTTGAGGATGTAAATTGATATGATTTCGTTGAGATTAGTATTAGACACTATTTTCATAAAATAATATTCCTCCGCTATATGTAGCGAAAATTACAAATTTCGAAACCAGCGAATCTTCTTGTAGGCTTTTTAGACTCTAGATGTACAAGATAAGATGAATGATAATGACTTTGATGATTGAATGAATCCATTATCAGGGGACTCTATTTATATAAAGGAAGAGGTGATGTATCCTTTGATGAGTGAGTGTGACCTTTGACTTATGATTAATCTAGGTCGTTCGATCTGGATGGTTGTAACCCTTTAGATAGCCCTTTGATCTCATCCATCAGATTTGGATGATTGTAACTCTTCAGATCTCCCTTTGATCTTAGTCGTCAGATTTGATCTGACGTTTCAAATCAAGTCTTATTACTAACGGTCAAATCACGACTCTTCGCGATCAATACTCCAAATCGCGTCACTTGCGATCCAGCACCCATCTTCGATCCAACGGTTGTCATTCGTTTGCCCAGTCAGCAATCCAGTCATCTCTCTCTTCCTACCTGAGTGCCATGTAGGCACGACCATGTCACATGCCACATTACCCGAGGGACACGTAGGCACTGCCACATCACATGACACGTCACCTGGAATATAAATTTAAAGTGTAAAGTGCACCAACAAAGCGCTCATTACGGGCGTGCACGCGTGAGTGTGTGGCGGGTTCGCAAGTGCGAGCACTTACTCGTCTATGAGAAAAGACCTCCTGTATTTTTCTTTTTTAACTCAATTAATACAAGAATACATATAAGGAGGTAAACTCCTTTGAAAATTTCAAATGTAGGACTATTCCCCATCTATTTCCTTCCATGTCAATTTTTTTTACTGACTTTAAACAATTAATTTTTTCATTCACCCGTAATCAATTTTGAATAAATTAATAGTTTAGATTGATCTACGTGAAACATAAATTTTATTTTTGAAGTAAATTTTGATTGAGTGATGATAGGGACAATGAATTTGGGACAATGAATGGGACAGTGAATGACGTGGCAATTATTGTGTACACGTCCGATCGTCGATCGGACACTACCGGCGGCCTTCGGCCGCCGCCCTGAACCAAACTATACCCTGGGGGGCACGGTGAACCCGTCGGGGATCGCCGCAATTGCGATCTCGCATCATTGACCGTCGATTTCGATAGGTTCACCGTTACCGGCGATCCTGACGAGTTCACCGTCCTCTGAAGGTATAGTTTGATTCAGGACGATAATCAGAGACCATCGGTGGTGTCCGATCGGCGATCGGACGTGTACACAATAATTGCACGTCATTCACTGTCTCATTCACTGTCCCAAATTCACTGTCCCAATCATTACTCATTTTGATTTTCATCGATTAATGATATCTCAATTTTTTTTACAAAATTATATTTGATGAATCAAATATCCAACCATTACTTTTGTGATTAGTTTTTTTAATTATAATTAACTGATAAACACCTAGGGAGTAGAATAGCCTACAGTGGCTAATATGACTTACAATTATTTAAATCTCTCTAAATTTGAAGTACAAACGATTAAAATTGTTAAACTAATTTTAAGCGTAACTTGCTGAATATATTTGATTTGTCATAATTTACATATCGAGATTGAAGCGTAACCTGAGTCGTAACATGCTGGATGGAGATTCGCTCCCCTGGTCCGGACGTTATTTTCGTAGCTTGAGTCGTAACTTGCTGGATTTCGACACTATGTTCGTAGCTGAAGTCGTAACTTACAGACGGGGCACTGACCGAATGTTATCCGTCCGTCCACTCCGCAGCGAACGATCTAGCTATATAGAGTCGAGGGTCCAATGTCTTCGGCAGAGGGAAGAAGGGTAAAAAACGCATTTTTTTGGTTTTGTTTTCCTCTCTCTCGATTTTGTTGACTGTTCTTGGATCGATCGAGCTGCAGAGCGATGGCGAGCGAGGGATCATCGTCTTCTTCGATCCCGATCACGCCGCTGCTGAAGGACGAGCTCGACATCGTGATCCCCACGATCCGGAACCTGGACTTCCTGGAGATGTGGCGGCCCTTCTTCCAGCCCTACCATCTGATCATCGTGCAGGATGGAGATCCGAGCAGGACGATCAAGGTGCCTGAAGGGTTCGACTACGAACTCTACAACCGCAACGACATCAACCGCATCCTCGGTCCCAAGGCCTCCTGCATCTCCTTCAAGGACTCCGCCTGCCGATGCTTCGGCTACATGGTCTCCAAGAAGAAGTACATCTACACCATTGATGACGACTGCTTCGTAAGACCCCTTTACCTATTTTAATTGCCGATTTTACTGTCGTTTATTTTCTAGATCTGCACTTGAAGGCTGTTATTTAGAGGCCGATGGATGCTCAGCTGAGCAAAAGGCTCTAGTTTTGAACTAGATTATGTAATTGCTTTCCTTTTCTGTTGTCTTTTGCTATGTTCTTTTTTCTTCATTTGCTTAACTATTTTTATTTATTTTTCGGACTTGGAAATCGCCAAAAGTTTGAATTTGATAGTTACATTAACAGATCTGAACTTTTTTGGACTGCAAGCATCGAAATTTGTCGTAGAGGCATGTCCGTGATAGGTTTCTGAATTTGAAATCCAAAAAACTTGAATTAGGTGCTATTTTTATACTATTACATTAAGTTTTTATGATGGTAGAAAACAGATCTAATATATATGGATTCTTATGGTAAAGTAATGTGAGCGATCCGAACCATTGATCCATTTTACCTTTATTTGCTACTAAATTCCTTGTCCAGTTACTAGATCTAAAATGTGTTTTCACTTTTCTATATTGATTGTTCATTTTTTAATTACTTTGTTCTGTAATCACGCAATCTTTCAATATCTCCTCATCATTCAGAAACTACAGTATCAATCCTCGCGTTTTCATTCTCAGGCTGAAATCTTCCAGTATTCGGGATGTTTGACTAATAATTACAAATTATGTTTCTGAATCTAAGAA
Source organism: Boesenbergia rotunda (assembly GCA_024364735.1). NCBI lineage: Eukaryota > Viridiplantae > Streptophyta > Magnoliopsida > Zingiberales > Zingiberaceae > Boesenbergia > Boesenbergia rotunda. The sequence continues at coordinate 697,335 of JAGFNQ010000447.1, forward strand.
ACAACTAATACAAAATTTCTAATATTAGTTCGTACAGTAATTATGCTTTCATCCATTGCATGCCTCATAAACACAGACAATTGTTTAATGATGAGACCTTCACATTTTTTCATTTTACTAATGAATGCAGGGAACCATTTAGATTTGATTTGCCACGTAACTTCTATAGTCTTCTTTAATTTCAGGTTTTTCTGCAACTGATCTCTCGGTTCTTTATTCTTCATTTTGTCTTGGCTTATTTTACATTAGGTTGCTAAAGATCCTTCTGGCAAGGCGATCAATGCACTGGAACAGCATATTAAGAATCTTCTTTCCCCATCTACTCCTTTCTTCTTCAACACCTTGTATGATCCATACCGTGAAGGTGCAGACTTCGTTCGTGGATATCCCTTCAGCCTCAGA
>JAGFNQ010000448.1:0-50125 GCA_024364735.1 Boesenbergia rotunda
AGACAATATCCCATTGTCCCTAAGATAATCTTGAAACTCTTGACTTAAGTATTCACCACCCCGATCGGATCGAAGTATCTTAATACTTTTGCCAAGCTGTTTCTCTACTTCATTTCTGAACTCTTTGAATTTCTCAAAAGCTTCAAATTTGTGTTTCATCAAGAACACATACCCGAATCGTGAGTGATCATCGATAAAGGTAATGAAGTAGCTATAGTCTCCTTGTGCAAGAGTTGACATTGGTCCACATACATCAGTATGTATTAGACCAAGCAATTCTCCCACTGGATTACCTTTTCCGGAAAAGGGTAATTTGGTCATCTTGCCTTTCAAGCATGATTCGCATGTATCAAATGAACCGGGTTCAAATGATTCCAAAATTTCACATCGGTGTAATTTGGTCATGCGTTTCTTACTTACATGGCCAAGACGACAATGTTATGTATAGGAGTCTATTCGATTATCTATTCGAGCACGTTTGTTGCTAACTTCGATATTGAAAACGTCACCGGATAAATCTAACGTGTAGATACCATTGCATAAAGTTCCGGTCTCATAAAGAATACCATTTAAAGTTATGTAACAACAATTGTTACTAAAAGTTAAATGATAACCCTTTTCATTCAAACATGAAATAGATACAATGTTCTTTATTAACGAAGGAACAAAATAACAATTATCCAATTCTAAGACACGTCCAGTAGGGAGCTTTAGCAAATATGTTCCGATGGCAACAGCAGCAATCTTTGCTCCATTTCCAACTCGCAAATTCGCTTCTCCCTTGACGAGTCTTCTTCTATTCCTTAGCCCCTGTATGTCATTACATATATGTGAGCTACACCCAGTATCAAGTACCCAGGTGGTTGAGGAAATAGAGTGACATTCAATAACGAAGATACCTGAAGAGGATGGGGCATTGGATGCCTTCTTCTTCAAGGATTCAAGATAAACCTTGCAGTTTCTTCGCCAGTAACCCTCCTTGCCACAGTGATGGCAAGTGCCTTTTGGTGTATTTTCAGTCTTTTTGGCCTTTTTCTTCTTTCCCTTATTCTGTTCTTTGGCCTTCCTCTTAGAACCTTTCTTTGAGGAACCAACTAATAGTACCGTCTTTTGATCCTGCTTCACAGAAGGCTCCACAGTCTTCAGCAGGTTGAGCAACTCAGGAATGGTAGTCTCCAGCTTGTTCATCCGATAGTTCATCACAAATTGTGAATAACTTTTGGGCAAACAATGCAGAATTAAGTCAATACTTAATTCATGATCCATTGTAAAACCGAGTGTGCCCAGTCGCTCAATGTACCCCAACATCTTCAACACAAACTGTGAGACAGAAGTGCCTTCCTGCATTTTAGAGGTGAAGAGGAGTCTGGAGACCTCGAACCTTTCGGATCTCGCCTGCTCGTCAAATAACTCATGAAGATGGAAGATGATGGTATAAGCATCCATATGCTCATGCTGCTTTTGCAGCTCAGGTACCATAGTGGCTAGCATGATGCAACTCGCAAGTTCAGAATCGGTCACATGTTTCTGATAGGCCACTAACTGGTCTGGAGTTGCATTTTCTGGAGGACGGTTGGGAAGTTGATCTTCAAGGACATAAGCAAGCTTCCCTGCCTTGAGGACTATCCTCAGGTTTCGAAGCCAGTCCATAAAGTTTGGCCCAGTCAGTTTATTGGTGTCCAAAATGGAACGCAAATTCAGAGATGACATGATCGAGTGATTATCCTAGAAATACAAATTGAGCTTATGTGAGAAGAATGATAAAGAATGCATCAACATACATTAATTAAATCCTATTTATTTTTCGAATTGAATAACCCTTTTTATCAATTCGGGAGATCGTAGGAACACCTCCAAATAGGTTGATATCCAACCATAGATAAGAACAACCATGGCTGTGGCCATCAAGTTATTCTTAGCTATGAAGGTAGGTAATTATACCGATTACATATCACATATATGTAACTATCACTTTATGCTATCAACTAATTGAATGTTTGCATAAATCATTGGGTTGTTAACTCATTAACAAGTATGCAACAATATAGATAACACCCAACTGCACCTCTCTTTACATCGACCTTGGCTGTGGCACAACAAATCGATGCTCCAAGCTTAAGGCTGACCCATTAATCAAGAAATAGTTTTAATATGGTTGGAGTTCATTCAACCGTTTAGTCAGGCTTGGATGTGTCCAACAACCAAAACTAAGGATTGACCTCTGACTCCAACTATATTAATCATAAACTAATTCCATGGTTTGAACATGTTGAGGTTCAAGCCGGGCATGGATGTGTCCATCAACCCAAACGAGAAATAAAACTCCGGTTCTAACCATATTAATGGAAGGTGTTGGCCTTAATATTTTGTAAGGGGTTTTGGGTCTCATCCTTTCTTTTCTAAGTACATTCATGACATATAATTATGTCATGTACTAACGATTTCCTTAATAAAGTATGTATGTGACTTAATTTATCAAGTCTCATTAATTGAATTAGGAACCGGATTTCCTAATTCTAATTTCATACTTTATTCAAGGAATTATTTTGGGAAATAATTTCCTAAATTGTCATAATCAATTTCGGAAATAATATGTTTAAAACTTTGATTTCTCTAAATCAAATCTTATTAAATTAAGAGACAGATTCTTTTAATTCAACCACATATTATTTTCATGAAAATCTCATTTAAGAAAACTCTATAGGAAATCATTTTCCTAATTAATTTTGGAGACAACAATATGTAAGAGCATCACCTCTTAAATCAAATAAGGAAATTATCGTTTGAGAATCACCTCAAAATTTCCAAGATTTAATTACATATTTTACTTATGGATTTATTAATTTCAACAAATTATTTTCTTTGGGTGGCTCCCCGAGGCTCAGATACCCAAAAAAAGGAATTTGTTGTAAATCTAATTTGGTCCGCTCCCCGAGGCGTAACCAAATTAAACATGACAATTTTATTCAAAATAGGAAATTAAATTACAACAACTAACTTTAAATTGGACGGCTCCCCGAGGCTCAATCCAAAATAAAGAATTTTGTTAATAATTTAAAACCAATTCGAATTTAATTATCAATTAATAATCCATAAATTTGTCTAGACTTTCTTGAAAGAAAGTGCCCAAAATTGCGAGATTTCATAATAGGTTTTCAGAATAATTGTAAGTTTCTGGTACAAAGAAAACTTACATATTTCCAAAATTGGAAAATTTCCAAAATAGGAAATTTCCAAAATTGGAAAGTTTCCAAAAATGGGAAGTTTTCACAATTATCATAAAATTTCAGAAACTAGGATATTTCAAAAGTTTGCGAAATTTCATGAGGATTTCCAAACTTTGAAATTCCTAAATCTAAAATTTATCATAATTGAAAAATTTTCCAAAATTGAGATCATGATAAAATTTTCTGCAAAACAATTATATGATTATGTCGAACACTAACCGGCTCTGATACCACTGTTGGGACCGGGTGCATGTTGACATGGATACGGGTTCGTAATTTTAAAATTTAATTACTTGCAGCGGAAGGTTTAGCATAAATAATTTCTCAAATTATTTTAACCACGTATCTAGCATGCAACCTTATGTTGTGGAGACATGATCATACATTTAAAATTTTGCAGAAAGTAAACTAATTTAATTAATACCTCGCGTAACTCGTAGAAAGGGATGAGATCCAACCGTAGCGTCCCTTGGAAGCTCCGCCTCTATTGCGTCCACGCCGGGTTTTCTTCGGGTTGACTTCGCAAAGCCACGAGTTTCGTGCCAACAAGAACTACTAGATTCTCCAAAGGCACGACAAGAATACCAAGAGAGAGATGAAAAACTAACCACCAAACGAAGAACGGAATCAAGATTCCGGGAGGAAGGAAGGAGTCGCGCCCGCTTCTTCTTCTTCTTCGGCTTCTTCTTGGTGGTGGAAGCTCACGGCAAAGGGGGAGGGCTCTAGGGCCGGCGGCACTAAAAGAGGGAGAGGGAGAGAGGCTAGGCAAGAATCCTTGATCTCTTGGATTAATTTCCAAGTCTTGCCTTGGTACCTTTATATAGTAGCCTCTTAATCGCTAAGTCTCCTCTTAACGGAATAAATTTTTCATAAGAAATTTATCTTATAAATTTTTCTATGAATTATTCCGTTATGCCAAGTTTTTATTATAACTTAATTTATAATAAAAACAATCATGTCTCCCCTTTTATTATGGAAAGAAATTTCTTTATATAAATTTCTTTATATAAATTTCTTTATCATGGTAAATCAATCCATTATTGATTTTATAAAATAAAATAAACCATTCCAAGGTTTATTTTAATTTCCATGATAAATAAATCTCTTTATACAAATTTCTTTATACAAATTTCTTTATCCATAATTTTATAAGACAAACCACGCGCGGTTTATTTTATAATTTTGAACCAAACAATTTGGTTCTTCCCTCTTATTGTGGCCGGCCAAACAAAGAGGGTGGGGACCCTCTTTGGCCGGCCAAACCCAAGCCACGATCTCACGAATTAAACTCATTTAATTCGTTCAATAAGTCTTCAAAAGACTTAGCCATTTTATGCTTCCGATGCGTCTCTGAAAAATTCAGATTTGACTAATCTCTCTTGATTGGAAAATCCAATTTTCAACTCGTTTTAAATCCCTTGGACTACTCGTAGTGCGTGTGACTAAATAGGCTTTCGATTTATGTTGGCCGTCTATAATTAACCAATTATAGAACAATCATGAGTGGCACCTAGTAGTACATCATGATCCCCAATTAATCGAAAGATCAATGGTTGACCTTAGAAACTATTCTGAAACCCTTCAGTAACTTTAATGAATCGTGCCTCATTCCCTTCACCATCTTATACCCACTTGGTTCAGGACACGGTCTATGTGTGTCAGTCCCCACTAGGCTGACTACGTCACACCTAGCCCAAGCAATGTTTTTCTCGTCCTACGGATTCTAGTTACTCTCATGTTTCTGAGAGATTCATACTCTGAACATGTGATGCTCTGGCCAGAGGCTTCGAGTAACAATCCGACGATAGGCCTTGGGTATACATCTCCTCGCAAGGAGTGATGAATCCTTTGTAGGTTGTTCAAACATCTTCGGGCACTTCGGCTTATACCCAACCATCCTGGGTCCACACCTCCTTAGAGATGCTTGCTTAAGATGTCAAAGTATAAGTCTCCATGACCAAGATGACTTGAACACCGCAAGTCAAAGGAACATCGCACTTAAGCTGCAGTAAGAACTTCATTGACATATCTATATGTAGATTACCATATGAAGTCTTACAGCTAGTCACTCCAATAACTAGTTCCCTTAACTAGCATTCATGTTTATCTCCGGACATCCCAATGTCACCAGCCAGTGAGAATCAGCTGATTAGAGAATAACCCATGCTAGTCTTAACAGAATTGATAGTGTCCGTATTTATCAATTCATCGACTAAGGACAATTTCAATACTTCACAATTGCACATGTAGAGATAATCACTAGTTGTGAATTCATCACAAATTCTCTCATGCTGTGAATTGTATTGCGGATATTCAGTAAATGAGTTTAAGATCTCAATCAAATACACGAACATGTATACTCAAATAGTGAATATTCATTTATTAAAGTAAATGATTACAATCATAAGGCGATTGCCTTAGGACACTTCTCTCATATTACTAACAGTGGCGAGGTAGCTTCGGCTAGTTCCACTTAGCTAGGTCGATCAAGTAGGGTACTCCTTACCCTTCCTGTCTTCCTAGACCAAGCTTCCCTAACGTACTATCATCTCGCCCCATCCTGGTACTAGGTTAGGCAAGTATCAACCAATCTTTTGTTATCTATCCATTCTAAATTATGTAGAAAATAAACTAGCACGAATGATATGACAGATATGTATATTAAAAACTTGACAGATGCATGAGCATGGCAGATATACATGTATTAATCAAGTCAAATCATTTTGATTTGGTTTCTAATAAAGTATCAAATTCTCGATTTGATACAGAACGTGTGAACCCACGAATATGTCAACCCATTTTGACATATTTATTATTATTAAATTAAATATTTCAGTTGGGTAGGATTTTATTTACTTTCACAATTGAAGGTAATTAATTAGAATTTAGTTCATGGATTTTACTGAATTAAGGAATAAAGTTAAATCTTTAATTAATTAAGATTAAGAGTTAATAAAAATTTAAGTTGTAGAATTAATTAAAGATTAATTAGTTAAGAATTAATTAAGGATTAATTTGTTAAGAACTAATTAAGGATTAATTTATTAAGAAGTAATTAAGGTTTAAATTATTAAGAAGTAATTAAGGTTTAAATTATTAAGAAGTAATTAAAATTTAAATTATTAAGAATTAGTTAAGGTTTAAATTATTAAGAATTAATTAAGGTTATATTATTAAGAATTAATTAGAGTTTAAATTATTAATAATTAAAGATTATGAATTAATTTAAGTTATTAATGTTGTTAAGAATTGTGTCTAGTTATATCATTTCTATTAATTCAACAATTTCTGATTCATCTAGTATTTCTTTTGAATTTAAGTTTTTAATTTTATTTAATACTTCTATTTTATTTGATTTCTTGTAAGCCTTATTAAATATAGCTTTAATTTTAATGAATTCATCTTCATCTTCATCTTCCAAGTTATATTCAGAATTATTAATTAAAATTTATTATTATCTTTAATAATTTTCAAGATTATTAATTAAAGTTGTAGCACTATATTCAAAATCGGTAGAATTAACTAAGGGTTGACTATAATTGTCAATATTATCTTCAAAAATGGATTGAACATTAATTTCAGAAATATTAGAATTATCAACAATAATTTCATCATTATTCTCAGAGTTATCATAATTATCAGAAAAATTATTAATTAGGGTATAATCATTATCCCTAGAGTTGATAGAATTATTAGAAAAGTTAATTAAAATATTATCATTATCCCTAGACTTGTTAGAATTATCAAGACAAGTATTAGAATTAATTTCAAAAACCGTAGCATTAATACTAAAAATTAAGGAATTAATATTCAGTATTTTACTATTATTAATATTTGATGTGGATTTGTTATCAGCTAATTTATCATGCAACAAATGTAATTTATTATGTAAATACTATAATTTAACAGTAAAATCATCAAGAGAATTTGCAGGAATTTGAAAAACATTTTTGCCGAAATTAACTTTTCATACCTTCTTGACTGTGGTTGGACACTGGTTATTGTAGTGTCTCTACTGTTGACACTTAAAACACCGGATGTGACTTTTGTCCCTCCAGACTCCTAGCGCTGGTACCTTCATTACCGCCAGTGGTGAAGTGTGAATCTTACGAGTAGGACACTGATTTTTATAGTGTCCTCTCTCCCTGCATTTAAAACAAATAATATGGAATTTATAAATTAACATAATAAAAATTTTACCTTTATTCACACTTTCTCTCCCACAATTTTCTGGCTTCTTTGTTCCTTCAGCTGTTAGTCCGGTGAAGAGCAACCTCGCTCTGATACCACGTGTGGGATCGGTGGGGGTCGATAGAGGGGATGAATATTGACTCGAATTTTTGTCGGAAAACTTTGTCATTCGATTGTCTTTCTATCAGAGTTAGAACACAGCGGAAATAAAATAAAAAGAAAGATAGCAGAAAAACTTGCGGGATTTACTTGGTTCCCAACCCTCCAGGGTCAGTACATCCAAGGCCTAAGTACTCAGCGTGAGTCCACTAGTGGTCTCTTTTCCGGACTTTTCGAAGGCAGAGAAACATGTCTTACAGTTTGAATTACAAGCACAAGAATAATAAATTAAATACAAATTGTAAACGAAAAAGCAAACTAATGGAAAATGAAGATCCGGCCAATCCGGAAGTGCGAAGTGCAATGCACTTCCTCCTGGAGCCTCATTGGTCGCAGAGCTTCACCTTGAGAGCTTTTTCTTTGCACAGAATATCTTAGCAGATGAAAAACTTGAATGCTTGAAGTGAGGGGTTGAACCCCTTTATATATTCCATTCTCGGGCGCCACAGGGCTCTTTGGCGCCTACCACGTGTGGATAAAACTTGATTCGCAGTAGTAAATTCAGCAAAGGGATAACACTGCCTTCCCAAGCGCCTGGGAAGCTCCCAGGCACCTAGGAAAGGTTTTACTAGGCGCCTGATTCAAGTTAGGCGCCCAAGAAGCCTTTTCCCAGGTCGTGTTTTTCCTGTGTTTGCTCTCCTATCATGCGTCCAACTCCAGGTACCTGCAAGACAACAAACACAAGACAAAACACATAATCTTAAGCCTTGATTGGTTCTGACTTTGGATTTCACCCAAAACCCTAGGTCGAACTGACGCCTAATGTTCTCTTTCCCGAGGAATGCGTCCTCACCTACTCCACCCTGGAGAAGTTACCTTTGCCAACCGGGACCTCCGGTTGGACTTTTGCTCAGCCTCCGAGAACCCGAATCTCGAGATGTCCGACCCCGACCCGTCTCTACAACTGTCTGCGATCTCCGCTCAACTAAGTCTTTTGCCCAATCGTCGACCAGGACTTCGTGCTTGGCCTCCAAGAATCTCAGATCTCGAGACGTCCGACCGCGACCCGTCTCTACTTCTGTCCATAGTCCTCTCTCGGCTAAGACTTCGTTGCCCGATCCCCGACCAAGACTTAGTGCTCAGTCCCTCAGACCAAGACTTCGTGCCCAGCTTCACTCACCAGGACTTCATCCACCTAGCTTCACTCACTAGGACCCAGCTTCACTCACCAGGATTTCTTCCACTTAGCTTCACTCACTAGGATTTTTTCCACCTAGCTTCACTCACTAGGACCCAGCTTCACCCACTAGGATTTCTTTCACCATAATCACTTCTTTGCTAGTCATTTTAATCTTGACTAGACTTCTTCCTTCCACCTATCAAGTAAGTATAATCCCAAACCTCAAGTCCCATTCGATTTAATCCCTTGGTCAAACTTGTTGGGTATGGCTTGGCATGTTTCCTAAGCGAATACTTGGTCATTTTAATCTTGACTAGACTTCTTCCTTCCACCTATCAAGTAAGTATAATCCCAAACCTCAAGTCCCATTCGATTTAATCCCTTGGTCAAACTTGTTGGGTATGGCTTGGCATGTTTCCTAAGCGAATACTTGGTCGTTCCGAAAGACCTCTCCATGTCTACGGATTAAAACTTAATCCGAATGGAGACCCGTCTCCCAACGACCATCTCGTGCCATATCGAACAACCCAAATTACAACTCGGCCAATTACAAAAATTGGCCTTGTAATTTGCTTGACCGTTCGACCGCGGAAAAGGCGATGAATGGATCGCCGGCTTTTGTGTTTATGGTCGGGGTCCAGTTAGTAAATTATTGGCTATGATACAAAATCAAAATAATAAACTAACTAACATAAAATGACGAGGTAAACAATCATGGCACACATAATGGACAAGGGAGCTTGGGAAAGAAATTATACCTTCCCGATCACCTCGCGCCTTCTACCTTATGTGTCTCCCTTCCCGGACGTCGTGTGGGCGTCGGTCTACCAGGAACCGAGATCACCGAGGTGCTCCAATTAATCCCTTTCCTTCACCTTCCCTTGCGCCAAGAAAACCCTCCACCTAGGGTTATCGCCGGCGCTTCCTTCCTCTCCACTGAGCGCCACTGAGCTCCTCCGACCATAGCCGAATGTCGGCCACAAGGGGACTGATGAGAAGATGAGAAGGATGAAGAAAAAGCTGAAGAAGAAGCCGAAGAAGAAAAAGCCAAAGAGGCGACGGTCTACCGGGAACCGAGATCACCGAGGTGCTCCAATTAATCCCTTTCCTTCACCTTCCCTTGCGCCAAGAAAACCCTCCACCTAGGGTTATCGCCGGCGCTTCCTTCCTCTCCACTGAGCGCCACCGAGCTCCTCCGGCCACAGCCGAATGTCGGCCACAAGGGGACTGATGAGAAGAGGAGAAGGATGAAGAAAAAGCCGAAGAAGAAGAGGAGAAGGCAGCCTTCTTCTTCTTTCTCAAGTCTGCCGCTGCCGCCCCTCAATCCCTACCGTCGGCGTCCAAACGCCCCCTCCTTGCCGCTGGCAGCCACCAGCCCTTCCCTCTCTGGTTTCCACCGAACACAACTGGAAGAGAAGATCCTCCTTGTGCCAAGAAACAAGAGAAGAAAGGCTTGAAGAAGGAAGAGATTTTCTCTCTTCCTTCACCTTGCGTCGGTTGCCCTAGGAGAGAGATGGTGAGGGAGAGAAGGGAAAAGCCAAGGCTTGAGTTGTGGATTAATTCATACGCCTTGGTTTCATGATCTCATAAGGTATTTATAGGGATAAGGTAGAGACCAAGAGGAGGAGTTGGATCTCGGCCCACCAATGGATCTAAACCCGATCCATTAATTAAGATCCATTCCACTAAAGGATCTTAATTGAACTTCCTCACCAATCCCCATATTTTCATATGGGCTCCAAATATTACGAGTCGTCCATCATCTCGAATGCCCATTAGTTAATTTAAATTATTGACAATTCAAATTAATTAACTTCTGGGTCCTTAACTAGTACCACTCAACCTTCTCATCATGTCGGATCAAATCCACCTGCAGGGTTTAGCATGATGAACCTTTTGAGCTCATCAAGGGAGCATCATCAACCCGACTCACCAGGACACAGATTCCATCAATAATTAATATCACATCATATTATTAATATTTTCTCCCAACTGGCCTATCGATCTAACAGAATAGGTCTTGCCCATTGGTAAATCAAAGAAATAATAATTAACAATATATGTCCGTTATTATATGGGGATTAAGGGATCATACTCCATAATAAAGTCTTGAGGTCCTATCCAATTATCGAGTCAGCATAAATCGGATAACCACTGGTTTTGGTCCTGCTCAATGTACTCAAAGCACACGAGTGTAATTCTATGGTCAAGACCAACCACACCTAATTACACTACAACCAATCTGATGGTTTGTCCAATTCCATCTCGGTTGTGAGCCTCAACTTATACTAGGCAAGGGACTGATAACATGATCTTCCTTGTAACACCATACACCATGTTATCTATAATGCGTAGTAAAGGACTTTATGCATGTACTAATATAAACAGGCACCTAGTGTAGTTGTGATTCTCATTTCAAAATGAAGATGCTCATATAAAGAAGTCATGTCTTTTAGTATACACATCTTACAATCTCCCACTTATACTTAAAGACCTTGCTGTTCTCTCACTGCCATACATCTGACTCCCATATCCTCCACATGCCGATCGAAAGCTCTAGATGGAAGAGCTTTAGTGAAAGGATCCGCCAAGTTGTCCTCTGATGCAACCTTGGCGACATCCACTTCTCCTCGCTTTATGATTCTCGTATCAGGTGGTACTTGCGCTCTATGTGTTTTCTCGCCTTATGGGCTTGTGGTTCCTTCAAGTTTGCAACTGCACCACTGTTATCACAAAAGACTGTGATAGATCTAAGCAAACCAGGAATCACATCTAAGTCCATGATGAAGTTCCTGAGCCATACAGCTTCCTTGGTTGCCTCTGAGGCTGCCACATACTCAGCTTCCATGGTGGAGTGTGCCACGCATTTCTGCTTGACACTCCCCCAAACAATGGCTCCACCTCCTAAAGTAAACACAAACCCCGAGGTAGACTTACTCTTGTCCCTATCTGATTGGAAATCTGAGTCCGTATAACCCACAGGGACGAATTGGTCTGCCCGGTAAACTAGCATATAATCCTTAGTCCATCTCAGGTATTTCAATATATGCTTTACCATAGTCCAATGTCACTGTCCAGGGTTACTCTGATATCTGCTAACCATGCCCACGGCAAAATAGATATCTGGTCTCGTGCACAACATAGCATACATGAGGCTTCCTACTGCCGAAGTATAAGGAACCGCCTTCATTTCCTCTATCTCTTTTGATGTTTTCGGACACATCTCCTTAGATAGAGGAACTCCATTCCTGAAGGGTAGAAAATCCTTCTTGGAGTTTTTCATGCTAAAACGAGACAAGACAGTGTCAACATATGAAGCTTGGGATAAGCACAACATCCTTTTCTGGTGATCCCTTATGACCTTGATCCCAAGGATGTGTCCCACTTCTCCTAAGTCTTTCATATCAAACTGCTTTGATAGCCAGACTCTTACGTCTGATAACACTTTGACATTGTTGCCAATTAACAAAATGTCATCTACGTAAAGTACAAGAAACACCACGACGTTTCCGTCACATCTTTTGTATACACATGACTCATCCGGACTTTGAGTAAATCTATATGATTGGATTACTTCATCAAAGCGGATGTTCCAAAACCGCGAAGCTTGCTTCAATCCATAAATGGATCGATTAAGCTTGCATACTAGATGCTCTTTGCCCTTTGTAATGATCCCCTTCTGGTTACTGCATGTAGATGGTCTCCTCAAGACTTTCGTTCAGGAAAGTTGTCTTGACGTCCATCTGTCATACCTCATAGTCCATATGAGCCGCAATAGATAAGAGAATCCAGATCGACTTAAGCATGGCTACTGGCGAAAAGGTCTCCTCATAATCGATACCCTCTTTTCTGAGTGTACTCTTTCGCAACAAGCCTAGCTTTGAAGGTCTCAACCTTCCTGTCTGATCCTCTCTTTCTCTTATAGATCCACTTGCATCCAATGACTTTTACACCATTGGGTGGTTCTACTAACTCCAAGACATGATTAGAATCCATAGATTCTATCTCAGAGTTCATTGCCCTTTGCCAAGAATCCGCATCCTTATCTTGGAGGGTCTCGTCATAGGTCCAGGGATCCAGTTAATGTTTACCAGAGGTCAAGTCCGAAGACTCTCCCAAAAACATGAACCTTTCAGGCTGTCTCACAACCCTCTCACTGCGGCGGCGTACCACCTGTGTATCCTCAGTGACACGCGATGCAGTGATTTGTGGTGTATCCTCTTGTACAATTGGTCCTAAGGTCGGAACGTCCCCTCTCAATTCTTCAAGCACTAGTCTACTCTTGGGCTTATGGTTCATCACATAGTCTTCCTCTAAGAATATGGTATTTGTGCTAACGATTACCTTCTGATCCTTAGGACTATAGAATAGACCACCCTTCGTTCCCCTAGGATAGCCTATTAATAGACGTACCTCTGTACGAGATTCCAACTTATCAGTATCTCCCTTCAGCACATGTGCTGGACTACCCCAAATCCGAACATGTCCTAGACTGGGTTTATGCCCAGTCCACAGTTCTGTGGGAGTAGAAGGGACTGACTTAGACGGAACCAAATTCAGTATGTACGCTGCTGTTTCCAGAGCGTATCACCAGAACGAATTAGGTAAGTCTGAATAGCTCATCATTGACCTAACCATTCTCATAAGGGTCCTATTCCTTCTTTCTGCAACTCCGTTCTGTTGGGGTGTACCGGGTGCAGTTAGCTAGGACTGAATCCCAGCTTCTGATAGGTAGGTCCTAAACTCTCCAAAGAGGTACTCGCCACCACGATCTGATTGTAGGGTCTTGATAATTTTACCTCGATGTTTCTCCACATCAACCTTGAATTCTTTGAACTTATCAAAGCATTCAGACTTGCGGCGCATCAGGTAAATGTACTTATACCTTGAATAATCGTCAATAAAGGTGACGAAGTATTCAAAGCCACCTCTAGCCTGGATTGACATAGGACCACACAAATCAGAATGAATCAGTTCTAACACATCTTTGGCCCAATACCCCTTAGCCTTGAAAGGCCTCTTGGTCATCTTACCTTCCAAGCAAGACTCACAGGTTGGGAGATCTTCCACCACCAATGAACCCAGGGGTCCATCGGCTATCAACCTCTGAATCCTACTAAGGTTAATATGACCAAGTCTAAGGTGCCAAAGATACGTCTGATTCATCTTAGAAGGCTCCTTTCTCTTATTTAAGTTAGATGATGAGCTATTAACCTCAGTTAGATAATCTCTCTATTTCTTTTTATAACAACTTTGTTATCAAAAGCAACAAAATATCCATCCTTTATCAACTTAGAAACTGAAATTAAATTCTTTCTAAACGAGGGTACATAAAGGTAATTTCTCAGAACTAACAATTTATTTCTCTCAAAAGATAAATAAAAAACTCCTATTGCAACTGCTGCCACTTCAGTAGCATCGCCCATGTAGACCACGATTTCTCTATCAGCTAGCCGTCGGGTTTCCTGGAACCCCTACAGAGTATTGCAGACATGGTCAGTGGCTCCCATATCTACACACCAGGTACTGGTAGATAGCACCGCTAAACATGTTTCAACGACTAAGCATGAAGAAATACCTTTGTCTTGACGACGGGGACAGTACGCCTTCCAGTGCCCAGTTTGCTTGCACGTGAAGCACTTGCCTTTCGGCTTCTTCATGCCAGTCCGAGGTCCCTGCGATGTGTTAGTAATATGAGAGAAGTGTCCTAAGGCAATCGCCTTATGATTGTAAACATTTATTTTAATAAATGAAAATTCACTATTTGAGTATACATGTTTGTGTATTTGATTGGGATCTTAAACTCATTTACTGAATGTCCGCAATACAATTCACAGCATGAGAGAATTTGTGATGAATTCACAACTAGTGATTATCTCTACATGTGCAATTGTGAAGTATTGAAAATATCCCTAGTCGATGAATTGATAAATACGAACACTATCAATTCTGTTGAGACTAGCATGGGTTATTCTCTAATCAGCTGATTCTCACTGGCTGGTGACATTGGGATGTCCGGAGATAAACATGAATGCTAGTTAAGGGAACTAGTTCATTGGAGTGACTTACTGTAAAACTTCACATGGTAGTCTATATATAGACATGTCAGTGAAGTTCTTACTGCAGCTTAAGTGCGATGATCCTTTGACTTACGGTGTTCAAGTCATCTTGGTCATGGAGACTTATACTTTAACATCTTAAGCAAGCATCTCCAAGGAGGTGTGGACCCAGGATGGTTGGATATAAGCCGAAGTGCCCGAAGATGTTTGAACAGCCAACAAAGGATTCACCACTCCTTGCGAGGAGATGTATACCCAGGCCTATCGTCGGATTGTTACTCAAAGCCTCTGGCCAGAGCATGTCATGTTTAGAGTATGAGTCTCTTAAATACATGAGAGTAATTAGAAATCCAAAGGATGAGAGAACGTTACTTGGGCTAGGTGTGACGTAGTCAGCCTAGTGGGGATTGACACACACAGACCATGTCCTGAACCAAGTGGGTATAAGATGGTGAAGGGAATGAGGCACGATTCATTAGAGCTGCTGAAGGGTTTCAGAATTATTTCTGAGGTCAACCGTTGATCTTTCGATTAATTGGGGGTCATGATGTACTACTAGGTGCCACTCATGATCGTTCTATAATTGGTTGATTGTAGACGGCCAACATAAATCGAAAGCCTATTTAGTCACACGCACTATGAGTAATCCGAGGGATTTAAAACGAGTTAAAAATTGGATTTTCCGATTAAGAGAAATAAGTCGAATCTGAATTTATCAGAGGCGCACGAGAAGCTTAAAATGGCTAAGTCTTTTGAAGGCTTATTGGGCGAATTAAATGAGTTTAATTCGCGAGGGTTTGGCTTGATGTGGCCGGCCAAAGAGGGTATCCACCCTCTTTGGTTTGGCCGGCCACTACAAGGAGAGAAAACCAATTTATTTGGTTTATTTTATAAAATAAATCAAGCGCGATTTGTTTTATAAAATTATGGATAAATAAATCTATATAAAGAAATTTATATAAAGAGATTTATATAAAGAAATTTATATAAAGAAATTTATAGAAATTTATTCTTTTTATGGAAATTAAAATGAACATGGATCGGTTTATTTTAATTTTATAAAATCAATTATGAATTGATTTTTTCATGATAAGAAAAATTTATAAATTTCTTGTAAATTTTATTCCATAATAAAAGGAGATATGTATTTGTTTTATTATAAAGTTAGTTATAATAAAACTTGGCATAAACAGAATAATTCATAAGAAAATTTATAGGATAAATTTCTTATGAAAAATTCCGTTAAAGGGGAGACTTGGCAAGGGAGAGGCTACTATATAAAGGAACCAAGGCTAGGCTTGAATTCCTCAATTGAGTTATCAAGAGAATTAGTAGCTCTCTCTCTCTCTCTTATTCTCTCCCTCTCCTTCTCTCCTCCTCCTAGGGCCGGCGCCCACTCTTCACCCTAGGGTCGGCGTCCACTCCTCCTAGAGCCGGCGCACCTTCACCTCCTAGGGTTGGCGTGAGCTACCTCCACCAAGAAGGTGCCAAAGAAGAAGAAGAAGAAGCGGGTCGCAACTCCTTCCTTCCCGGAATTTTGATTCCGTTACTTGGTGGTTAGTTTCCATCTTTCTCTCTTGATATTCTAGTTGTGCTTTTGGAGAATCTAGTAGTTCTCGTCGGCACAAAACTCATGGCTTTGCGAAGTCATCCCGAAGCGAACTCAGTGTGGATGCGAATAGAGGCGGAGCTTCCAAGGGACGCTACGGTTGGATCTCGTCCCTTACTTCGAGTTACGCGAGGTAACGAGTAAATTAGTTTACTTTCTGCAAAATTTTAATTTATGATCATGTCCACACATCATAAGGTTGCATACTAGATACGTGGTAAAAATAATTTGAGAAATTATTTATGCTAATTCTTCCGCTGCACGTAATTATTTTTTTTAAATTACGAACCCGTATCCATGTCAACATGCACCCGGTCCTAACACGATGCTGCTGCCTTCTTGAACCCACCTTGTTTCTTCTTCTTCCTGCCTTTCGGCACAGAAGAAGAAACCCTTTGAGTTACTAAGACTTGCGAGTTCTGACGAAAGAGGCCCTCTGCCGCCTGGAGTTCTCCTAGCAGTTCACCCAATGAATAATCACTTTTGTTCATATTGTAGTTGAGCCTGAACTGCTCAAAACTCCTAGGCAGAGACTAGAGTATAATATCGACCTGGGATTCCCCGTCGATCTGTGCTCCCAGTACCTCAATCTCATTGAGGTGAGCCATCATTTTTAGGACATGATCCCTTACGGGTGTCCCTTCGACCATGGTGGTCGTCATCAGACTCTTCATCGCAGCTTGCCTAGCAGCTCGACCTTGGTGCCCGAAGAGCTCCTTGAGGTTCAACATCATGTCACTAGTAGTGGGCATGGCCTGATGTTGATGTTGCAGCACATTCGACATGGATGCCAGAATGTAGCACCGCGCCATCTCATCTACCTTGACTCACTTCTTGTAACGCTCCCTCAACTCTTCACCAGAGTCCTCTCTAGGCCTCTCTGAACATTCCTCGAAGAGTACAAATTTGTACTCTTCAGCAGTGAGGACAATGTCAAGGTTCCTCTTCCAGTCTATGTAGTTTGGGCCAGTAAGTTTATTTTCCTTAAGAATTGTTGCTAGTGGGTTAAAAGTCATTATGAAAAATCTGAGAATCACAACATACTCTATTTTAAAAATCGAAAATAAATTGATTCCTCAAAACAATAAATTTTCGAAATCAACCAACACCCCTATACACTGAGAAATTCGCACGCCACGATGGTGTGGACGTATACGAATCTCTACATTCATAAGAGAAGGTTTTACCCATCAATCTTACTATCTCGTCAACCTAACTTTTTGACAAGAAAGATCAATAGTTGGTTCACTTCGTCTTTGCAAAATAATAGTAGTGACTCCGATAGGGAGGATACTGTTATTCGCATCTCAGTGTGCACCATTACACGACACTAAGAATATTATTTCCGATTATGTGCCTTCCGATGGGGAAGTACACACGCTCTTTAATAATTTTCTATAGTCTTTTCCGACCCAGTGATCCGCAGAACAAGTCCATCCGATGGGGAGGAAGGCACTCAGAGCCGACGCGCAAACTTATTCGCATCACTTATCGGTTTGTAATGAAAGTCATGGGACCCTTAGGGTCCTTCTCCCACTTAATAATTTATGACGAAGAATTTTACTAGCACAACCACACAACCAAGCACATAATCAATATATGAAAAATACAGAAAATCCTAGATTTTCCAACTTTCATGACCCTTGGTCTCTAATGCACCTCCAGTCGTGTCGTCACTTTGTCCGCTCCTCCCTTCCTTCTGTGCAAGCTACCTTGAGGGATCTCCGAGCCGAAATGACTAGCTAATTATTTACATCATCTATCCTATACTCCACGAAGGAGTGTACATGAAAACTAGATGGAAAGTAAAATAAATAGCTCGGCTAAACACGTGCCATATTTAATTACAAAAATTAAATAAATAGCCTCGTCAACCCCGAGGATTAATTAATTACAATAATTTGCACAACTATCACACACATCAATTATTTGGCCATGATAAGTTGGAATCTAGTGCCTGCAACACAGAGTTAGCCTACGCACATCCAAATATCATCCAGCAAAATAAAATGCAAAAAATTAACCAATCCTTAAACACACAAAGCCGGAAACCTCGGCTCTGATACCAATTGTTGGGTATGGTTTGGCGGGTTTCCTAAGCGAATACTTGGTCGTTCCGAAAGACCTCTCCATGTCTACAGATTAAAACTTAATCCGAATGGAGACCCGTCTCCCAACGACCATCTAGTGCCGTATCGAACAACCCAAATTACAACTCGGCCAATTACAAAAATTAGCCTTATAATTTGCTTGACCGTTCGACCGCGGAAAAGGTGACGAGTGGATCGCCGGCTTTTGTGTTTATGGTCGGGGTCCAGTTAGTAAATTATTGGCTATGATACAAAATCAAAATAATAAACTAACTAACATAAAATGACGAGGTAAACAATCATGGCACATATGGACAAGGGAGCTTGGGAAAGAAATTATACCTTCCCGATCACCTCGCGGCCTTCTACCTTATGTCCCTCCCTTCCCAGACGTCGTGTGGGTGACGGTCTACCGGGAACCGAGATCACCGAGGCGCTCCAATTAATCCCTTTCCTTCACCTTCCCTTGCGCCAAGAAAACCCTCCACCGAGGGTTATCACCGGCGCTTCCTTCCTCTCCACCGAGTGCCCCCGAGCTCCTCCGGCCACAGCCGAACGTCGGCCACAAGGGGACTGATGAGAAGAGGAGAAGGATGAAGGAAAAGTCAAAGAAGAAGAGGAGAAGGCAGCCTTCTTCTTCCTTCTCAAGTCTGCCGCCACCGCCCCTCAATACCTACCGTCGGCGTCTAAACGCCCACTCCTTGCTGCCGGCAGCCACCAACCCTTCCCTCTCTGGTTTCCACCGAACACAACTGGAAGAGCAGATCCTCCTTGTGCCAAGAAACAAGAGAAGAAAGGCTTGAAGAAGGAAGAGATTTTCTCTCTTCCTTCACCTTACGTCGGTTGCCCTAGGAGAGAGATGGTGAGGGAGAGAAGGGAAAAGCCAAGGCTTGAGTTATGGATTAATTCATTCGCCTTGGTTTCATGATCTCATAGGGTATTTATAGGGCTAAGGTAGGGACTAAGAGGAGGAGTTGGATCTTGGCCCACCAATGGATCTAAACCCGATCCATTAATTAAGATCCACTCCACTAAAGGATCTTAATTGAACATCCTCACCAACCCCCATATTTTCATATGGGCTCCACATATTACGAGTCATCCATCCCCCCGTGTTTAAGATCTCGAATGCTCGTTAATTAATTTAAATTACTGACAATTTAAATTAATTAACTTCTGGGTCCTTGACTAGTACCACTCAACTTTATCATCATGCCGGATTAAATCCACCTACAGGGTTTAGCATGATGAACCTTTTGAGCTCATCAAGGGGACATCATCAACCCGACTCACCAGAACACGGATTTCATCAATAATCAACAGCACATCATATTATTAATATTATCTCCTAACTTACCGGGTCTATCGATCTTACAGAATATGTCTCGCCCATTGGTAAATCAAAGAAATAATAATTAACAATATATGCCCATTATTATATCGGGATTAAGGGATTGTACTCTATAATAAAGTCTTGAGGTCTTATCCAATTATCGAGTTAGTATAAATCAAATAACCTCTGGTTTTGGTCCTGCTCAATGTACTCAAAGCACACTAGTGTAATTCTATGGTCAAGAACAACCACACCTAATTACACTACAACCATTCTGATGGTTTGTCCAATTCCATCTCGGTTGTGAGCCTCAACTTATACTAGGCAAGGGACTGATAACATGATCTTCCATGTAACACCATACACCATGTTATCTACAATACGTAGTAAAGGACTTTTTGCATGTACTAATATAAACAGACACCTAGTGTAGTTGTGATTCTCTTTTCAAAATGAAGATGTTCATATAAAGAAGTCATGTTTTTCAGTATACACATCTTACAAAACTGACCAACCCTGGGTTCTATTTACTCTGCCAAACATCAGATCCTGTTTGGCTATCCCTTTGTCAACCTAATCAAACCTGGGTTTGCCCTACCAAACATCAAGTCTTGTTTGGCTTAACCCTTGATCACTTTGACTAAACCTAAGTATATTGTCACTTATAGTTCTGCCAAACATTATGTCCTGTTTGGATAACCCTTTGTCAAACTTGATCAAACATAGGTTTATCCTACCAAACATCAGGTTCTGTTTGGCTTAACCCATGATCACTTTGACTAACCTTAGTATATTGTCAAATATTGAAACCCTAGAGGTTGATTGTTCATAACTGATGCTCTTTGAACCAACATTATGTTCATTCGAACTGATTTAACAATCTATTGCTATCACCTAACAATCGATTGATAACATCGCAATCCAAGCTGAGCCCAAGTGGGTCACCACCAACTATCATATCCTAAGCCTGAGTGGGTCCCAATCGACTGTTGTGTCCCGACTCTGAGTCACAAGCTCAGATGGGTTCCTAAGTGCTAACTTGACTGGACACTAACTCCCAAGCCTGAATGAGTTCCTAAGTTCCAACTTAGCGAGCGTCTTGCTTGAGAATCCCTAGTCCAAGTGGGTTACCGTCGACTGCTGTGTCCTGAGCCCAAGTGGGCCCCGATCGACTGTAGTGTCCAATATTCAAGTCTCGAACCAAGGTGAGTTCCCGAGTTCCAACTCAACCAAACACCTTGTCTGAGCAGGTCAAGCACCCCAAACCCATTTTCGTTCTCTTGAACCTCCTGACCACGAAGTCAAGATATATGATTTACCAGTTGATTGCTATTGCCTAGCAACTGATCACTAGTCCTATTTCTGCCTTTTCAAGGTCGAATTCTTATCATGCAAAGTATTCGATTGACCTCAACCACTAGAGCTTCCTTTGCCCAACATCTGGTTACCCTTTACCCGTCTTGATTTCACATGCCTAGCATCTAGTTACCCTTGACACGTCAGAAATTCATTCATGTCAAACATCTGATCAAGTGTATGGTCAACTATGACCTATTACCAAGTGTTTGGACTTCCTATTACCAAGTGTATGGTCAACTATGACCTATTTGAACTTTCTGTCTTGTGCCAACTCTATGCATATTGGACTTTTGATCGACATGTGTTTGATCACCCTGACACACTTGGACTTCCCCTTGCCAACTCTCCGTTAGACTTTCGATCACCAAGTATCCAGTCAACCCTAACTTACTTGGACTTTCTATCTCGTTTCAATTTCCTATTGAACTTTCGATCATCAAGTGTCCGGTCAACCATAACCCACTTGGACATTTCACCTCATGCCAACTTCCTATTAAACTTCTGATCACTAAGTGACCGATCAAATATGATCCATTTAGACTTTCTTTTTGTCAACTCTATGTTGGACTTTCGAATACCAAATATCCAGTCAATCATGACTCACTTGAACTTTCCTTCTTGTGTCAACTCCGTGTTAGACTTTCGATCACAAAGTGTCTAGTCAACCATAACACACTTGGACTTTTCTTTTGTCAACTTCATGTTGGACTTTCAATCACCAAGTATCCAATCAATAATGATCCACTTAAATTTTTCATATTTTGTTAAATATCCCATCAATCTTAACCTATCTACTTAAGTATTGCTCATCCAACTAACATATTAATCAACTATCGAAATCCAACTCGAATCAATTTGAATTTAATCTATCTGATAAACCTTCATCCTAGATCGATTTACCAACCATTTAGCTAAAAAAATCTACTCATTGATAATCTAGCTTTCGCTGTGACTGGCCACTTGGACTTCCCCTTGCCAACTCCTCGTTAGACTTTCAATTAACAAGTATCCAGTCAACCCTAACTTACTTGGATTTTCTGTCACATTTTAATTTCCTATCGAACTTTCGATCATCAAGTGTCTGGTCAACCATAACCCACTTGGACATTTCATCTCATGTCAACTTCCTATTAGACTTCTGATCACTAAGTGTCCTATCAAACATGATCCATTTAGATTTTTTTTGTCAACTCTACGTTGGACATTCGATTACCAAGTATCCAGTAAATCATGACTCACTTGGACTTTCCTTCTTGTGTCAACTCCGTGTTAGACTTTCGATCACAAAGCGTCTAGTCAACCATAACACACTTGGACTTTTCTTTTATCAATTTCATGTTGGACTTTCAATCATCAAGTATTCAATCAATAATGACCCACTTAAATTTTTCATATTTTGTTAAATATCCCATCAATCTTAACCTAGCTACTTAAGTATTGCTCATCCAACTAACATATTAATCAAGTATCGAAATCCAACTCGAATCAATTTGAATTTAATCTATCTGATCAACCTTCATCCTAGATCGATTTACCAACTATTTAGCTAAAAAAATCTACACATTGATAATCTAGCTTTCGCTGTGACTGGTAGATAACGAATAATATCTCTTCTCTTATACAAATCATCCATTTACTACTTTATCCTTTAAAATAAATGACTAAAAAATTCATTGTTACACTTTTTATTTGAGAGGCTAAGTATACACCGAACCATCTTCATTTGCTCATTCATGATGTAATAATATTGAGTTCGATAAAAAAATAATAAAAAAAGGACAACCTTTGTGACCGCAATTGAAACTTTTTAAAATGTTAGCTAGGTTAAGGCAAATTAAATATGTACTATTCATTGAAATTTATGATTTGTTCTTGATAGGGTTGGATAGTCCGTGTTCGGTGTGAGAGATGAAGAAGTCGTGGGGCGTGATATGACGGATTGAAGAGACCTTCCTTCCCGGGCCCCGGGGCCGCCCACAGGAGACGCGCCCGGGAAGGGTAGCCAGAAGACCTCTCGCAGGAGCACCCTGGGAGGTTAAGCCCCGAGCGCACCTAGGGAGTGATAGCGCCCGAAGACCCCGAGCTCACCTCGGGAGGTGGAGTCCCCGCAATGACAGACCTCCGGTATTGATCCCCCATCTCGGTGCGGATAATTATCCCAGTTAGAAAAGGTTTGCACGACCCTTAATGTCACAATGGGTGATAACGGCGCAGACCGTTTCAAAGGATATCCAATTACCGCCGAAAGAGGGGGCGTGGCTTAAGTATCGGAGACGTGGCACCGATCGAAGGGGCACATCTAGTCTGTCGACATCAGGATAAAAGGTAGTCCAACCCCTCCGGTAAGGGTGTTACGCTCTCTCAACTCTACATACACCCTCTACTTCTTGCTACCTTTATTTTTCGGACGGACACTGACTTGATCGTCAGAGTGGACTCCGCCGGACCCCTGCCGGCATGTCCCCTAACGCTCGTGTTAACCTTGTAGGACCCTAAGTTCCTCCCCTCCCTAGTGGCTTCCACGTGGGCGAAACCTCGGTGACCGATCATCGCCGTCGATTCCTTCCGGAACAAATTTGGCGCCGTCTGTGGGAAACACTAGCAAAGCACCTGAAGGAGCACCGATGGCAGGGTTGGAGAAACATCCCATTGTCCGTAGAGGGGAGGACTTCGATCTTCAAGAGGTCTTGCTAGAAGACCTCGCCCATCCGAGAGAAGATGAAGAACCGAAGAAGGAACGAAGGGAGGTCGAGAGTGAGGAAGTACAGATCCATCCTCAACATGGAGGGGGAAGCACGCGCATCGCCCTCGACCTCGCACCAGAACTAAGAAGTTGTCTCGTCGAGTGCCTGCGAAACCATAAGGATGTCTTCGCTTGGGCCACGAAAGAGATTAAAGGAGTTCCACCAGCGCTGGCCATGCACCACTTGCATGTTATGCCAGGAGCCCACCCCGTGAAGCAGAGGCAGAGGCACTTCGCTCCTGACCAAGATAAGGTCATTCGAGATGAAGTCCAGAAGTTGTTAAAAGCCGGACACATCAGAGAAGTCTAATTTCCAGTATGGCTAGCCAATGTGGTCCTCGTCCCCAAGCCCGGGGGAAAATGGCGAGTCTGCATCGACTTCCAAGACTTAAACAAAGCTTGCCCAAAAGACTGCTACCCCCTGCCTTGGATAGACCGGTTGGTGGACTCTACAGCCGGGTGTGAGTTCATCTCAATGTTAGATGATTACCAGGACTACCACCAAGTCCCACTCGCTCCCAAGGACCAGGAGAAGGTCAGTTTGTGATGGCTGACGTACTGCTACAATGTCATGCCCTTCGGCTTACGTAATGCGGGCGCTGTTGGGACCGGGTGCATGTTGACATGGATGCGGGTTCGTAATTTCAAAATTAATTACGTGCAGCGGAAGGTTTAGCATAAATAATTTCTCTAAATCATTTAACCACACATCTAAGCATGCAAGTTTATCTTGTGTAGACATGATCATATATTTAAAATTTTGTAGAAACGTAAACTAATTTGCGTATTACTTCGCGTAACTCGAAGGAAGGGACGAGATCCAACCGTAAGCGTCCCTTAGAAGCTCCGCCTCTATTCGCGTCCACGCCGAGTATCTTCGGGATGACTTCGCAAAGCCACAAGTTTCGTGTTCTCGAGAACTACTAGATTCTCCGAGAACGTGACGAGAAAAACCAAGAGAGAAGTCGGAAGACTAACCACAAAAGGATGGCCGGAATCAAAATTCCGGCGAAGCAAAAGAAGAGGCTTGCAAGCAAAAAGATCCTTGCGGCAAACCCTAATTCCGGCAGCACCTTCTTCCGGCCAAGAGATGGTCGGAGCTTCCTTCTCCGGCAGCAGGTGGTGGTCAGCAGGGAAAGGGCAGGGGTGGCCGGCTGGTGCTCCTTCTTGGGGCTGGTTGGCGCACGGCAAGAAGGGGAGAAGAGAAGGAGAGAAAGAGAGGGAGAGAGTCTATGCCTTCATCTCTATAATTTTCACCCAAGCCTTGCCTTGGGTCCTTTATATAGTGGCCTCTCAACCATCAAGCCTCTCAAATATGGAATAACTTATTCCATCATGCCAAGTTTGATTTTATATCATGGTTAAAATCATATTTTAATTCATGATAAAAAAACAATCAAGTCTCTTCTCTCTTATGGAATAAATTTCCTTATCATGGTAAATCAATCCATGATTGATTTTATAAAATAAACCAATCCATGGTTCATTTAAATTTCCATGAAAAATAAACCAAACATTGGTTTATTATATATAAAAAAATTTATATCATCCATAATTTTATAAAACAAACCACACTTGGTTTATTTTATAAATTGAACCAAAAACTTGGTTCTCTCCCTTTGTTGTGGTCGGCCAAGCAAAGAGGATGGAGGCCCTCTTTGGCCGGCCCATCCAAGCCACGCCCCAATGAATTAAACTTATTTAATTCATCTATTAAGTCTTCAAAAGACTTAGCCATTTTACGCTTCCGATGCGTCTCTGAAAAACTCAGATTCGACTTATCGTTTGGCTCAACCAAACCTAATCTCTCTTGATTGGAAAATCCAATTTTTAACTCATTTTAAATCCCTCGGATTACTCGTAGTACGTGTGACTAAATAGGCTTTCGATTTATGTTGGTCGTCTATAATTAATCAATTATAGAACGATCATGAGTGGCACCTAGTAGTATATCATGATCCCCAATTAATCGAAAGATCAACAGTTGACCTCAGAAACAATTCTGAAACCCTTCAGCAGCTATAATGAATCATACCCCATTCCCTTCACCATCTTATACCCACTTGGTTTAGGACATGGTCTATGTGTGTCAGTCCCCACTAGGCTGACTACGTCACACCTAGCCCAAGTAACATTTTCTCGTCCTACGGATTCTAATTACTCTCATGTATTTAAGAGATTCATACTCTGAACATATCATGCTCTGGTCAGAGGCTTCAAGTAACAATCCGACGATAGGCCTCGGGTATATATCTCCTCGCAAGGAGTGGTGAATCTTTTGTAGGTTGTTCAAACATCTTCGGGCACTTCGGCTTATACCCAATCATCCTGGGTCCACACCTCCTTGGAGATGCTTGCTTAAGATGTTAAAGTATAAGTCTCCATGACCAAGATGACTTGAACACCGCAAGTCAAAGGAACATCGCACTTAAGCTGCAATAAGAACTTCACTGACATATCTATATGTAGACTACCATATGAAGTTTTACAGCCAGTCACTCCAATGAACTAGTTCCCTTAACTAGCATTCATGTTTATCTTCGGACATCTCAATGTCACCAGCCAGTGAGAATCGGCTGATTAGAGAATAACCCATGCTAGTCTCAACAGAATTGATAGTGTCCATATTTATCAATTCATCGACTAGGGACAATTTCAATACTTCACAATTGCACATGTAGAGAAAATCACTAGTTGTGAATTCATCACAAATTATCTCATACTGTGAATTGTATTGCGGACATTCAATAAATGAGTTTAAGATCTCAATCAAATACACAAACATGTATCCTCAAATAGTGAATATTCATTTATTAGAATAAATAATTACAATCATAAGGCGATTGCCTTAGGACAATTCTCTCATATCACTAACAGGCGCCACATACCAGCGGATGATGGACAATGTCTTCAGGCACCAGATCGGGCGGAACATCGAGGTGTACGTGGATGACATCCTGGTAAAGACTTACAAGGGAGGTGATTTAATAGCTGACCTTGCAGAGACGTTCGCTACCCTAAGGGCCAATAGGTTGAAACTAAACCCAGCTAAGTGTTTATTTGGGGTAAAAAGTGGTAGGTTCCTGAGGTACATGGTGACGGAGAGGGGGATCGAAGCCAATACAGAAAAGGTAAAGGTCATTCTGGATATGTCGCTCCCGCAGAACTTCAAGGAGGTACAGCGGCTGAATGGAAGGATCACGGCGTTGTCCCGATTCATCTCCAAATCCGCAGACAAGACCCTCCCATTCTTCAAAATTCTGAGAAAAGTCGTTAAGTTCGAGTGGGATGACCAGTGTAAGAAGGCCTTTGCAGAGTTGAAGACCTATCTTGTAGACCTCCCTACCCTGCACAAACCCGTGGAGGGGGAGACCCTATTCCTCTATTTATCAGCAATCGAGCAAGTGGTGGGATCGGCACTCATCCAAGAACAAGATCGAGTACAATACCCCATCTATTTCTTTGGACACCTTCTAAAGGATGCCGAAACGCGGTACACCACGATGGAAAAATTGGCCTGTGCCTTGGTTTTGATGGCCCGAGGTTGCGGTCGTACTTCTTAGCGCACCCCATCGTGGTCCTCACCAATAGCCCGCTCGCTCGAGTCCTCACTAACCCCGAAGCGTCGGGCAGGCTAATAAAATGGACAACGGAGTTAAGCAAATACGGCATCGAGTATCAGCCCCGAGCTGCCATCAAAGCGCAGGCCCTCTCCGACTTCATGCTGGAGACCGTCCCGGAAGCGGAGGCCGAAGGTATGTGGAAGGTCTATGTAGATGGATCCTCCAACAGCCAACATAGCGGGGTTGGACTGCTAATGATTTCCCCTAAGGGAGACACATTGCATCTGTCTATCTGACTTCACTTTAAAGCTACCAACAATGAAGCCTAATACGAGGCTATCCTAGTAGGACTGCAAGCAGCCAGGCACATGGGAGCCTGTCGGGTCATGGTCTATTCGGACTCTCAATTGGTGGCTCAGCAAATAGCGGGTAGTTTCGAAGTCAGGTGCGAGCGGCTGCAGAAGTATGTATCCCTCTATGAACAGCTGAAAGCCGCCTTCTCGGAGGTCAACCTGCAAAAGATCTTCCGGTCGGACAATGTGCGGGCCGACGAGTTAGCCAAGCTAGCCAGTTCCATATCCACCTGGCAGTTGAGCGAGCCTAGTGCGGCAAAAACGATGGTAGCCCAAATTGGAGAAGAGGCCAGAACTGACAGACGAACAGACTGGAGGGATCCCTACATACCATTCCTCTGGGATGGATCCCTTCCGAGTGGGCACCAAGAGAGCCGTTTGTTTCGCCGGCAGGTGGCCAGGTTCACACTGGTCGGAGATCAGCTATATAGGAGAGCCTTCGCCCGACCTCTCCTAAAATGCGTCGGGCCGGAGGAGATCGACTACGTGATGAGGGAGGTACACGAGGGCATCTGTGGGAGCAACGTTGAAGGAAGATCCCAGTCTCGGAAGATCCTTTTGGCGGGATACTTTTGGCCTACCTTGCAGGTCGATACGCTTAATTTTATGGCCCGGTGCGAAGCCTGCCAGAGACATCAACATGTAACTCACCGTCCGACCGGGCCCTTGCGAGTTTCTACAATATCCTGCCCTTTCGACCAATGGGGAATGGACATTGTCGGTCTCTTTCCCATTGGACCCCAGCAGAAGAAATTTCTACTAGTCCTCGTTGACTACTTCTCCAAATGGGTAGAAGACAAACCTCTAGTGAACATCACGAAAGGGGTTGTGATGAAATTCCTATGGAGAGACATTGTCTGTCGGTACGGCATCCCTCACAAGCTGGTATCCGACAACAGGCGACAATTTTTGGGGCGTAAGCTAAAGGAGTGGTGCGAAGGATTAGGCATTCAACAGGCCTTCACCTCAGTGGCATACCCGCAGAGCAATGGACAAGTCGAAGTCATTAATCGAGAAATTCTGCGGGAGCTCAAGATAAAGTTAGACCACGTCGGGGGCAGCTGGGTTGAAGAACTCCCCAGCATCCTGTGGTCCTATCGGACTACCCCGAAAGAAGGGACGGGTGAGAGCCCTTTCCAGTTGGTTTATGGCGCAGAGGTCGTCATCCCGGTGGAGGTAGGGGAAGAGTCCCCCCGACGGCAGTATTATCCCAAGAAAGACAACGACCGGGAGTGGCTAATTGATCTAGACCTCATCTCGGAGGTGCGGGATAAAGCCGCGGCCAGATTGGAGGCATATTGGAGAAGGATGCAGCAAGCTTACCATCGTCGAGTGATCACCGGCAACTTCGAAGTGGGTGATCGAGTCTGGAAGAGAATGAAGCCGGTAGGGGACCCGAGGAAGCTGGACCCGTAGTGGGACGGCCCCTACATCGTCATCAAGAAACTCACAGGAGGTAGCTATTACCTGGAAGACAATAAAGGCAAAAGATTAGAAAGGCCCTGGCATGCCAACCATCTCCGCCCCTACTGTACTCAGTGAGGTACCACGTGGTGTATTTGTTTGATGTAGTTTTTACTTCTTCACTGCCTTGCAGTATAATCAATAAAAAGTGTGAGTGACATGTCATTCGGAAAAATGCTGAGTCCCCATCCATGATTAAACCCTACAGCCCCTTGGTGTGTAGGCTTGGCCTTAGAGCCGTACATGCCCGGCCAAGAGTTGATAAAACCCTACAGCTCCTTGGTGTGTAGGCTTGGCCTCGGAGTTGTACACGCCCGGCCAAGAGCTGATTAAACCCTATGGCCTCCCAGCTTTCCTCGGAGCTGGCATTTTAAGGGGAACAAGAAATCCCTCCAGATATAAGCGAAGTTGACATTCAATAATAAAACGACCACTCACTTGTCCTACAACAAAGAGAGCTTAAAAAGAAGAAGATACAGCGAGTGAGGGACTGTCAGGGAGTCTATGCCTATATATCCTATAAATCCCGCTCCTCTGGGGACAGATCATCCCAAACACGCTGGACAGTTATCGCACGTAAATCTGAGCCGGGTTTTAGTAGCTGGTCCTTCTCTAGCTGGCTGATAGCGCCATAGAAGCCCTGTTTGAGGCGCTTCAATGCTTGCCTAGCCACTACCTCAGCATACTCCTCCGGTTCCAAGAACTTAGCCCTGGACTCCGCCTCGATCCAAGATAGTTGAATTGCGTGGTCGCCCCACTGCTGCTGTACCTTGGCCTCGGCCTCCTCCTTGGCAGCTTTCAGTGTCGCCACCTCTTGGAATAGGTAAGCCTGAGTCTCTTGCACCTCCGTGTGTAGGCTTGGCCTCGGAGCTGTACATGCTCGGCCAAGAGATGATAAAACCCTACAGCCCCTTAGTGTGTAGGCTTGGCCTCGGAGCTATACACGCCCAGCCAAGAGCTGATAAAACCCTACAGCCCCTTGGTGTGTAGGCTTGGCCTCGGAGCTGTACACACCCAGCCAAGAGCTGATTATGTTGGTGCAAGATGCATCAGTGATGTCCTCCTCTAAGGGTTTCAATGTTTGACAATATGCTTAAGTTAGTGATACATTGAACAATGGAAGGGTGAGTGAAGAAAAGAGTAACAAAGTGAACCAAAGTCCTAGTTAACCTTGGCACTATGTCCTGGTTCTAAGAATTGGGCACTAAGACCTGGTGAGTGAAGCTAGGCACTAAGTCTTGGTTCATGGAATTGGGCACTAAGTCCTAGCCGAGGGCTGGGCACCTAAGACCTGACCGAGGGTTGGGCACTAAGTCCTGGTTCATGGAATTGGGCACTAAGTCCTGGCCAAGGGTTGGGCACCTAAGACCTGACCGAGGGTTGGGCACTAAGTCCTTGTTCATGGAATTGGGCACTAAGTCCTGGACCTAGGGTTTGGGCACGAAGTCTTGGTTCGAGGGATTGAGCAACTTAGCTGAGAGATGACTAAGGACATAAGTAGAGACGGGTCGAGGGTCGGACGTCTTGAGATCCGAGAGTCTCGAAGGCTAAGCAAAAGTCCACCCGAATGGACTGGGTGGCAACCGTCTCTTAAGAGGAGTAGGTGAAAGGCGTGTTCCTAGGGGTGGGAACTTGCGTCGGTTCGACCTAGGGTTTCGCGGAAATCCGAAGTCATAACCAAGTCCGTAAGGTTAAGATTATCTGTTGGATCGAGTAAACACGATAGAGGGGGGTGAATATCGTGAAAATGTTTCGGATTGAAAAGAAAAAGTACGCAGTGGAATTTAAACAAAACACACACATAGAACTCAAGTAGTTTTACTTGGTTCGGAGTCGCGTTCGGCTCCTACTCCAAGGCCCACGGTCCTTGAGCATTTACTGCAGGCAATTCTATAGTAGCACAAAAGTTTACAGAAATTGTTACAATATTATTGCAGTAAATAAACAAATGTACTCTTCGTTACCAACACACGGTGTGGATCACACTTCGGAGCAGAGGGTTGTCGGCGGCGCTAGAATGTCGAGAACGGAGTTTGCCAGAGCAGAGCGCTTGAACGAAGAGCTTGGAGGCGTTGGAAAAAGTGATATCGAAGCCTTAGGGGTCGAGCCCCTTTTATACTGCTCCTGGGGGCGCCCTGGACGCTGGGGGCGCCTGACACGTGCCTTCGGATCTGAGAAACCTCATCCGTAGCTCGGTCAGCGCTTATCCCTCCAAAATCGGTCTCGGAGCTGACGGGGGCGCCCGAGACTTTGGGGGCGCCCCGGTTGACCTGGTCTACTAGCTTCATGGCTGAGTTTGCTTCGATCACAATTTGGCTTGGACTCAGGGCGCCCGGGACATCCAGGGCGCCTGGGACATCCAGGGCGCCCGGGACCTTCAGGGCGCCCGGGACCATCAGGGCGCTTGGCCCAGTAAGCTTTCGAAGCGATTCTTGCTTAACTGTTCGTTTGGCTTTGACCTTGGGCGCCCGGGACCTCCCGGGCGCCTAGCCCAGCTGCTGCCCCTCTCCTTTGGGTCGTTCTGAGCTGCAGAAACACATTTCTTTGGTCCCTGCATCTAAGGTTAGTTCCGCAACAAACAAGACAAGAATGTTAGTTAGTTTTTACAGTCGTAGCTGTCTTGGTTCTGACTTCGGGTCTCCCAAATGAAACCCTAGGTCGAACCGACGCCTACTGTTCCCTCGACGGGGAACATGTCCTCACCTACTCCTCTCAGGAGAATTTACCTTTTTGCCAACCGGCTCCTCCGGTTGGACTTTTGCCCAGCTTTACTCACCAGGTCTTCGTGCCCAATCCGCGACCAGGTCTTAGTGCCCATTTCCTCGAACCAGGTCTTCGGTGCCCAGCCCTTGGCCAGGACTTAGTGCCCAATTCCTCGAACCAGGTCTTCGGTGCCCAGCCCTCGGCCAGGTCTTAGTGCCCAGTCCACGACCAGGACTTATTGCCCAACCTTATGTCAGGACTTAGTTGCCCAGCCTACTGCCAGGACTTCTTGCCTAGATCAACTAGGACTTTCCTGCATACTTGAGTAACTTTATTAGATCACCAATAGTACTTAACTTTGAATCCTTTGCCAATATCAAAACAAGGTTCGATATGGTGCTTCCGACACCAACATTATCTACTTGTTTGTCTTGTGTTAGTGTATCTTGCAGGTACCTAAAACTGAAGAGAAAGCAAGCAAACAAACAATCTCCCCCTTTTTGATTTATGGTAACACAATTCAAAGTTAAGTAAAAACTTATAACAGTTAATAAATGAGGGTAAAAAATCAATGAAGTATAGCAGTTATGAACAGAATAGATTTGAAAAAAAAAATCCTTTATTTCTCATACTTCCCCGAAAACCCTGAATACTTGTGTTATAAAATCCTTAACTTTGACCTTTCCTCCCCCTTTGACATATATCAAAAATATACATGGGCGAACAGGGTTTCTAATAGAGAGTTTTGAGTTTTACCAAAATAAATTTAAGTAAAGGAGTTCACAACTTTTTCAAAAAATAGTTTTCAAACAAAACATATTACAAAACTTTTTGAAAAAATACTTTTGATTGGAAGTTTTGAAAATTATGTTTTGAAAAACAAGAAGTTTTCATGAAGCTCCCCCTTAATATGAAACTATTCCCCTTTGAAGTTTTAAAAAAACATGCAATTTTCAGTTTGAAAAAGGTTCTAAGCCTAGTTTAGGTCTTGAAAAAGGTTCTAAGTATGAAAACATTCATTACTTTAAAAAGAAATAATTCTAAGTTCAGTTTTGAAAAAATATAAAAGCTTCTGAGTATCACAAAGGAAATTCTTAGTTAAGAGCAACTCAAAGTTTTCAATAAAGTTTCTTTGAAGAAGGGAAGAAATTTAAGGAAAAATTTAATTTTGTTTAAGTCTGCTTTCCCCCTTAAAAATACTCTGAAAAATATATTTTGACAAAGGCTTAAGGAAAAAGGATTGTGTATCAGAGCCTATTAATTTTGCAAAATCATAAATCCATATTGAAAAAGTTTTTTTTTCAAAATATCAAGTGTTACTTAAAAAACTAAATGATAGGGAACAAGTAACACATTATTAACTTATTAAGCAAGGATTAATGCTAAAGAACAGTTTGTTAAACCAAGTTGACATTTCTATTAAGTCCAAGCTTGATATGTAAAACTTAAAGCATTTAATCAATAAGTCTAAGTTCAGAACTATATTTGATTCTAAGAATGATTTAAGTCCAAGTTCCGAACTTTTAGCCACTTATTGTTAATCCTCAAGATAAAGAGAAATAGAATTTCTTAGGTAAAGGATAAAATTTTTGAAAAATTTTGAAAAATCAAGCCTTTGAGAAATGCAAGTACTTTTTGAGAAGTATAAGACTTTTTAAGAAGTATAAGTACTTTTAAAACATAATATGCATTTTTAAAAATATAAGTTTTTTTTTGAAAAAATATCATGAGTTTAAAAACATAAGTGCTTTGAAAATATTATGAATTTGAAAAATATAAGTACTTTTAAAATATTAAAGAAAATTACTTGACTTATCTTTTGAAAGTACTTACAAAAATATTATTTTTAACACATAATATTTTACTTACTTTGGTTTCTTTTCCAGTCTGACTCAATCCTAGAAACCCTTATTAACTACAAGAACATTTCCCTAAGTGTCCTGGAAAAATTTTCAAAGTCAAGTAAGTATTATTTTCAAAAGTATTCTAAAAAGATTTTTAAAGTATTCCAAAGTAAAGTAAACTTTTGAAAGTGATGGTATATATATAAGCAAAATGATTTAAAAGGGTATTATTTTGAAGGAAAAATTATTTATGTTTTCAAAAAGATTTTAAGAGTGCAGTGCATGAAAACATATTATTTTGAAATTAGCAATTCTTTTAGTTTGACTTCCCCCTAAACTTGACACAATCTTAGGAAGTTTATTGGCCACAAGTACTCTTCCTCTGAGTCTTTAGGGTTGGTTCAGACCACAAGAATTATTTAATAATTCAAAATAAATAATTTGCAAAAAAAACTTGTCAGAAAATCTTCTTTTGATTTAGACTTCCCCTAAATTTGACACATCCTAGGAGTCCTTGTAGATCATGAAGTGAACCTTCCTCTCTGTCTTTAGGGTTTACCAAAATCAAAAGAATAACTTTGAAGTATGATAATTTTTAATAAGATAAATTTTTAAAAATACAATTTGGAATGATAGTATAGTTTTCGAAGAACATTTTGAAAAAAAAATTCAAAGAGATAGTAATATACGAAGGTTTTTGAATCAGTTTTTGAAAACCTTATTTCGAGATGATAATAAGTTTTAGAAAAAACAAATTTTTTAAAAAAACTCCCCTTGTATCCGACACCGTCTGACTTTATCTAAGTGCCTTAAGGTATTTCAGTGTTGACCAGGTTTTGACTATGTTGACTTGGTTTTACCAATCAATAATTGACTCAATTAAGTCCTAGGTCTTAGTATAATTCAATTAAGACTTTAGTTTGATGAGTTATTTTTGAAAACAAATGAAATTCAATTTTTGAAAAATGTTGAGTGGAAAACATATAGAGTTAATTTAGAATTAATTTTAGAAAAAATTTGAGTTGATTTGAAAAAGTATTGAACTACATTATTAGGTCCTAGACATCTCACCCAGTTCTACATGACAAAATAGGTTACCTTATCTGTTTTGTGAGATGTTTTATTTTTATCTTCGAATTAGTGTTAAATCTAAGATTTACTTAAAATTTGTATTAGATTCAAATCTGACAATAGTAAAGTGAATTTGATTTTCTATAATTGGCTTTCAGGTCTTGGCGAGGCACTAGGCCTTCTTTGGCCGTAGCCTTATTGGATCATCAACCCTTTCCTTGACAAAGTCTTTTATAGAAAATACATCTTCAAGTTACTCCTTGAAAGATTTTGGTCTAACTAGCTTGAGTCTTGGATCGGTAGCTTCGGCTAGTTTCACCAGACTAAACAGACCAAGTAGGGTATACTTGACCTTATTAGAAAGGTTTCCCTAACGTACTATCATCTCACCTCCTCCCAATACTATGTTGTTCAAATTTTAATTAAACCGTTTGCCCTTAAATTATCCAATTCTAAATCCAAGAAAAAAAACTATGTAAAATTATAATGACGGGAAATTTCTAGATTTTCTAAGTTTGCAAGATTATTAATTAGTTTTTCTTGTATATCAATTTTAATTTTTAAAGTCTCATTTTCTTGTCTTAACATTTTGAATTTTGAATTTATTAATATATATGATTTCATTAAGTTACTTAGGCATGTATCCATATCTAAATTTGACCAAGGGTGATTAATTAAACTATCAGCATTCAAGGTAAAAAGTGGATTTTCATATAAATTAAAGTTACCCATCTTGGTAGGTTGTCCTGGATCTTTGGCTCTTCTATCTTTGCATTCACCTTTGTAATGCCCAAACTCCTAGCATTTGAAGCATTGGATGTGACTTTTGTCCTTTCGTGCTTTTGGAACTGGTTCCTTTGTCGCCGTTGATGGTGTCGTTCGTATCTTACGAGTAGGACACTTACTTTTGTAGTGTCCTCTCTCCCTGCATGTGTAACAAATTACATGATTTTTCAAATTTGAATTTACAAATTTACCTTTTGATTCCTTATTGGGAATCTCCCCCTTGATTCTTGCCGCCTCGAATCTAGAATTATCTTCTGATTCCATGTCTGAGTCGGACTCGGATACTGGTTGAAGCTCCTTCTTTGGTGGTTCTTTTAGAGTTTTCCCTGCAATAGAATTTACACCTTCCTCGACCATTACAGTATCTGTTTAATTATTTAATTCTAAATTTGAAAAGAATTCGAAATCGGTTACCATCTCAGTCAATTCGTCGTCTGATTCTGGTTCGATTTCAACTTTGGATTCGGGTTCAAACTCTGACTCGACTATCTGTGCTTGGACCGAGAGGGCAAGATAACTTACCTGATCTTCTTCTTCATCTGAGATCTCTTGATGAAGGTTAGTCAATTTTTCTCATATTTCTCTAGCACATCTGAATGTACATACTAGTTCGAGTTGCTCCTTGGTTAGGCCACATTGTAGGATTGCAGTTGCCCTTGCATCGGTCTCGATTTAGTTGAGGGTTTGTTCATTCAGTTTACCCCACTCGATTGATAACTCATCATCTACGAGAAAAGAGAATCCCGTTTGGATGATCAGCCATAAGTCCATGTTGGCCTTCAGAAGGGACTCCATTTGACTTCTCCAAAAATTGAAGTTCTCGCCGGAGAATAGCGGTGGACAGACACTGTTCCATTCTTGATTGGCCATTAAAGATAAATCTTGCACACAAAAAGAAATAATAGAAATGTACCAAGACTTGGTCTTGGATTAGTAGTGCGGGACAGAGAAAAAATAGCCTAACAAAAAATATTGCATGAATTTCGAGGCAGAATAATAATAAAATAATAATAATAAGTTTGTTACAAATTTTTAGAAAATGTTACTTTTGTTAATTCTGAATAAAATAAGAATTCAATGTTGTGACAAAAATTTGCTCGAATTAAGGTAGCACGAATTTCGAGAAAAAATATTAAAATAATGGGAAAAAATTTATGACAAATTTTCAAAAATTGATTGTTTTATCAATTCTGACTTATGGTGAAAAAATAAGAATTCAAAATTGAAAAAGGCGTAAAAATCGAGTGGTGTTGTACCAACCTCGATTAACGAAAACACGATAGATATTATTTATTTGAAATACAAGGGGAAAAAGATCGAGTGGTGTTGCACCAACCTCGATTAACGAAAAAGAAAAGAAATAAAATGGAAAAAATTTCGTAAATCCGAAAAACTCCCAAATTGGTGGTTGCACCAAATTTGAGCTACCCCGCTCTGATACCACTTGTTGGATCGAGTAAACACGATAGAGGGGGGTGAATATCGTGAAAACGTTTCGGATTGAAAAGAGAAAGTACGCAGCGGAATTTAAATAAAACACACACACAGAACTCAAGTACTTTTACTTGGTTCGGAGTCGTGTTCGGCTCCTACTCCAAGGCCCACGATCCTTGACCGTTTACTACGGGCAATTCTATAATAGCGCAAAAGTTTACAGAAATTGTTACAATATTATTGCAGTAAATAAACAAATGTACTCTTCGTTACCGACGCTCGGTGTAGTTTGTACTTTGGTGCAGAGGGTCGTCGTCGGTGCTAGAATCTCGAGATCGGAGTTTTCCGGAGCAGAGCAATTGAACGAAGAGTGTAGAGGCATTGGAAGATTGATGTTATGAAGCCTCGGGGTCGAGCCCCTTTTATAGTGCTCCTGGGCGCGCCCTGGTCGCTAGGGGCGCCTGACACGTGCCTTCGGATCCGAGAAACCTCATCCGCAGCTCGGTCAGCGCTTATCCCTCTAGAATCGGCCTCAGAGCTGACGGGGGCGCCCGGGACGTTGGGGCGCCCCGGTTGACTTGTTCTGCTGGCTTCGTGGCTGAGTTTGCTTCGATCACAATTTGGCTTGGACCCAGGGCGCCCGGGACCTTCAGGGCGCCGGGACCATCAGGGCGCTGGCCCAGTAAGCTTTCGAAGCGATTCTTGCTTAACTGTTCGTTTGGCTTTGACCTTGGGCACCCGGGACCTCCGGGCGCCTAGCCCAGCTGCTGCCCCTCTCCTTTGGGGCATTCTGAGCTGCAGAAACACATTCCTTTGGTCCCTGCATCCAAGGTTAGTTCCGCAACAAACAAGATAAGAATGTTAGTTAGTTTTTAAAGTCGTAGCTGTCTTGGTTCTGACTTCGGGTCTCCCAAATGGAACCCTAGGTCGAACCGACGCCTACTGTTCCCTCGACGGGGAACGCGTCCTCACCTACTCCTCTCAGGAGAATTTACCTTTTTGCCAACCGGCTCCTCCGGTTGAACTTTTGCCCAGCTTTACTCACCAGGTCTTCGTGCCCAATCCGCGACCAGGTCTTAGTGCCCAATTCCTCGAACTAGGTCTTCGGTGCCCAGCTCTCGGCCAGGACTTAGTGCCCAATTCCTCGAACCAGGTCTTCGGTGCCCAACCCTCGGCCAGGTTTTAGTTCCCAGTCCACGACCAGGACTTATTGCCCAACCTTATGTCAGACTTAGTTGCCCAGCCCACGGCCAGGACTTCTTGCCTAGATCAACTAGGACTTTCCTGCACACTTGAGTAACTTTATTAGATCACCAATAGTACTTAACTTTGAATCCTTTGCCAATATCAAAACAAGGTTCGATATGGTGCTTCCGGCACCAACATTATCTACTTGTTTGTCTTGTGTTTGTGTATCTTGCAGGTACCTAAAACTGAAGAGAAAGCAAGCAAACAAACATAAAGAGGCTGAAAAACAGCTTCCCGGGCACCCCTATAGATACAAGCACCCCCATTGATACAAGCGCCCCTATTGACTCAGACGCATGAATGAATTAGGCGCCCCCATCAATACAGGTACCCTATATGGCAATTTTTATCAGCTCGTGAAGTTCCCGATTTGGATGAACCTTTGACCGCATATGAGGCGCCCCATAACATCACTGTTGGGACCGGGTGCATGTTGACAAGGATACGAGTTCGTAAAATTTTAAATTATTACGTGCAGCGGAAGAATTAGCATAAAATAATTTCTCAAATTACTTTAACCACGTATCTAGCATGCAACCTTATGATGTGTGGACATGATCATAAATTAAAACTTTGCAGAAAAGTAAACTAATTTACTTAGTACCTCACGTAATTCGAAGTAAGGGACGAGATCCAACCGTAGCGTCCCTTGGAAGCTCCGCCTCTATTCGCGTCCACGCCGAGTTCTCTTTGGGATGACTTCGCAAAGTCACGAGTTTTGTGCCGACGAGAACTACTAGATTCTCTAAAGGCACAACTAGAAAATCAAGAGAGAAGGATGGAAACTAACCACCAAGTAACGGAATTAAAATTCCGGGAAAGGAAGGAAGGAGTCGCGATCCGTTTCTTCTTCTTCTTCGGCACGAACTTGGTGGAGGAAACTCACAGGCACCCTAGGTGCTTGCGCCGGCCCTAGGGGAGGAGAGATAGCCGGCCCTAGAGAGAGAAAGGGCGCCAGCCCTAGAGAGAGAGAGAGTTAGAGAGAGAGAGGGAGAGAGTTAATCTCTTGATCAATAGATGCAGGAGATGTTATGTATGCAGGAGGAGCTGCGTTTGGATCTGTTTCTGGACCTATTACAGTTGAGGGAGATTTCAGGAGTGTAGGGGATTGCACTGAGCCCCGGGGATCACTCTTGATGGTTGATGTGTCAGGAGAGTCAGAGGGTAGGTATGTGAGTGTAGGGGATTGCACTGAGCCCCAGGGATCACCCATATCTACTGAGCAGTCAGAGCCTGAGTTGAAGCCTTTGCCAGCACACTTGAAGTATGCTTATTTAGGAGAAGATCAGCAGCTACCTGTCATCATTGCCCAGAATTTAGAGCCAGAGCAAGAGGAAAAATTATTACAAGTTCTGAGGCAGCACAGAAAAGCTATAGGGTGGACACTTGCTGATATTTCTGGGATCAGTCCTGCTATTTGCATGCATCGGATACACTTAGAAGAAAATATGAAGCCAGTGAGACAACCACAGAGAAGACTCAACCCTTTGATTCTTGATGTAGTTAAGAAAGAGGTGACTAGACTTTTACAGGCAGGCATCATTTACCCTATTTCTGACAGCAGATGGGTGAGTCCTATTCATGTGGTTCCCAAGAAATCAGGAGTTACCGTGGTGGCAAATGAAGAAAATGAGTTGGTGCCCACAAGAGTGAAGAATGCATGGAGAGTTTGTGTGGATTATAGGAAGTTGAACCAAGCCACAAGGAAGGATCACTATCCCCTGCCCTTTATTGATCAGATGTTGGAGAGACTGGCAGGGAAGTCACACTATTGCTTTTTAGATGGATACACAGGATATTTTCAGATTTGCATAGATCCGGAAGATCAAGAGAAGACCACCTTCACTTGCCCTTTCGGCACATTTGCATACAGACGGATGCCATTCGGACTTTGCAACGCTCCAGGGACCTTCCAGCGGTGTATGGTGAGTATTTTTGGTGAGCTATTAGAACACTGCATGGAAGTATTCATGGATGATTTCTCTGTTTTTGGTACATCCTTTGATTCATGCTTAGAAAATTTATCTAGGGTTTTGCATAGATGCATCGAGACTGATTTGGTTCTTAATTTCGAAAAGTGTCATTTTATGGTTGAGCATGGTATAGTTTTGGGTCACATAGTCTCTAGGTGAGGTATAGAGGTAGATCCTGCAAAAATAAGTGCTATATCTTCTTTATCTTACCCCGTATGCGTACGGGATGTTCGATCTTTTCTTGGACATGCAGGTTTCTACAGGAGATTTATTAGAGATTTCAGTAGAGTTGCTCTTCCATTGTCTCGATTATTGCAGAAGGATGTGGATTTTTATTTTGATGCGAAATGCAAGGAGGCTTTTCAGAGGTTAAAGGAAGCTCTTATCACTGCACCTATCATCAGATCACCAGACTGGAGCTTACCTTTTGAGTTGATGTGTGATGCCTCGAACCATGCAGTAGGAGCTGTACTTGCACAGAGAGTAGATGGGGCACCATATGTTATTTCTTATGCCTCAAAGACCTTGGATTCAGCCCAAGCCAATTACACCACCACAGAAAAGGAGCTTCTCTCCATTGTTTTTGCTTTAGATAAATTCAGATCATATTTATTGTGTTCTCATGTTGTTGTGTTTTCTGATCATGCAGCACTGAAGTACCTCCTGAAGAAGCCAGATGCGAAGCCAAGGCTTATTAGATGGATGCTACTACTACAGGAGTTTGACTTGGAGATACGGGACAGGAGTGGCAAGGAGAATTTAGTAGCTGACCATTTGAGCAGATTGGAGGGAGATGGAGATCCCACGGCCATAGATGATGATTTCAGAGACGAGCAGCTTTTACAGCTGCATGGTGAGTCACCTTGGTATGCAGACTTAGTGAATTTTCTTGTAGCTCATGTTTTTCCTACACACTTTTCGAAAGCTCAAAAGGATAAGTTTAAAAGTGACGCAAAATATTATGTGTGGGATGATCCTTACTTGTGGAAATTTTGTAGTGATCAAATCATTAGGAGATGTGTACCAAATCATGAGTTTCATTCTGTACTCACTTTTTGTCATTCTTCAGCATGTGGTGGGCATTTTGGACCACAAAGGACTGCTAGGAAAATTTTAGAATGTGGATTGTACTGGCCCACCCTATTTAGAGATTCATATAGGTTTTGTAAATGTTGTGATAGATGTCAAAGAACAGGAAACATAAGTGCTAGAAATGAAATGCCTCAACAAACTATTTTATTTTGTGAGATATTTGATGTGTGGGGTATAGATTTTATGGGACCATTTCCTGATTCTTTTGGATTTTTGTATATTCTTTTAGCTGTTGATTATGTTTCAAAATGGGTGGAGGCCATTCCCACCAGGACTGATGATTCATCTGCTGTTGTGAGTTTTGTCAGGTCACACATTTTTTGCAGGTTTGGAATACCAAGAGCAATCATAAGTGACCAAGGGTCCCATTTTTGTAATAAGCACATGAAGGCTCTTCTTAATAAGTACGGGGTTGTACATAAGGTTTCTACTGCTTATCACCCCCAAACAAATGGACAAGCCGAGGTGTCTAATAGAGAAGTCAAATCAATTTTGGAAAAAACTGTGGGACCTCATAGGAAGGATTGGAGTAAAAGGCTTGAAGATGCTTTATGGGCATATCGCACCGCTTACAAGACTCCCATTGGAATGTCACCTTATAGACTTGTATATGGGAAATCATGCCATTTACCTGTAGAGATTGAACATAAAGCATATTGGGCGGTTAAAGTTTGCAATTTTGATGCTACTAAGGTGGGAGAAGAAAGGAAGTTGCAACTTCAAGAACTAGAAGAAATCCGATTGGAAGCATTTGAGAATTCAAGGATCTACAAGGAGAAGACTAAGAACTTTCATGACAAGCACATTGTGAACAAACAATTTCAAATTGGTGACAAAGTGCTATTATATAAGTCAAGACTCAAATTGATCAAAGGTAAGTTGAGGTCAAGATGGGAGGGTCCATTTTTTGTAACTAATGTTTTTCCCTATGGAGTGGTAGAGATTCAAGAGGAGGCTACAAGTCAAGTGTACAAAGTCAATGGCCACCGGCTCAAGAAATTCCATGAAGAGATAAAGGAGCTAGAGGTGGATGGAGTGGACTCTATAGATGCCACATACCCAACTTGAAAGGGGAGTTCCTTG
Source organism: Boesenbergia rotunda (assembly GCA_024364735.1). Classification (NCBI taxonomy): domain Eukaryota; kingdom Viridiplantae; phylum Streptophyta; class Magnoliopsida; order Zingiberales; family Zingiberaceae; genus Boesenbergia; species Boesenbergia rotunda. The sequence goes on from JAGFNQ010000448.1 coordinate 42,505, forward strand.
TTTCATTAATAAATTTGAGTTGCATGCGCAATTAACTTTCTTAAATAGCTACTTTAAAGTTTAAATAAAATTCTTCATGTAAATACCATGCTTAGATTTAATCATTTAGTTTCATAGAAATTTTATTCATCATTACGCTTTCTATTGTGAATACCATTTCCTTTATTTTGACAATAATAAATGTTTAGTTCACAGTCATGTTTTGTTTCATTTAGTGTTAAGTTTCGAATTCAAATAAATTTTCATTGTGAATACTAGTTTTAGTTTTAATCTCGGCAATCATACATTTGGAGTTCAAATAAACCTCATTCCTACTTTTGCATTATCTAGCTTTCCTTTTCAAGTTCCAATAAATCTTAATTGTGAATATTAGTACTTAGTTTTGGTTATGTCATGTAGCTAGAAGTCTTGGTTAATGGAATAAAGTGTAACCACCTCCTTATACTTCTCTATATCATTTCAGAGGGTTTTGAAAGTTAGTTAACTCTTGTTTGTTGAGTTAAGAGATTCAAGTGCACGGATGACAATTTTGAATGCTTGAGTAATAACTTGATTAATGGACTCTAGACTGATGAAAATTGAGATGAAAATTTTATACCTAGTGAGGATTTAAGCTTTCCTTGTGTGATACACTCATGTGAATGTTGATCTAGAACTTGCTTTGACTCTTTCAAAATCATTATTCTATGAATTGAATCATACTTATGAAGGTGAATTATTTTGTTATTCTTCCTCCACAAGAATTTCTGTTTGTTCTGTGCAAATCTTCAACTTTCTTTATTCATTAGATTCTGTTTGTTTTGTGAATGTTTGTTCTGTTTGTTCTGTGCAATTTCTTTTATCTACTTTTCGGATATGGGCATTTATTTGTGCTAATTGATGATGCTTTGCCCGGGACGGACAAAGATTTAAGTGTGGGGGGAGGTTATAGTTGGTTTTGGATTCTTTGAATGATGCAAGTTTTCATGTGAAGAAGGTGTCTTGAAGTTGCTGTAAAAATTTAGATTCAGAATTCTAAAACAGTGAGTGACCTGAAATTGTTTGTGCCAAGATGATGTGTAGTATGGAGGCTTGTTAACTGCATAAGCTCAGAAGTTATTGCTCAATTCAATACAACAATTCTTTTGTTTTCATATTTCATTCAGGAAGGAGTATCTAAACAGATAATGGAAAGTTGTAGTAGTTTGTAGTGGCTGAAACTCTGGAAATGATGAAGATTCAAGGATGTAAACAACTACTGAAGTCCATAGAATCATTGCATCAAATGGTGTTCTACAAGGATCAAACTATTTCAATTTTTGTAAATCGTTTGGATGAAATCAAGGCTGTAACTTGATGAATTGCGAGCAGTGTTCCACAACTGAAATTTGATTGCAAGTTGCCAAGAAGATGCTGAGAAATGGTGCCAGGATTATATGCAGATAGACAAAGTCTCAAAACAACTATATAAAAAAAAAAAAAGCTCAAGACCTACTGCTACCATAAAGAACTGAAGTTGGAACATGGCAAATTACAACTATCTGCAATTAAATTCTGCCATGATTATCAAGCTAGGTTTTGAATCCTTAAATGCAGCAGCGTGCCAGTCAAACTGCTGTGTATCAAGAATTAGTTGTAAAGTCGAATCAGTAGTAATTCCAAATGGAGAACTTGATGGTTACATTACTATTTGATGTTTTGAGTTTCCTTCAATCAAAAGGGCTGAGAAGGAATCAGAAATACATATCATTGAACTCAATCAGTAACTCTGAAACTTTGCAGTCTGAAAATCGTTTCATGAAGCTGAACTTTGAATTGAACACAGAAAATGCAGAAATGTTCATCTCTTAACAGAACTTCTTGAATCATTAAATCTGAAGGTGCTGAATTAATGGCTGTAGCTTGAATGTTGTTATTGGAAAAAGGCCTGTGTCGAGCCAGAGTTGGAAAGAAATGTTGCGTGAAAAAAAAAAAAAAAATTGTCTAACACTGATATGTGCCAAAAGTTGATGCCACAACTCTGTTCAAAACCTAAAGGACGGTTTAGAACTCGAGCCAATAAATTTAATACTAAGTGAGCCTTGTGGAATTTGGTTAAGCCTTTAGTTTGAAACTGAAAGTGTTAAGGGGACTGTAATTAATGCTGAAAAGAGCTATCAAATGCACCAATTTCAATCTGCCAATGTGATGAAAATGTTCATGCCGTGCAGAAATTTTTGCTTAGCCTCCTATTTACATAAACTGAGTTCATTTTCTGGCTATATCAAAGGAAAATTTTCAGCTACGATGAAGAGAGAACCAAATGCTAAGGGTAGCTGTTAAGTGCAGAAATCATTACTAAATGCTGGGAAGAGACTGAAGAATTAAGAGTTGTAAACCATTGCCGTTGAGCTATGTGCTGTGAAGCTGTGAAGTTGAAATTACATGTATATAAGCTGTGCCAAGCTGTAAGTTGCTGCAAACTATTGGAATTAAGCTGTTAAAGGCAGCATCTATCACCAATGTTGCTGTTGAGTTTCTGATATTATGCAGAAATTTTGTTTTGCCTTTCCTCTATAATAAATGAGTTCAATTCTCAGAAATTGAGGGATCGTGTGAAGAACAAAGGGGTGTATCAGCTTGGAGCTAGTGTGCCAAGATGCCATGGTTTAGAACTGAAAATGTTGGAATCTTTTATTAGTGAATATTACAAGAGGAACAATTAAATCCTCCATTGCATTTGACTGTTGTTGAATTAAAATAGGAAACATTTTCAAGAAGCAATTATCCATGAGTGAGCTATAAATGTTGAAGGCTCCAGGAAAGTTTCACAAGTAGCATTTAATGGAGCTATGAAGGACACGTATTGCTTCAAATTTCTGTTGGATCTCTTTCAATAGGTTAATGCTTTGAAATCCAAGTGAAGGATCTAACCTGCTACCACAGAATTTGCAGAGATGTTGCTGGAATTTTTGGAACTGCAGATTGGTGTGCCAAAATGAGATGAATTATTTGTTAAAGGACTGGAATTGAGTTGAAAACAAATGGACACTTCTGAATTGCAAGGTTTGATAAATGTTCAGCTGAGTCACAAAGAACAAAAAGGGAAAGCTTAATTACTGCAAATGCAATGATAAGGATGTTCTTAGCCTTCACTGTGAGAGTATGTTGTAGACTAGGAGGATAAGAAGAGTATCAAACCAAGTTATAAGCAGTGATGAAGGAGCTGAAATTGCATAGGTGATATATAATGAGAAAGGGGCCAGGAACACGCTGCTCATAGAGAAGAAATCAGAATAAAAACTGAGAGTTAGTAAAGAACAGAGGAGTGTGGCAATAATTCATCAACTAACATTTATTTATGCCCATGTCTTCCACCATCAACTTGAGTTATTCTAAACTTCATCTTTTCAAATTCCTTGTGTCATACCAATCATTATTCGATCCAGTGCATGAACTCTTTGAAAATTCTTATTAGCCTTTATAAATGTGATCTCAGTGTCAAGAATGATGGTGTAGATAGAAGAGAAGCAAGCCTATGGAAATGCATGAATCATGAGTGGCTAGAGTGACCCCCACTTTTATCATGATGTAGAAAATAGGTTGAGAGCCACCTAGCACTTCTTTGAGAGGATTGATGTGAAAAATCATCTCAATTGATTCATAAAGGATGAAATGCATTAAGTTGTTAACCAAGAACTAGAAATTAATCCATGTATGCTTGGGTCTTCTAAATTTGGCAAACCTATGTAACTTTCTTTCAATTTTCTTCTGAATATGATTGAGAATGTTAGTGGGGGGGGGGGGGTACAACATTAGTTGTTTCTTCATTTTGTTTACTTGCACGGGACGCACAAGAATAAGTGTGGGGGAGTGATAGATTAGCACTTAACATACTTATTTGGGTTCATATTTGGTGCATATCATGAAATTATGTTCTTAATGTTACATGTTTCATCATGTTTTTGGAATAAGAATTATTTTGATCCATCAAGTTAAATTTCCTACAAATTATTGTAAAAATTCCTCATTGTCTTGAATTGATTTTTGTAGGGAAATTAAGTTGGACCAAGTTGACTCATGATCAAAGACTTGGGCTTGGGATTTAATTATGGAAAAAAAAAGCTCAAAATCAAGCAATGGCCTAACTTACTCAAGTTGATACCTAATCAAGGCCCAAGTGTGAGCCAAGCTTCATCAAGGACTCAAGCCAAGATTTGACCTAACCCACATCCAAAAACCTAACTGACCAAACCCAAGCCTAATCATCCTCACCAATCCCTAATTTCCACTAAACCCAAATTAAACCCACTCCAAATTGCACCGGTTCAGCCCTAAGTATAAAAACCGGATTTTGGCACGGTGAACAGTGGCTTCGCCCCTGTTCATCGTGCCATCTCCTTCTTCGTTTCCTTCTCGGCAAGCCCCATCTCGATTTCTTCTTCTTCTCACGAGCTACAGGATCAGTAAGAGAGATTCAAGAGATTGTGTGGACGATTTTCGGCAGCTGGAATCTCTACTTCGAGGGTTTCGAGGGAGAGTTTGCGAGGATCCTCATCTGCTGCGAGTTCACTGCCGATCTGATATTGTGGCCACAGTATCAAGTCGGATCAAGATTTTCTTTCATCTTCGCGCTGCAGAGAGCTTCACCAAAGACTTACCATTGCAAATCGATCATCTTCGCCTCAAATCGCAGCAGATCGGATAGCTTCCAGCCATTGCCTCAGAAACTCTGTTTTAACTCTGATTTTCTGATCGCGAGAGGGTTTCTCGATTGAAGATCTTCAGATTTGTTCAGAGCAAAGTCCATACGATCTTCCGAAGATTTCTGGCTGATTTCTGGATCATTTTCAGCTCTTGGGTGACGCCAAGTAGTGTAGCTTGTGCTGTTGATTGAATTCGAGTGATGTTAGAATAGTTTAAGTTTCGATTCTGCAAATCGTTTTCTTCATTCGCTGATATTCCTGAATTCTGCCTTGTTTCATTTCAATTGTTGCTACGTAGTAACTCACCATTAGTTTCAGTTTTGAGCATTTTGAATTTCTGAAATTTGAATTCAGTTCTCTAAATTTCTGCAAATTTATCTGCTTCATATTAAGGGTTAGTTCCTGCCATAGGTTTAGGTTCTTTAGATCTAGCTCAAGTCCATAATTGGTTAACTGATTAGCAAGTAAATTTGTTAGTTGGTTAGTTAATATCGTTTAGTTCCTGCTCTAGGATTAGTTTCAATCTAAGTGTTTAGTTGGTAATTTCCGGAACTCATGGTTAGTTTAATCGGCTCATTAGTTCATTACATTTAGCCTAATATTCACCTTTTGTTAGCCTTGAATCTTCACTGGTTTACATCTCTTTTTGCATTCAAAGAATTGTTTGAAAATACCAAAACCCCCATTTTACATCGAAAACCCCAAAAAGATCCCTAAGCCTAACTTCAAGCAAAGCTACTACTAGTCCTTGTGAAAAATACGACTCGAGGCCCCTACACTACATTTTTCTTTTGTGAGCCGTGGGTTTTCGACATTGGATGTAATTTGAAGCCCATTCGTGACATCCATTTTGGGCTTGTCACACATCAAGGGGGAGCTACAAGGGTAAGGGAGGTAATCTCTTACTTTAAGTTTAAATGTAATTCAAGTTTAAACTCCTCCATGCATTTTAGAAATAATGTTAATTATTTACCCATGCATAATTTTGGATTTAAATATCATGATAGGAGTAGGGTTAATATTGTAGATCAAAACCCTAGGAAAATCATGCATCATGATAAATCCAAGACCTTTAGACCTAAGGACCAAGGCATTAATCCCAAGAAGGGAAGACACATGCCTAAAATGGGTAGGTCTAGGAATGTCCAAGGTGGACATGTTGATTCTAGGTTTAAGAACCTAGAAAGGAAAAATCAAGCCTTGAGGGCAAAGCTTGATAGGTTAGAGAAAAACCTAGATAGATTCACTATTGAATCTAAGGGTTTAGGTATGGTGTTGGGTGGTCTAAAACCCAACAATGATAGATCGGGTCTAGGTTACCAATCTAAGGTCTCCGGTGCCAATGAAAAGAAATATGCTAGGGTAGCATATAACTATGGCAAGGAGGGGAAGTCAAAAAAATGACAAGGGTATATCATTTAAAAGCAAGAAGAAGGTCTTAACTAAGGACAAGAGGTCTAAGGTTAAAAAGGTTAGGGTTGTAGACCAAGAGTCACCGGAACTACTTCGGTGTGGCCTTGTGTTTGTAAAAAGTTGGGACCCATGGTCTATGGATCCCGGGAGGGTTTCTCTCGGAAGTCTAGAAGGGTCATGAAATGTGCCAAAGGAGTTGAAGACGGATTTGAGTCTCAATTCATGGGTTTTGGCACATTGGAGTTGTGTATCATGTATGGAAATATGACATTGGGGTTATATAGCATGAAAGATGGTTTGTGATGTGTAAAGACCATATAAATCAATGCTAGGGATGCATTGTAGTCTGGTATGGGCAGAGACATCAAGAGGAGGTCAAAACTAGGACTTTAGGTCAAGGTTCAATTGAACCATTTAGCTAGTTTTGAGTTTTGTGTCAATCTTGGTATTGGTGATAGATACATGATTGGATGTATTTTTCTCAAGTAGATACAGGTACCACAAACCTTTCTACAAAATTTGGAAATTTTTGGAGATTTATGGAATTTTCTGGTGCATTTCTGAATTTAGGTCAGAAATGCTGAAATTGGATTTTTCAGAGTATTAGTCGACTGGTAGATGGGGCAGTCGACTGATGTTGGCTGAAATGATTTTTCAGTAGTCGAAAAGTGTTTTAATGATGTAAAATAAGTGTGTAATCTTATGGGGGGTTAGTACATTATGTTTATGATCGTTCGGGGTTAAAAGATTCAATAGGAGGGAAATTGTTGAAGTCTTTTTGATGTGTGGCAAAGGGGGAGAAGTGTTGGGTTTAAGTGGGAAACCAAACATGCCTTTGCAAGAAATCCTAGGTCTAGGGGGAACTTAGATAAAGGGGGAGCATTGTTGCTCATTTGGTGGTGTAAGGGGAACCTTGGAGAGGTTCTTAAAAAGCCTTTGTAAGTCCAATGAAGGAGGAGCCTTGGAGAGGTTTTAAAAAGCCCGTTTTGGTAAAAGTCCTAAACTCTTGGAGAGGTTAGGTGTGGGGATGCCTTGTGATAGGATCCATGTTGCATTGCATATGCATTGGTGGTATAAGTCCAAGGTGAAGCCTTGGCAACGTAAGTCCAAATGATTATTAGCATTGTTTTTGCTATTTGCTTTCCCTAAATTAAACGTATTGCCAAACATCAAAAAGGGAGAGATTGTTGGGGAAATCTATGGTCCGGAGTGACCATGTGTTTTGATGTTTGGGCAAAGGGTTTAAGTTAGGTTCACCCTTGTATTTGATATGTGTATTTGAGTGTGCAGGTTTGCAGGATACACATGGACTTGGCTGGACAGCTTCGGGTACGGCGAAAGATGACATGGAGGCAAGCTGTGGGCTTGTGTGCGCATCCGAGGGACCATGGATATAGTAGGAACGATGAGCGGAGGGATGCGGACTTCGAGGCATGCATGAAGGATGGCATGGAGGCAAGCCGAGGGCTTGTGTGCGCATATGAGGGATGGGAGCCAAAGACGAAGAGGACGCGAAGGCAAAGTCAGAACCAGAGTGGAGTAGG